>CM031371.1:26133841-26477956 GCA_018208015.1 Medicago ruthenica | reverse complement strand
CCCCTTGGCACAAGGCAGGGTTGCCTCTATCCATTAGCATTTAATGCAAAGGGATTCAGCTTGATCTTGGCCACAAATCAGCTGATCAAGGGATTGTGTAATGATGACAAAGATTTGATTTTGGCCTATAAATACAAGCAAGCCCAAGGTTACAGACACTCACAATTAGACAGAAAACACAACATTCAAGGAGCAGAAACTCTACTCATTTCAACCTACAAATCTCCACAAATAACCAGAAACAATCCATCCACACAAAGCTTTCAAAAGTTCAAGTTCATCACAAATCTTCAAACCTTTGTGAAGCCTTCAACCAAATCAAGCCAAGTGCAGCTGGCTTTGCTAAGGAGTTCTGTAAGTTACTAAGCTCTTTTCTCTGCATTTCTAATTGTGTTTGCATAGCTATTTTGGCTCAAAACCTTTGTGGTCCTAAAAAAACCCCTTTTGAATTTCAAAGAAATCCCAAGGTTTTCAAAACATCAAAATTGGTTTGTACAACCTTTTTCATCCCAAAAACTCAAAGCCTTTCACCATCATAAGGTCCTGAGTGTGTTCAGAAGTTGTTTCTGAACAATGTTCAGAAACAGCTCTGAACCCAAAATTTCGCATGCTTCGCAGTGCGAAGTCATGGTCGCAGTGCGACCATGACAGAACTCAGAACCTGAGTTTTGTGTCCAAACAACCAATTTTTGAGGTTCTAGCCCCAGAGCTCAGAACCTAAGAGTTTTAAACCCATGTTCTTCAAACCATACAAGGTTTTTGCTTAATTTGGCAAAATCACAAGTTCGTATAACCCTTTTGTGGATAACTTGCAAACAAGTTATGTTCCCAAACTTTCAAAAACCACATGAACAAACAAGCTATGTTCATCTTTTCAATCTAAACTTGAACAATAATATTGTTCATGATGTTCAAAACTCAAAGATGAACATACAACGTTTACGTTCGCATTTTCGCAAAATGAGACGAACTTGCGCGTTTTCTAGCAAATTGCTAAACCTTCCCATTTGGGTTTCAAACCAAATGTTTTGACATACCTTGGGATTTCTAAAGAATTCAATCCAAAAACATGAATGAAAAGGGATGGTGTGACGTATGTCTCTCCATCGCCCGATGTACGAATGGCGTGACGTATGTCTCGTCGCTCGGACAATCGTCATTCCCTTTTAATATGTACAACCCTAACCAAACCAAATCTTGGCCCTTTGTGGTCATCCAAGCCTTTTGGTCCCCCGTTGGCCATTAGACTCAACCCCTCGACTCGTTAGAGTCCACTCGGTCAATGTTCGACTCGTCCGAGTCCATTGTACCCGTTCTTGATCTCAGTGGATCAATCGAACGATCGCTCGACTCGTTAGAGTCCACTCGGTCAATGTTGACTTGTAGAAGTCCATTGTACCTCTCTTGGTCCCATAGCGACCAATTCAACCTTCTACCCTAACGGACGTAACTTTTAACAATTCTAATGTGATTCGCGAACGAACGCTTAATAAGTCTCCAAGTGCGAGCATACAACAACGTTTAATCGCAAAGAATTCGGTTAAAACATCGTCCAATTAAAATCAACCAACACCAATACGTTTTTCTACCAAAGAACTACGTATGCTTGAGTTCTCCGACTACCGGGAGATACGTAGGAGCAAGATCGACATCTTGTCAAGCACAATAATATAAAACTTTTTTCTCTTTTCGTTTGTTTTTATCTCTTTCCCCCCCCTTATTATATTTTTAGCATAAATGAACACGCACGCAAAGTATTAAAAAGCAATTCAATCTTTAACCAATAGAAGGTTCCCGTTGAGTACAACGGACGTGGGGGGCTAATACCTTCCCCTCGCGTAACCGACTCCCGAACCCGACAATGGTTGCGATGACCTAATCCTTATCCTCATCGTCTAAAGGGTTTTATTATCGTTTCCCTTTACAACAAAAAAAACTTAAGGGTTTCAACGTTCCCTTTACACAAAAACTTTGGTGGCGGCTTCACAAAGGCACCCTCCGAGCGTTCGAGGACGACCTCGGAGGAATCTGCGCGTCTTTTTCCCGAGGAAAAAAACGAGGTGCGCACAGCTGGCGACTTCACACTGAGCGTTCACCCACTGCTGTTCCCACTAGCGACTTCAGACCTGTTCCCAAGTCCCTAACCTATTTGGGTTAAAGACAATTGCTTTATTTTCTTTGCGTGCCATGTTTATTTATTTTCATGCATGTTATATTTATGCTTTATGTTTATATTTGCTTTATTTGCTTTATATTCATATTATATCTCAAATGTGGGGGTTACTTGAGTGATGTTACTCCACATTGTTCGGGTTAATGCCGGACGTGTGAGGCTCTCTACCCGAGCTTGAGAAAAAACTAAGTTAGAAGGAGGTTGTGTGCGGAAGCCCGCGTTGACGTATGTCCGTGAGGTGGGATGTCCAACCCCGCTTAGATGAGATTTTCACGTGGAATTAATTGAAGTCATGTCGACGTATGTCCATAGACAACCCTAATTCCATGTGAGGTCTATGACTCTAAGGACCTCTTCTTAGGATACTTCACAATTTAGAGCCTACATGTGAGGATGGGGGGAAATTCCGAACCTTCATAAACCATACCCTTGCATAACATTTGCATTCATGAAAGTAATTTTCGCATCGTTTTGCTTTATAGGAGTTTAAAAAGAACGAACAAATATTAGCAAAAGAGAAATATGGATTCCGGGAATAAGAATACGCTCGCCTTCAAAATTAAAGCTCCTAGGGTGGAAAGTTTATTAGCTCTAAGCAAGAGGCTCTCTTCGGTCCACAAGAACATCTTCGAGGCAAGCTATGGGCTAATCCTTGATCTTTTACCCGTAAGAATAGATTCAACCGCATTAACCACTTTGGCGCAATTCTTCGACCCACCTCTACCGGTGTTTCACATTTCAAGACTTCCAACTAGCGCCAACTTTGGAAGAGTTTGAGAAGATTTTGGGTTGTAGCATGAAAGGTCATGAACTCTATCTCGGTCCGGGAAAGGATCCTACATTTGAAGCCATCGCCGAATCCCTATACCTCGACACCCAAGAAGTGGTATCTAACTTGGAAGTTAGAGGGAACCTTAAGGGCTTTTCAAGAAAGTTTTTGGAAGCCAAAGCTCGGGATTTACTAGCCAACAAAGAGGTAATGGCCTTCAACGCCATCTTAGCCCTCTTAGTCTACGGGATTGTCTTATTCCCCAACATGGATGATTCGTAGATTTTCCGGCTCTAGAGGTGTTTATGACTAAAAATCCAGTTCCTACAATCTTAGCGGATTTTTATCATACCCTCTATTCAAGGCATGAACAAGCAAGGGGACGCAAAATTACTTGTTGCACTCCCGTGGTGCAAATTTGGATGATGTCCCACATGCCAAGGAACCGAGACTTTGTGGAAAACCGGGCCAAGCTCAAATGGTCGCAACGGATGACAACTCTCGCCGAGAAGGACATCCATTGGTTTTCA
The DNA here is from genome assembly GCA_018208015.1 of Medicago ruthenica. NCBI lineage: Eukaryota > Viridiplantae > Streptophyta > Magnoliopsida > Fabales > Fabaceae > Medicago > Medicago ruthenica. Next base: position 26,474,484 of record CM031371.1, on the reverse strand, counting down.
CCAAACTTAGATGACCCGGAAATTATCCTCAGCTGCGGGGACTTCCCTAACGTACCCCTCATCGGTACTAAGGGATGTATTAATTACAATCCGGTCCTCTCTCTCCGACAACTAGGTTTTTCAATGGAAGATAACCTAACGACCTTTTGTTGGAAGCTTTCTACTTAAGGGAAGGCGATCAAGACCCCGGCATTGCTAGAGAGAATCCGGGGAGCATGGAGCCAAGTACGCAAGGGAAGGGTCGGCAAGAGAAAACTGTGTCGCCAAACCCTTTATACTCAATGGGTGAAGGAGAGGGTCAAGTAATCAAGTTACCCTTCGTGGTCACAAACCCTCCAAAACCCTCCTACACCTAAACCTATTGCAATCATTCCCAACAAAGAAGTGGAGGACCTCAAGGCTAAAGTTCAAGAACTCCAAAACAAAAACGGAGACTTAGAATTGAAGCACCTCCAAGCCTTAGGAGAGATTACTAGGACGAAGAGAGATCGTGATGAAGTGTCACATTCTCTCCTAGTATGCCAAAAAAACGGCTAAGAACCTCCGAAGGGAAAAGGGATTGGATAGGAGGCGGCTTGTTAGTGCGGATGCCAACCTTGTTGCCAAGGACGAAGAGTTGGAAAGAATTCTACATTCCAACCAAGAGCTCAAGAAGTTTGGCGAACTAGCCATCGAAGCTCAACGAAATGGAGGTTGAAATTCCAAGAGAAAAATCAACAGCTCCAAGAAGTAGTGAAAGACTACAAAGAGCAGCTTCAAGCCGAACGCGTCCAGCGGCAAAGACATGAGAGTCTCTCTCATCAAGGGAGGCTAAAGTGCAATCTTCTCGAGGAAGACATCAAGAATTCGAAGAGTACTTCGACAAGATTGCAAGAGCTCATGGGGACCACATTGCACAACTACACGATGAGATTAGAAGTGCAAGAGTCAAGCTAGACCAGCGCAAGGAAGTGATTGAGTATGTATGGCAAGATGCCACCCGATTAAGTGAGGATTTCACTAAATTGGTCGCATTCTCAAATTTGGTGATCACCCAACTTCCAAAGAAGCTAGCGGAGGCCGAGATGGTCATGCCCTACTTTGACATCCCTGTGGAGATCCAGAAGTTTATGAAGTTCTGCAAGGACACCATAGATTTCTATAGGGAGGAAATGAGCAAAGCCGAGAAGCGAGCGGCCATTTGATTTGTAATAGCATTAGTTACACTTTGTAAACAAATGTTATTTAATCAAATATATTTTGAAGTATAATCAATTTCCCGGTCTTTAATATTTCAAATTTGCTAATATTAATCGTGCACCTTTAAACTCCATAAAGCAAAGCAAAAAAAAAACGCATATTTTGCATACTCATACATACATCCACATGCATCTTCATGCATTTTTTCAAAAAAAAAGCTCATTCATTCCCATTCAAACAGTTCAAAGCAATCATAGCCCGAAAACCCCGAAAGCCCTCGGTCCAAGAACCAGATATTCAACACTCGTACGGAACACGAGCTAACAAACAAAGGATCATGGACAATTTGGAACAAACTCAAGCGGCTTTGAGAGAGGAAGTTGATGGAATGAAAGGGAAAATGGATCAGATGCTAGAGTTAATGCAAGCTCTGTCGGCACGAGAAAGCCACCCTCGACCAACAACGGATGCCTCCAATGTGCAATGGCCTCCTTATGGTTTACCTGTGGGTTATACCCCACCATTTGAAAATGAGGGTCAAGGACCACCTCCACCACCGTTCTCAATCCCCGTAAGGAATGAAGAGCGTCGTCCTCAAGGAACCTCCACTACTCAGCATGAAGTAATTCCCCACGATGTGGAGAATAGCCAACTAAGGCAATCTGCTCCCGACACCACCCACCAAGACAATGATACCACCCAAATGTATCGAGTTTTGGAAGAGAGGTTGAAAGCTGTCGAGGGGTTCAGCTCATATGGTGCCCACAACGCCATGGACATGTGCCTAGTGCCCGACATGGTAATTCCTCCGAAGTTCAAAGTACCGGACTTCGAGAAATACAAAGGAATTCAATGCCCTCGGAACCATCTAAGGATGTTCTGTAGGAAGATGGCAAGCTTACGCAATGAACGAGAAACTCATGGTGCATGTGTTTCAAGATAGTTTAAGCGGAGCGTCCTTGGATTGGTACATGCAGCTCGAGCGTACCCATGTCCAAACTTGGAAGGATCTAGCCGATGCCTTCCTAAAACAATACAAATATAATTTGGACATGGCTCCAAATAGGATGCAACTACAAAACCCTCCTGCAAAGAAGCAACGAGTCCTTCAAGGAGTACGCTCAGCGGTGGAGAGAACTAGCTTCTCGTGTACAACCACCACTATTGGAGAGAGAACTTGTCGACACCTTTATGGGCACACTTCAAGGCCCTTATTACGACAAGATGATCGGAAGTACGTCTGCCGGTTTCTCCGATCTAGTCATGGTCGGTGAAAGAATAGAAGATGGAGTGAAGAGAGGAAAAATCCAAGGCCCTTCAGAAGCTCAAGGTGGAGCTAGAAAGCCCCCCAGCAACTTTCACAAAAAGAAAGAGGGGGAGACAAATGCCGTTCTAATGGGACCATCCTACCCGCCACAAAGTCAAATGCCTCACTACCACTATCCTTATGTGGCAGCAGCAACGACTCAAGGGCGTTACTCACCTCAAGTGATTCCCGCAAATCCACCTCGACAACCAGTAGTGTTGCCGCAGCAAAATCAACAGCAACAGCAACAAGGCGGGTACCCACCAAGGAATCAGACGAGCTCAAGGAACAGTTACTATACTAGGCAGTTTGATCCTGTACCCATGTCTTATGGTCAGATCTTGCCATACCTAATCCAAAAGGGTATGGTCGAGACAAGACTACTACCACCAATGTCGCCACCATATCCACAGTGGTACGACGCAAATGCCAAATGTGATTTCCACGCAGGATCCGTGGGGCACAATATCGAAAACTGTAGGGTTTTCAAACACAAGGTGCAGGATCTTATTGACAAGAAGCTGTTATCCTTCAAAGAGGAAAGCCCCAATGTGAAGAACAACCCATTGCCGGGGCACGCGGGTCCCTCTGTAAACGCGGTGGAGGAACAAGAAGACTTCGGTCCAGTCAAAAGGGTAGCCAATGTTAGGACTCCCCTGTCAACCATAAGGGAGCGCTTAACCGGCTTCGGATTATTCGAGAAAGTGCACGCCAACTGTGAAGCCTGCAAGGTCAACCCGGATGAATGCGAAGAGTTGAAGAACTGTCTTCAAAAGTTAATGGACCAAGGTTGGATCCAAATTGGCTACATAAAAGAGGGCACGGACATTGCTACCTTAGAGTCTAACGGCCCAAAACCTCTCGAGATCCCATACCAAAGGAGAGAGGTACCAATGCCAATACAACCCATAACATTCCACGTACCTGCACCCTTCTCTTTTGAAAGCACAAAGAGGGTACCTTGGAATTACCAACCTGTGGCCTATGTGGAAGGAAAACCACTAGCCAAAATCGAGCCCAGCATCACTAACATTACCGGTGTTGGAGGAATGACTAGAAGTGGTAGAGTCTTCGCTCCGAAAGAACTCGGGAAGACGCCAGCTGTACTACCAAAGGAGCCGCTCAAAGAAAAGAGCGTGGAGGAAAAAGAGAACCAAGCGGGGCCTTCTCAAAAGTCAATCCCGCAAAAAGAGGCCGAAGAGTTCCTAAGGATAATCCAAAAGAGCGAGTACAAGATCATTGACCAGCTAGGTCAAACTCCCTCCAAGATCTCCATGCTATCCTTACTACTCAGCTCGGAAGCACACCGGGAAGCACTACTACGGATCCTCAGTGAGGCACATGTCACTAAGGACATTCCGGTGGACCAATTCGACGGGATAGTCGGAAATATTACCTCAAGTAGGTACTTGGGTTTCAATGGCGATGAGCTACCCGACGAGGGGCACATTCATAACCGCGCCTTACATATCTCCGTGAAATGCATGGACCATATCCTCTCAAGAGTGCTAGTGGACACGGGGTCATCATTGAATGTCATGCCCAAGACTACCCTCCTCAAACTCTCATGTGAAGGGACCGTAATGAAGCCCAGTGCCTTGGTCGTAAAAGCTTTCGATGGGTCGAGAAGAGCCGTCATAGGAGAGATCGACTTACCGGTCCAAATCGGACCTAAGGTTTTCACCATAACCTTCCAAGTCATGGACATTAATCCAACATATAGTTGTCTTCTCGGACGACCATGGATCCATGCGGCCGGAGCCATTACCTCTACCTTGCACCAGAAATTGAAGTTCATCATTGATAACCAAATGATTGTAGTTTCCGGGCAAGAGGACATGATGGTAAGCCATCTCTCGTCTTTCCGTTATATAGAAACGGATGAAGAAGCTGTGGACGTCCCATTCCAATCTTTGGAAGTGGCAAATGTTGTGACATTGAGCTCGAAGCCCAAGGAAGAGGCTAGGACAGCCATGTCATCATGGAGGGCGATAAGAGAGGCCCTAGAAGAAAGCCGACCCACCGGATGGGGCAAGTTAGTGGACATACCGGAGAAGAAAAATCGCTTCGGGTTGGGGTATCATCCATCGGCCGAAACTTTCTCAAAGCCGCCAAAGCAAGGGGTTCCCCCCATCTCGGAAACATTCATCAGTGCGGGGTTTATCCATGAGGATCAAGTGGCTCTACTCGAAGACGTGGACGAAGACGTGCCCGAATTGGTGTATCGTTGCGCTTCGGATGAAGCTTTGAACAATTGGAGGGCTATCGCGATTCCCGAGATCATTACCAGGATCAAGTAATAAACCATGTTTGTTTGTTTTTTACTTTTAAATAAAAAAAAATCATTTAGCTCTGCCCAAGGCAAATGATTAGTCGTGTGGGGCCCCCATGTTTTTATAAGTTATTTACAATCATGAATAAAAGCAATCTTTTATGTTCATTTGAGTCTTTTCCTTTTTTGCATTTGTTTAAAAAAATTTTTTCTACAAAAAGCCTAAAAAAAAAATCATACTCATGCAGATCTACAAATCCACCCTCCAAAAACAACACTACCTTAAACCCTTATGACTTCGATTGCCCGATTAATCAAACGGAAGATGATGAAGAGGACGATTATGAACCACCTGAAGAATTGTCCAGACTTGCAAATCAAGGGGATAGGGTAATACAACCTCACCAAGAATCAGTTGAAAAGGTCAACTTGGGGACCGAAGAGGATAAGAAAGAGGTCAAGATAGGAGCCTCCCTGCACGAGGGTGTGAAAGGAAAGTTGATCAAGCTTCTGCAAGAGTACGTGGACGTATTCGCTTGGTCGTATCAAGACATGCCGGGTTTAGACCCTAACATCGTCGTACACAAGCTGCCACTCAAGCCGGAATGCCCGCCAGTGAAGCAAAAGTTGAGAAGAACTCGACCCGATATGGCTCTCAAGATCAGAGAGGAGGTCAAAAAGCAGTTCGATGCCGGCTTCTTAGCCGTAACCAAGTATCCAACATGGGTTGCCAACATTGTGCCAGTTCCGAAGAAGGATGGCAAAGTGAGGATGTGTGTGGATTATCGGGACTTGAATAGAGCAAGCCCAAAGGATGATTTCCCGCTACCGCACATCGACATATTGGTGGACAACACCGCCCAATTCTCAGTCTTTTCCTTTATGGATGGTTTCTCGGGATATAACCAAATCAAGATGGCTCCAGAGGACATGGAGAAAACTACATTCATCACCCCATGGGGAACATTCTGCTATAAGGTAATGCCTTTCGGATTAACAAATGCCGGGGCAACATACCAAAGAGCAATGGTGACTCTTTTCCATGACATGATCCATAAGGAAATTGAGGTCTACGTCGACGATATGATTGCCAAATCCCAAACGGAGGAGGATCATCTAGTCCATCTACAAAAGCTTTTCGAACGCCTAAGAAAATTCAAGCTGCGCTTAAATCCCAACAAGTGCACATTTGGCGTTAGATCCGGAAAGTTATTGGGCTTCATCGTCAGCCAAAGAGGTATTGAAGTGGATCCCGATAAGGTAAAGGCCATCCAAGAAATGCCAGCGCCTAATACCGAGAAAGAAGTCCGGGGTTTCTTAGGAAGATTGAACTACATCGCTAGGTTCATCTCACACATGACAGCTACCTGCGAACCAATCTTCAAGCTGCTAAGGAAAAACCAAGCCGTTCATTGGAATGAGGATTGCCAAGAGGCGTTTGACAAGATCAAACAATACCTGCAAGAACCACCGATTTTAATACCTCCGGTTCCGGGTAAACCCCTCATCTTATACCTAACCGTACTTGAAGGATCAATGGGTTGTGTGTTAGGACAACAAGATGAAACGGGAAGGAAAGAGCATGCAATCTACTACTTAAGCAAGAAGTTTACCGACTGTGAAACAAGGTATACTTCACTTGAAAAGACTTGCTGCGCTTTAGCATGGGCTGCTCGACGTCTAAGACAATACATGTTAACCCATACAACTTGGTTGATATCGAAGATGGATCCCATCAAGTACATCTTCGAAAAGCCTGCCCTCACAGGGAAGATAGCCCGTTGGCAAATGCTGCTGTCTGAGTATGACATCCAATATGTTGCTCAAAAAGCCATCAAAGGGAGTGTTTTATCCGAGCACCTTGCTCACCAACCATTGGAGGATTATCAGCCCATACAATTTGACTTCCCAGACGAAGATGTCGTAGCTTTGAATGACAAAGAAGTCACAAGCGATGATGAAGGACCAGAACCAGGAGCTCAATGGAAGCTCGCTTTCGACGGCGCCTCGAATGCCATGGGACACGGTATCGGAGCAGTTTTAATCTCCCCAAGAAATGGATACCAGCCCTTCACAGCAAGGTTATGCTTTGACTGCACCAATAACATGGCAGAGTATGAAGCATGTATCCTAGGTCTCGAAGCAGCAATTGATCTAAGGATCAAAAACCTTGAAGTATATGGTGACTCAGCCTTGGTCATCTATCAAGTCAAAGGAGAATGGGAAACGAGACACCCCAATTTAATTCCTTACCAAGCCCGGGTTGTAGAATTGATCAAGCATTTTGATGAAATCAATTTCCACCACATACCTCGAGAAGAAAATCAGGTAGCAGATGCTTTGGCTACATTATCATCAATGTACCAAGTAAATTCTTACAACGAGACACCAATCATAAGGATGGATCGTAGAGACAAACCGATTGTATGCGCATCAGTCGAAGAAGAACTTGACAACAAACCTTGGTTCTACGACATCAAGCGATACCTCGAAGAGCAAGAGTATCCAAAAAATGTCTCGCACACCGACAAGAGGACCCTCAGAAGATTGGCATCCCAATTCTTCCTCAGTGGAAATACCCTCTACAAAAGAAATTATGACATGGTCCTGCTCAGATGTGTGGATAAACATGAAGCGGACATGCTCATCAAAGAAATCCACGAGGGATCTTTTGGAACCCATGCTAATGGGCATGCAATGGCAAAGAAAATCTTAAGGGCGGGCTATTATTGGTTAACCATGGAAGCTGATTGTTTCCAATATGCCAAGACTTGTCACAAGTGCCAGATTTACGCCGACAAAGTGCATGTGCCACCAACTCCACTGAATGTCATGACTTCACCTTGGCCTTTCTCTATGTGGGGCATAGATATGATTGGAATGATCGAGCCCAAAGCGTCAAACGGACATCGCTTCATCCTCGTTGCCATCGATTACTTCACCAAATGGGTAGAAGCAGCTTCGTATGCAAACGTAACCAAACAAGTGGTAGCCCGATTCATCAAGAAGGAAATCATTTGCCGTTATGGTACTCCCCACAAAATCATCACCGATAATGGGGCAAACCTAAACAACAAGACAATGAAGGAGTTGTGCAAAGATTTCAAGATTGAGCACCATAATTCCTCCCCTTACCGACCAAAGATGAACGGTGCGGTAGAAGCAGCCAATAAGAACATAAAGAAGATCATCCAGAAGATGGTGACAACATATAAGGATTGGCATGAGATGCTTCCCTTTGCGCTACATGGCTACAGAACAGCCATTCGCACTTCAACTGGGGCAACCCCCTTCTCCTTAGTATACGGTATGGAAGCTGTTCTCCCCGTAGAGGTGGAAATTCCTTCGTTAAGGGTCTTGATGGAAACCAAGCTAGAAGAAGCGGAATGGGTCCAAACAAGGTTCGACCAACTAAATCTCATAGAGGAGAAGCGTCTGACGGCAATATGTCACGGACAACTCTATCAAGGGAGGCTTAAGAGAGCATTCGACAAGAAGGTCCGTCCTCGAGAGTTCAAAGAAGGAGACCTAGTGCTCAAGAAGATATTACCTATCCACAAAGATCCCCGAGGGAAGTGGACTCCCAGCTATGATGGGCCGTACGTGGTAAAGAAAGCTTTCTCAGGCGGAGCCCTAATCATTACCACTATGGACGGAGAGGAGTTCCCACTATCAATAAACTCCGATGCAGTCAAGAGGTATTATGCCTAAAGAAAAAAAAAAGAAAAAAGAGAAAAGCTCGCTAAATCGAAAACCTGAAAGGGCGATTTAGGCAATAGAGAGCGTCCTGCTAGATTGAAAACCTGAAAAGGCGGTCTAGGCAAAAATTAAGGACATCAAAAAAGGAAATACACCCCGGTGGATTGAAAACTCGAAAGAGCGATCCAGGCAAAAGTTAGGGGTTAACAAAAGAAAAGGCAATGACTGCAGCACCCAAGCTCCGGACAAGATTCAAGAGGAGAGGATTCGGTCTCGTCAGCATCTTCCAACAAACGAAATATCAAAGTCATAAGGAAATAGCATGTGTTGTGCCAAAACCAACATTTTCTTTTTATCTTTCTCTATCTCATTTCTCACTTTGTGTATTTTTACCCATTCAAGAGGTCAAATCTGCATTGAATAAATTCCTTTTGTTATTTTATGTTCTCAGTAGCGCATAAAACTTTGTTTTATTCATGATGAAAATGCTTTAAAACATGGGAAATAAACAAAAGAATTTTCTTCCAAAAAGAGAAAAAACAAACAAACTTTGCTTTATTTTGAATCTTCGTGAATTCTGAAAGAATTGCGGTAGTTCCCACCAAAATATTGCACCGAAAGGCTTATGCTCCTTAGCTAAGACAAGTGCATAACTCGCGGCACGCGAAGCACAAGAACCCCAAGGGTTAAGCGGAGCAAAATTCCCCAATAAACACCCTAAGCATCCAAACACCAAACAAGGCTGGATATCGATCATGCTTCCAAAATGATCCTTTATCCCCCATAAGCCAACCTCATTGATACTCCCCAGGGAGTCTCAACCCCAAACAAAAGTCCAATCATTATTGGCGAACTACACCGGTTTTGATCCCATTTGGGTATGTAGGCAAAGGACTTCGTCCTTCCAAACCGATCAACCAAAAAACACAAATTTTCGGGCTTAGGCTCGAGCTACACCGGTTTTGATCCCATTTGGGTATGTAGGCAAAGGACCCTGTCCTTCCAAACCGACCAACAAAAAACAAAACAAAAAAAGAAAGCCCAACTGTCATGAACACAACCACAAACAAAGACCGACTTTGCTCGGCACCCAACCAACATTATTTTATTCATGCATGCATATTTACAAATCATTCATACATATGCATTTCATTTCATAAAACCTGCATCCTCAACAAGGATCCTCCAGTGAGTATCACATATTCACCAACATCCATTAACATTCAACCAGGGGCACCTATTTAGGGTAAGACCGCAGCTCGTTAGGAATCGATATTCAGAAGCAGTACCTGAATAAGATCACCTAGCTTAGGTATCGACCTCTAGAAGCAATACCTAGAGTAGATCACCTCCCCCAGTGTATCGACCTTCAGTGTTAGCGGCTGAATAAGATCACAGCTCGTTAGGAATCGATATTCAGAAGCAGTGCCTGAATAAGATCACCTAGCTTAGGTATCGACCTCTAGTGACAGTGCCTAGAGTAGATCACCTCCATCAATGTTCCACCTCTAGTTGAAAGTGCCTAGAGTAAATCACCATCTTTAGGTATCGACCTCTAGTGACAGTGCCTAGAGTAGATCACCTCCATCAATGTTCCACCTCTAGTTGAAAGTGCCTAGAGTAAATCACCATCTTTAGGTATCGACCTCTAGTGACAGTGCCTAGAGTAGATCACCTACCTCAATGTTCCACCTCTAGTTGAAAGTGCCTAGAGTAAATCACCACCCTCAGGAATCGACCTCTAGAAGCAGTGCCTAGATAAGATTACCTTCATCCCCCAGTGGATCTACCTCCAGTGTTAGCGGCTGGATACGATCAACCCCTACCAACCCTTTCATTTGCATTTCGCGAAGGACAAAATTCGGGTCCTTCTTTTTCTTTTTACTTAATTGATCTCCGCAAAGAGTTCATGAGATGCCCTCGGCACTCACGCACTCTATGCGAAGATACAATTAAGTAGGGGCAGCTGTAGTACCCTAATTTTGTCCTACGCTTTTAAAACCAAAAATCAAAAAAAATCAAAGAGGGGAAAAAGTCAAAAGTCAACAAAAGTCAACAGAAAAGTCAACTTTTCAAAATTGAGGACTTCGCAATGCGAAGCTCACTTCGCACTGCGAAGTCTGCGATTTTTCTGCAGATTTTTGGTTTCTTGGATTTAATTCCAGATTTTGTTGCACATCACTTCCATAATTATTTTAAGTAGCATTCATGGCCAATTGGGCCAAGCAAAGCCAGAGTTGAAGGACTTGCCATTAATGCCAAGGTTAGAAGCTTTTTCTTCCAACCTAGCATGTGACAAGCAAGTGGGCTTGCCCTTGGGCAGCTCTAGCCCCTCCCAGGTGACCTGCTAACCACCACAAGGTTGCCAGCCACCTGCTTGAGGACTTTCCTCCTGCTTGCTGCCCCAAAAACCAGTCAAACCAGCTGGATTTTCTCACTTGAAAAGCCATGAGTGCCTACTCTGTTTTGCAGCAGCTTTTCACCCTCTCACACCAGCCAATTTTAGCCTTTTCATCCCTCAATCTCTGCACAATACAGTGCACGTTTTTATTGACCAACCATTGAGATTGCAAGGATTGATCCCCAAGCATTAGCCATTTGCAAATCAGCTTTGTTCTTCATCATTACCTTCTAGAATAGGTTGAATTTGTGGCTGAAATCAAGCTGGAACTTGCCCCTTGGCACAAGGCAGGGTTGCCTCTATCCATTAGCATTTAATGCAAAGGGATTCAGCTTGATCTTGGCCACAAATCAGCTGAATCAAGGGATTGTGTAATGATGACAAAGATTTGATTTTGGCCTATAAATACAAGGCAATGCCCAAGGTTACAGACACTCACAATTAGACAGAAAACACAACATTCAAGGAGCAGAAACTCTACTCATTTCAACCTACAAATCTCCACAAATAACCAGAAACAATCCATCCACACAAAGCTTTCAAAAGTTCAAGTTCATCACAAATCTTCAAACCTTTGTGAAAGCCTTCAACCAAATCAAGCCAAGTGCAGCTGGAGCTTTGCTAAGGAGTTCTGTAAGTTACTAAGCTCTTTATCTTGCATTTCTAATTGTGTTTGCATAGCTATTTTGGCTCAAAACCTTTTGGTCCTAAAAAACCCCTTTTGAATTTCAAAGAAATCCCAAGGTTTTCAAAACATCAAAATTGGTTTGTACAACCTTTTTCATCCCAAAAACTCAAAGCCTTTCACCCATCTATAAGGTCCTGAGTGTGTTCAGAAGTTGTTTCTGAACAAATGTTCAGAAACAGCTTCTGAACCCAAAATTTCGCATGCTTCGCAGTGCGAAGTCATGGTCGCAGTGCGACCATGACAGAACTCAGAACCTGAGTTTTTGTGTCCAAACAACCAATTTTTGAGGTTCTAGCCCCAGAGCTCAGAACCTAAGAGTTTTTAAACCCATGTTCTTCAAACCATAACAAGGTTTTTGCTTAATTTTGGCAAAATCACAAGTTCGTATAACCCTTTTGTGGATAACTTGCAAAGCAAGTTATGTTCCCAAACTTTCAAAACCACATGAACAAACAAGCTATGTTCATCTTTTCAATCTAAACTTGAACAATAAATATTGTTCATGATGTTCAAAACTCAAAGATGAACATACACCGTTTACGTTCGCATTTTCGCAAAATGAGACGAACTTGCGCGTTTTCTAGCAAATTTGCTAAACCTTCCCATTTTGGGTTTTCAAACCAAATGTTTTGACATACCTTGGGATTTCTAAAGAATTCAATCCAAAAACATGAATGAAAAAGGGATGGTGTGACGTATGTCTCTCCATCGCCCCGATTGTACGAATGCGTGACGTATGTCTCGTCGCTCGGACAATCGTCATTCCCTTTTAATATGTACAACCCTAACCAAACCAAATCTTGGCCCTTTGTGGTCAATCCAAGCCTTTTGGTCCCCCGTTGGCCATTAGACTCAACCCCTCGACTCGTTAGAGTCCACTCGGTCAATGTTCGACTCGTCCGAGTCCATTGTACCCGTTCTTGATCTCAGTGGATCAATCGAACGATCGCTCGACTCGTTAGAGTCCACTCGGTCAATGTTTGACTTGTAGAAGTCCATTGTACCTCTCTTGGTCCCATAGCGACCAATTCAACCTTCTACCCTAACGGACGTAACTTTTAACAATTCTAATGTGATTCGCGAACGAACGCTTAATAAGTCTCCAAGTGCGAGCATACAAGCAACGTTTAATCGCAAGAATTCGGTTAAAACATCGTCCAATTAAAATCAACCAACACACATACGTTTTTCTACCAAAGAACTACGTATGCTTTGAGTTCTCCGACTACCGGGAGATACGTAGGAGCAAGATCGACATCTTGTCAAGCACAATAATAATAAAACTTTTTTTCTCTTTTCGTTTGTTTTTATCTCTTTCCCCCCCCCTTTATTATATTTTTAGCATAAATGAACACGCACGCAAAGTATTAAAAAGCAATTCAATCTTTAACCAAATAGAAGGTTCCCGTTGAGTACAACGGACGTGAGGGGTGCTAATACCTTCCCCTCGCGTAACCGACTCCCGAACCCGACAATGGTTGCGATGACCTAATCCTTATCCTCATCGTCTAAAGGGTTTTATTATCGTTTCCCTTTACAACAAAAAAAAACTTAAGGGTTTATCAACGTTCCCTTTACACAAAAACTTTGGTGGCGGCTTCACAAAGGCACCCTCCGAGCGTTCGAGGACGACCTCGGAGGAATCTGCGCGTCTTTTTCCCGACGGAAAAAAACGAGGTGCGCACAATGTCAAATGTATAAGTTTTAGACACAAATTTATCATTTTTAGGCTCAACAGGATTTTTCCCATTCGAAGGTTTAAGGAGTTTACAGACATAAGGAGGTCCAGGTTTTAATTCTGCTAAATCAACCTCATTGTCTTCGATATCTTCATAAGTGATATCGAACTCTTGGTCACTGTCATTTGCTTCGACATATGCAACCTTTTCCCTCTTATGAAATTTAGAATTCCTAGCCTTTTCAGCTTTTAGCCGTTCGACTTGTCGAACTCTATCAGCCAACTGAGCCATGTCCCTCAAATACTGAGTATCTAATTTCTTTCTAATCGAATAGTCTAGGCCACCAGCAGCCATTTCGACTAATTCATGTTCAGGGACTTGGGTGAAGCACCTTGCCTTTAAAAGTCTGAATCTATTGAGATAATCATCAATTGACTCAGGTGCTTTACGTCGAACACTGGCTAACTCTTTAAGGCTTATTTTTGATTGTCCCATGTAAAATTGTTCATGGAAAACTCTCTCTAATTGATTCCAATTATGTATGGAATGTGGAGGGAGGGTTGTGAACCATGTAAAGGCATTTTTTGTTAGAGAATTTGGGAAATATTTCATCCTTAAATTTTCATTATTTGCTATGTCTCCTGCTTCTGTCAGAAATCTTGCAATGTGCTCAACGGTTGATTCGCTAGTGTCACCAGCGAACTTAGTGAATTTTGGGATTTTGACACCCCTTGGTAGTTCAGTCTGAAGCACATACTCTGACAAGGCAGAAACAAAATTCGGTCTATGTAAACCTACATTCAAACCATTTTGGACTAAGATAGCTTCGACCAAATTTGCTATGTTATTTTGTGCCCCTAAATTATTTTGTTGGACATTTCTAACCACTTCATCAGCATTTTGATTTCGATTTACTAAGACTATCCCTGGATTTGGTTCGATTTGTGGTTGTACTTGTGGTTGAACGTGTGGTTCGATTGGACCCACTTGTAATTGTCCTTGATTAGGCTGTACCACTAAGTTATTGGGCATAGGCACCATAGCATTATTTGGTATTTGGATGTTTTGTATGGGTGCTAGATTCTGAATCTGGGGGACTGGTTGATTAGGAACATGAGGAGCCCCAAAGAAATCAGCCATCCTACCCATCTGGGTGGCTAACAATTGATAAGACTGGTTAGTATTTTGTATTAAAGGATTAAACACTGTACCAATTTGTTGTGTCAACATATTAACCATATCATGATTACTTTCATCCATTTGTTGCCTTAAAGACATCAAGGATGTATTAGTTAATGATGGCACTGCATTTCGATTAACAGAACTGGAGGCCAATCGTTGGTTTGTAGGCGAGTAAACGCCAGGCACAGTTTCTGAATATAATGAAGGGTTAGTTTGTAGCCCTTGCATCAGCGTTGTAGGCATACCATATGGTACATTCCTACTGTTGCCTTGATTCGTATATTGTGAAAAAGGCATACTGAATGTGGAGCCCATTGTGCCTCCTCCTCTTGCTGGGGATGGCTGGCTCCCTAAATTTTCGGGTATCGAAACTGCAGGGCCTGCAGTGGTAAAGGGCATCGTTGTTGATGCAATGATAGGCATAGTAACGCCCAATGTCGAAGAACTGGGAGCGGAGATGGTCGCTCCAGTCACATTCGAAGTGTTCAATGCGCTCGAAGGCGCTGACACATTGTTATCATTCACATTTGCATTTTCCATATTATTTGTGTTTGTATTTCTGGGTGGTGGTCTAACCATTTCAGGGAGTACTTTTCCACTCCTCAAGAACATGCACTAACGCAATTTCCAAAAAGAATGCACAAATAGAAATTTGCAAATCCAAACGAAAATATTTTTTGATAGAAAAGATTCAATTAAAGCACAAGTCCCACCGGGCGTGCCAATTTGTTTACTCTGAAATTTGGTAAACAACCGCTAGTCTGAATTAATTGCTTGCGAGACCAACTAGTGAATCTCAGGAGCATAGTGCTTTGTTTGAATTCTTTAAATTATTTGAATGTCCAATACGCATAAACATTTGTTGTAGTTTTGGGGAGAATTAAACTTAAAATTCACTTGGATTGCAAATAACAAGGAAAACAAGTTCTTAGTAAACGAAAACTCTGTTTCGATCGAAACAGAAATGAATAGAATTTAAATGAAAAGCCTTAAACTTTGCATGAAACTTAAAGTGCTTAAAAGATACATTTGCATGAAAAGGTAAATTGCATTGAATTGTAAAATATGCTTTACATAAAAGGATGGTTCACAGATTCATACTTGGATCCCATTTCACTCGTTTCTCTCGATAGCGTGGGTACTTTGAGTTTACAAGGATTTCTGTATAAAATGAATTGCGACCATTTTTCTGACCAAAAAACTACTATATATAGACTTTCGAAAATAAACTGCCCTAACGGTCGAACACTGTACTAATGCCAAATGTCCTGCCACGTACACCCTGCATGCTCTTAACTGCTCCTTAGAACGGTTGCATCTCTCGAAGTCGAACTGAGTTTTGTGAAGTGTCAGAATTGTGCTAAGTCTCGAACTTCGTTGCTTCGATTCGATCATATGCTAGGTCGATCTGCCTTCTGGTTCGAAGTCCTCCTTCTTTACCTTAGCCTTGTATTTGTAAATATTCCTTCGAACCTGTGAACAATTCCAAGATTCTTTTCTGCTCTTCGATTAGACAGAATCTTGCAAGATTCCCTTCAGCATTTAATGCATATTTAGAGCATATTCTTAGCTCATAAAAATATGGGCTAACAGGGGGATACCAATCCAGGAAGGAATTCCACTATTGGAATTAACCCTTAAGACTCAGACACTGACTCCCAGTTCCTATCCCAAGCAATTAATCTCCACCTAGTCTTGAATTCTACCCAACACGTTGAGTATTAGAAAACCTCTAACTTCCTATTCAAGTAACTACAACCCAGCCACTTGAACTACCCTTAAACAAAAACACTCTGTTTTTCAGAAAACTTTAAAAACACAACTTCATTCGTACCTAGAGGCTTAGAATGAATTACAACTCAATCAAAACACCTAAACCAACTCAAAAGAGGGGTGCACAAATAAAGCTAAAAGCTTAAAAACTCTAAGACTCTTTTCTCTGAATTTTTCTCTCTAATTCGTATGTTGAATAGCAGCAGCCCTTCTCCTTATATAGCCTTCAGTACCTCTTCTTAATTCTGTAGCCAATCTTCTCAAATTGATTTGTTTCTAATTTATGAGTGATCCAATAAGGAAACAAATAAACCAGGAATATATCTTTTAAAGATTCTGCAGAAAAAATACGAGCTTCATAATATAAAACCAAATCTTCATTAAATCTTCTCCAAATAAATCAGCATTCTAGAAGCAATAATCCTGGAACAAATCCTTGCCAATTTTCACCAAGATTCGCATAAAAACCACTTGAAAATATCAGCTTCTGATGTAGTCAACAAAAGTCAATGCGTCCATCAGAACCTGAATCAGCTTCTGAAGTGCTACAGTGCTTCTGATGAAGCATTCAGCTTCTGAAGTCATTTTGAGCTTCTGAACAGCTTCAAATGAAATTTCTTGCAACTGAAGAAATGTTCTAATCATGGAGATGCTTCTATTCAATACCTTGGTTTTGCCAAAATATGCAGCCAACACCAAAAGACTCAACATATCCTATGGTAACTTGTAAAATAAGCAACATAAGTGCCTAAATTAAATGAGCATTTTAACCACTTTCTGGCACTTAACATCTCTTTCGAGCAAACAGTCCAACATCAAACAGATAGGTTGATGAAGATTTTGAAATCTCCCCCAATTTATATAGTATCAAACTTCGTGAAGGTGAGAGATTCGACCGCCAACACGGATACAGAATATTGTGAAATAAAATAAATAAAAGAGTATGTACTAAGAATATTGTGAAAGAGTGTGTGTTATAATCATTTCTTTTCAATAAGTCCTTAAAATTCATAAAATCTTTTAAAATCTTATAAAATCCCTAAAATCATTTCAAATCCTTTAAAATCTTATGATGTAAATCCATTAAAATCCAAATCGTAAATCTTGATATTCTTTTAAAATCATGAAAGTCATTAAAATCATGCACAGTCTTTTAAAATCCTCAATACTTTTTTAAACAAAAATTATCCTATAAAATCATGCAAAGTCTAATTTCTATCATCTTTTTAACTATAGGTGCTACTCAAACTCTATAATGTTGTTGGATCCGCATATCCTTAAAGGGAGATAAGCTCGTCACAACTATCAGATAGGAATAAACCAACTCGCCACCATCTATCAGATAAGACCTCAAGTAACAAACACAGAGATATCCAACAAATAGGCTTCCTTAACAATAGCAAAAGAGGTTGTCTGTCAATTCTATAAATACCCCTCACTCAAGTAGTAAAAACTAAGTCCCAAACTGCTAAACTAGAACTACGTAGATCTGATTCTCTAAGATCCTTAGGAATATGTAGGACTAAGGAAACCCTGTCGAGCTCAC
This sequence comes from Medicago ruthenica, assembly GCA_018208015.1. NCBI lineage: Eukaryota > Viridiplantae > Streptophyta > Magnoliopsida > Fabales > Fabaceae > Medicago > Medicago ruthenica. The sequence goes on along the minus strand of CM031371.1, from coordinate 26,456,759 downwards.
ATCTAATCACCCATATATTGATGTACTTTCTGCAAGTACATTTGACGCTTACTAAGGACCCGGTAAAACTAACCCGGACCTCAAGATCTCATAAACATTTAGTCGCAAGAAGAAACTTCGTGGAGCTATGCCAGGTTCTATCTCTCCAATAATTTTATACACTTTTTAAAAAAGTGTATAAAAAGTGGATGTTGATCTATCATTAGTGTTGAATATTTGTGCAGGATGCTCTATGCGGAAGTTTTATTTTTAAAAATTGTTCTTAGAGCTCAAATTTTTTCTTTAGAAACTTATTCATGATTTGTTTGTTTTATTTTAAAAGAAAGTGGATTTATTGCAATATAAAATCATGTTAATCAATCTTTTTACTCCTAACCATATTTATCACTCGAACCAATCAAAATGAAGATAAAAAAAGGGAAAATAATATTTAGACATCCAAATCCAATCTATCACTAGAGAGAGCAAGAAAGAGAATGATGTGATAGATGTAATAAATTGGTGAAGTGATAAGAAGAGAAAGATAGAGAGAAAATGAAATGTTGAATGAATATAGAAAAACTAAAGGTGTTAAAATTTAATTGTTCTAAAAAAAGTTTCATATTTTTTGGTTGTCCTTATAAATTTATTTTTTCAACCTTTAAAACACAAATAATCTCATGTTCATTCAACGGTTTCATTAAATGTGTCATATTGCGAGTGATGACAACTTAAAAAGATACATCTTAGATCTCAAGGTTTTGGGTTCGACCTTTATTAGTTTTATTCATAGAAAATAAATGTAAATTCTTTTTAAAAGCTTTTTGAACCTTACGGTATTCTCTGTATTAGACGAGGACACCATCTCTCAGTAAATTTTTCTTTATAAAAAAATACCCCATCTATAACAAAATATATATAAAAAGGATCAAAAAAGTTAAATATATTTGTTCTAAAATTTAGAAAACACACCACTAAAATACTAGGAATTAGTTTGCACTTTTAGTGTGAACAAAAGCTTATACTATCCAAAAGAAGGCTTATACTAAATTCTTTTTTGAAGTTGTATATTAGAATCTCATATTGTCAAATTTTTTGAATTGTTGGATATATATGTGTATGTTTGAGCGCTTTCATTCTTTGCGCTAACTTTTAGAAGTGAGATCCAAACTCATTTAACAAAACTCACCTTTTAATTTTTTAGACATGTTTTTCAATAGATATCATATTCTTAGTTATAAGTTTAATTGGTATAACCAATATATGGTGTTACACAATTGATATATCAACCCCTTAAATAGATCTATGTTATCTCGAGTCGATACCTTGATTTACCAAGAAAATAGTCATGGGTAAAAATAAGTAAAAAGAACTAAGTCTTCTTTCATTGGCATTTGGCATTGTATATGCGTGCATTCTAAATACAATATTTATTTAAGTGTTTCCTTTTCTATTTTTCTTTGTTTCAAATTATTTATCTCTTTTATAACATCAATAAAACATTTATTATTCTTTTTCACTAAATATTCTTATATATTGCATTTCAATCATCTATAAATATTTCACTAATTATAATTAGTACGAATGTTTTAGTAAAAGATACTCCATATAAGATGAAAGTATATAAGATGTTGGCATGTGTCTCTATTGACTATATTCCTATTGTCCATAGAATATGAAAGCTTGGAAACTGGACCGGGGTGAGCTAAGTGTGAATATGAATCAGTGGTGGTAAGTAGTTGCTGTTCTTTTTTTTTACGAGAGGTTGTTATTATTCTTATTAAATGTTTTTCTTGTTTGTAAAAAGAAGGGTAATTTGAGTAGAGCTGATAAAAATTAATGTAAGCAATCACTTAAGCTTTAGCTTGACTAAAACAACGACAAATGGAAAAAAAATGAAGAAGAAGTAAAAACGCGTTAACATTGATCTTATTATTGTTTTTGGCAATCTACTATGAATCTACTTTGAAAATTTTGGATTTTGAAGTTTATAAAAGTGGATCGTTTTGAGATTTTTCTTATCAATATTCCCATCTCAAAAAACATGGCTTCAAAACGCCTTGCTGCTAATCTTCCAACTCGAGTTTGGAATGATCCAGAACCCAATGTGGGTATCTACCTTAACTTTTCTCAAGTTCCACCTGCAATTGTCTACATTTTCATTGCTTTGCTTTTCATTGGCCTATTGCTTTTTTTATATGTCATACAATAACTGAATTGATATTATTTTATCTTATAATTGTTATAAATGTGTTGTAATATGTGTTTAGCGGTGGCCATGAGCATGTTAAAGATTTTTTATCGTTCAATACTCAATATTTTTAGAAGCACCAAATCGTTGGAATCTTGAGGTTCATGTGTGAGTGTGCGCGTGCTTGCGTGCATGGATATGTGATTTACGAAAAATGGTAGCATATTCGTATTTAACATAAGACACTTAAACTCTCAGGATGACCCTCTAATCTCATTAAATAAATTTAAAATTTTCACATAAGTCGGCAACCTTAGCAATTGTAATGTGCAATCTCTTGCTTCCATGACCAATTTTCTCATATCACTTTTTTTCTACATTTTTTTGGGTAGACTAATACAACCTTGTTTTCGTGGATTACACATGGAACGTTCATCCGTTTATAAAATTACCTTGTCATAACAAAACATATTTCTACTAAAACCTAACAACTCCTTTTATCTTAATTAGGTTCCATTATTGTTGATCCTACTTAACACTGTTAATTTTTTATCTTGGCCAAGCAAAGATATTTGACGCTTTTGCAGCGATTGCGGTGTTATGGCCATGTCATTGGTCAAAGGCCCAATACTCTTTAGCAGCAATAGTCATCATCATGTGAGTAGTGCTTGTTTCACAAACCTCCAAGTAAGTTATTTTTTCTAATTGATTAATATTATAAAGTTATTATGTCTCACAATATTTAAAAGATTTTTTTATTTCATTTGTTTTGTACAAACACAACTCTGTTTCTTTTTCTAGAGCATTGTTCTCGAGTCTTATGACACCCCACTCTCCCTTATGTCATTCATATGCATATTGGGTACCATTGAAGCTGTTGTAGTGGTTGTGATTATGGAATAAAAGTTTTATTCTTCACATTGGTCCCATTTTAAATGGGGATTTGAATTTGTTGTCCGCTGTTTACGCAATAAGATTACTCAATTAAACCATTGAATCTATGAAATCACCTTTAATAAAAAAATATTATGTGAAAGATTATTTACAGTGTCAATATAATTCATTTAACTCTCAAGTAATAAGAAAATGTTGTCTGAATTTTTAACAAATGATATGCACACACGCATAGAGAGAGGGAGAGATGAAGGATTATATATACCTCTCAAAGTAATAAGCAAGAGGTATCATTGTGAGCAATCTTACAGTATTTCTGTAAACTACGACTATGTAGCTGCTCATGTCATTGTTTAAAGCCAATTTTGTCACCACATTCATAATTGCAAATAACATTTTCAATAACAATGCATATATGAATAGTCTTGATCTTACAAAACAATTTTGCTTCTCCACCATATCTGCATATATATCGGAAAAACTTACATTCGACAATTTACAAAACAGTATTGAGAGGAAAGAGGAAGTTAAAAATTTGTGGATCTATGTGGCGTCTACTTTAGTGGTGCCTTTTGTGATTGATGTAATAACATAATTGTGGAACTATGTTATTGGACAAATTGATATTTAAATGAGTATGAGAAATATTATTAAAGTGTTGTGTGATTTACAAATAAATTGTGTCATTGAAATTGATAAGTCATACAATAATTGAATTGATATTATTATATCTCATAATTTGTAAATGTGTTATAATATGTGTTTAGGGGTGGCCACAAGTATATTAAAGAAGTTCTTGTAAAAAAAAAGTATATTAAAGAAGTTTGATCGTACATGATCCGTTATTTTTAGAAGCACCAAATTGGTGACATCTTGAGTCTTATATATGTGTGTGTGCAAGCACGCGTGCGTGCATGCGTGACTTGTAAAAAAAAGAGTAGCATATTTGTATTTAACACAAGACACTCAAACTTTCAGAAATGACTTGTATGTGCTCCCATGTGAATGTGAATTATGAAAATGTGATAAATGTTATGTTCTTTTTTTTTTTTACAAAAGATGTTATGCTTATTAAATTGCGATGTTTATTAGATTTGAACTATGTGAAAACCCTTCATGTTGAAAATACATAAAATATTAGTGAATATTACTGTGATATTTATTGTAAATGTAATTATGTGTCACAATTACGTGAACTATGTGTTATCATTACAAATATGATTGCAATGAGTAGTGGAGTAACTAGTATAATAAGTAATAAATATTAATGGTTATTTAATATTTAATTCACCCATATAGTTTTACGCTGCTAAAAAATATAGGGTTTTGTTAACGAGAGTGCCCCCATGACATTCTTTAAATATTTCAAAATAAGTAATTATTCTTCAAAAAAGTCAAATATTTTGATTTCTAATGCATTGATTACATGTATTTTCATAAATACTTACTACTTATGATCCTTAAAAAGTGCCCCAGAGGCACTCGTTAACATTTTCCAAAAATATAAGCATACAAATTTATGTACGTGGTTAGGATCGGTTTCGTTTGATTTTAAAAATAGAAATTCATGTTGATTTTTTAAAGCGTCAATATAACCCATTTAACTTGTGTTATTATACGCGAGAAAAAATATTTTAATCATAAAACACTCTTAAATCAAGTCATTCGAAATTAATTTTACTCAGGAACAAACACCTATTATACCAATGGAACATTCTAAAATAAACTCACACTAAATTAATTTTACTGGTAGCATCTTTAAATTGGAATTTTGTTTATTTTAAATTGTTTGGAGGTTACTTGGATTTATGGCTGACAAGAATCGAACTAGCTCAAAAATAGTTTGAGATTTGGTTCGTTAATAAATTCGTTGAACTTAGTTTGACAATCAAATGAGTCGAATTTAAGTTAAAAATTAAGCTCGTTAAATAAATGAGTTGAACTTAAACTATATATAATTCAACTCATTAGGTTCAGGAACCAACTCGATATATATATAGGGGATGTTTCAAGTGAGAGGAGATTTTAAAATGAGAGATGAGAGGGTTAAATGTCACCCATTAGATTACACATACGGTTCAGATTAGATTATAACTTTAAACACCTCACATGACTCTCTCTCTCTCTCTCATTCAGCGGCCTTTTCTCCCTACGACTCTTTCACTCCTTTTCTTCTGGGTACCAAGCTGAACAGTGAACAACTTCTCACTCAATTTCCCTTCCATTCACTTCTCATGGTACATACCTGTATCTCCCTCTCTTCTCATCTCCACGAACACAACCGGTGAAAACTTGTTCGCCGTTGCAGACAACCTTTGTTATTCTTACATGTGCTTAAATGTCAATTTTATTGTCCTGCCTATCTCTTCAAACGTGGTCCCAATTTCGTTGGTTCTCTACCTCTCCATGTCCCTCTCTTCTCGCCGCCATGAACACAATAGTTTAAAGAGGAAAAACTTGTTCGCTATCGCCGATGTTTCCAACAATCTCGAGCGGATGAGCGCAGCGGCCAGGAATGAAAACGCTCGTAGTGCAAAGGGTTGGTTAAGGAATTGATGATCTAATGTTTTTGTAATTAATTTTTGAAATGTTGATTAAAATTGACGTTGTGATTGTCTTTGTAATATGCAGAAGGATGTTGAAGCTTATTAAAATTGATTATAATTGACCTCTAGAAGTCTTTGTAATCTTAAATCAATTTCTTGTCATATATAAAATATCATTGGCATTAAAGCACAGTATAGTTAAAGTGTGTCGTTGCATTACTGGAGTGGAATTTTCACGATGCTTGATTTGATGCATAACTGCACATAGACAGAAACTGCACATGAATTTTACATTAAAGAAACTGCAAACAAAATGTTCAAACAATAAATATAGAAGCAAACAAAATGTTATGTAGCAAAAACAAATTACATGCTCCTTTCTTTGGTAACGAAGAGAGGGAGAGTTAGGTCTGTGCGATGAGAAGTGAATGGAAAGTTGTTTAGCTTCGTACCCAGAAGAGAAGGAGTGGAAGAGGCGTACTTTGATGGGAGAGAAGGCAATTGAATGAGAGAGAGAAAGAGAGTCATGTGAGGTGTTAAAAAATATAATTAAATCTGAACCTTATATTTAATCTAATGGGTGACATTTAACCCTCTCATCTCTCATTTTAAAATCTCCTCTCACTTGAAATATCCCCTATATATATATATATATATATATATATATATATATATATATATATATCCCACATCGGATGTTTTACAATAACACAGAGCTAAATGGGTCTATAAAATAGGTAGCCTACCGTGGATTCAATGTTATGATTTATTTAGAGATCCTCCTCTTTGACCCATTTAAGAGGACATAAAAAAGTTTTAAAAAAACATTGAGCTATTATTGGCTCATTTAATTTAGAGTTTACTTGATTCATCTATGGTAGCAAGTTAACGATTTTTTTAACAAGAGTTTATCTTAGTTTGTCTTTTGGTGAAACCAGGATACGTAGTACTTTTTAAAATTTAGGATACGATACGGCTAAGATACGTTAACAAAATATTTATATTAAAATTTATATGCATGTAAAATACTTAAAAAAAGAAATAAGCATTAATTACTCTTCAATACTAGATAATCATAAAAGTCACAATTTACAAAAAATAATATATGTGATCAAAATAAAAAATGAAACCTTTTTCGTATAAATCATATTCTATTTTCATTCATATGTTAGGATATCAACAAATGCATCAATAAAAGAACTCAAAACAAAGTTTGTTTAATGTTGATTGATTGAATCCTCTCTCTCTCGTTATTTTCATCCACCAAAAACATAATTTTTAATTGGTTAATAAAAAACAATTATAGTGATTCATATCTTAAATTGAATCATATACATCTCCATTGAATTTTCACAACACAGTCTCACTTCTTTACCCTTCATTTTTTTACAGGATACGTCTATGTGAAGTATCTAATAAGTATATGTGTGTATCTGTTTAGTATCTTATAAGTATCCGATAAAATATATATTTTAAATTAAAATAATTAATTATGATACTCCGCGGGTACGTATCCGAGAGTATCTGCGGAGATCGGTATCCGATACGTATCCGATACGGGTACGTCTCCATTTTGGAGTATCCGGGTTTCATAGCTTTTGGTTCATCTGATTTGAGGTAATGAGTCGAACAAGTTATTCGTGAGCTTGAATTGAGTCGAATTCGAGTTGAAACAAAAGTTTGTGACGAACTCAAGTCGAGCTGGAAATAGCCTCAAATCGGCTCGACTTTTCCGGTCCTAGTTGGATTGGATCTTGTTGGAGTGAAGTTGTAGGAGTAGTATGACTGAAACTAAGTTCCATTTGAACTTAACAAATGAGTGTTGTGTTTGTAATGGAAGATGGTGAATGTTGTTGTGTGAGTGCTCGTGCATTTTTATTTTTGTTACAAAGCTAATCAATAAAACTAAAGAACAAAAACAAAAACGAAACTGACTACTCGTAGAAGGAAGATAGCAGAGGAACCCAGGTTTCAATATAGTTGGGCCTCAAACCTGTATTTTAGAATATATAATTCGAAAAGCATAAAATACTTTAGAAAACTCTTCGAACCTTCCATTTTCGGATTTTTATAATTCGAAGTTGGATGCGCAAGAAGGCTTGAGGAAGGGAAAAGAAACACTCAATTATTTTTTTAAAAGGTGAACAATATGATATTTTAAAGTTTATTTTGATATGAGTTGTATTATCATGAATAACTATTTTAATGACAATTTTTGAGACAATCATAAATTTACAAAAAAAATGAGGTATTGACACAAAAATCAAAGCAAAAAAGAGAAAGTAAAAATATAATGTGAGTATAAAAGAAAATTGTCACATAAATTGTCAAAAAATAGTTGTATAAATATCATTTCTATCGATAGAGTTATACTTAACATCTAATCATATAATGTCATATCTTTTCTTTATATTTAACTATTTTAAAGTAAATTTAATTTTTGAATTAGTTTTTTTCCCAGTAAGAATTTTGAATTAGTTTGATTTACATAATACATAGTATCAGTCCAACAAAACTCGGAATCTCAAAGAAAATTTCTTTTTAAATTTCAAACAAAAAAAAAAAAAAGAAAAACCATAATATAAGAAATCAAACTAAATAACACAAGTAAAATATTAGAATCACATATATCCAATGATTATTTTGATATAAAGTAATAGTAATTATAAGTTGGAGTATTATTGAAGAAACGATAGCTAGTGTCAATAGACACACAAGATTATTCTAGCCAATTTAGAAAGTAGAAGCAGTAGCTACATATGAAATGATAGATAAAAAAAAAACATGAGAAAAGAAACTAAGAATTATAACTGCAATGGTTTTATAATGATGGGAAGGCCATGTTGTGGCTGCAAAGTGAGGTTGTTAACAGGTGCATGTTCATAGTCAGAGGAAAGAGACCAAGAAAACCTTTGAAGAATTAAAGTCATCACTGTCTTAGCTTCCAACATAGCAAAATTCTGACCAATGCAATTTCTTGGACCCACAGAAAATGCAAGTAAAGCATTTGGGTGCTGTGAGGCCTTAGATACTCCATTTATGAATCTCATTGGATTGAATTCATTTGCATCTTCACCCCAATATTTTTTACTTCTGTGAATCATTGTAATTGGGATTGTGAGACATGTTCCTCGAGGGATCATCAAATTTCCCAATTTCATGTCTTCTGAAGCCACTCTTTCTAGTTGTATTGCAGGACAGTACAACCTTAATGCTTCCAGCAACACCATATTCACCTTAAAAAAAGTTATCTATCAAGTTAGCAACTTTTAAATATATATTATTCAAGGGAGCAATTGAAAAAAAAAAACTCAAGTCACATTTAAAAAATGAGACACGTTGTAAGTTAATTTTGTAAAGATGTTAGACTTAAACCATTGTATTAGTTTTATTCGATTATGAGTCACTAATTTCTAGAAGGATCTAAAGAGGTCTCATTAAGATGAGTTATTTGCTAGTTATCGTGAATATGTTAATTTTTGTTATGCTTAACTTGTATAAGTAGGAAATTGATGAATGGAATAAACATATAGAATGGATGACGAAAGTTAGTTTAGTAGCCTAACATCGCCATTTTCTCTCTTTTATTGTCTTTTCTCTTCGACTATATTGTACAATCAAAAGTCTATTAAATAGCAATGCTCTAGGCCTAAATCTAAAAAACTAAGAATGAAGTTTTTAGAATTAATATTACCATTTTTAACTTTGATAGCATATCTGCATCAGGAATTTCCATGCCACAAATCTGCTGGACCTCTTGTCTAAGTTTGTCTTGCCAATCCTTGTGCAAACTCAACAAAAAGACAGTCCAACTAAGTAAGTTTGAAGTGGTTTCATGACCAGCAAAGAAAAAGGTCTTGCATTCTTCCATGATTTCATTCATCTTCAACTTTTTAGGACCATGATCATTTGTTTTTTCTGTATCCATCATTACTCCTAGTAGATCATCTCCATAAGAGCAATCTGATTGAGAATTCAATCTACTTTCTATAATGCATTGTAGTGATTTCTTCATTTTTCTATCAAGCTTCCATATCTCAAAATTTGACTTAGTAGGAAAATATCTGCAGCATTAAGAGTCCAAAACATAAATAAAAAAAATATTTATGCACTGATCAATGCAGAACCAAATGAATTTAGTAAGAGAGGTTAATTAATATACTGAGTGCCAGGAATGAAAACGTCAGAATTTGAAGCTACGCAATGCTTTTGAAGCTGTGTTTGTGCATTAAAAGCTTCCCTTCCATGAACAAAGCTGGTACCAAAGGCAGTGTGGGCAATAATATTTGCTGCTAGCTCTCGAAATTCTTCACTCATCTCTATTGTCTTTGATTTCTCCTTTGTTTCAATAGCTTGCCTTTTCCACTCATCTAGCATGGAAATGGTACATGCTGCCATTCTAGTAATCATAACCTGTCGTATATGATATATATTTAGAATACGCATATACAATGCCAAATGCCAATAAAAGAAGACTTAATTTCTACTTTTTTTTACTTATTTTTACCGATGACTATTTTCTTGTAAGTCACGGTATCAACTCGAGATAACTGAGATCTATTTAAAGGGTTGATATGTCAATCGTGTAACACCATATATTGGTTATACCAATTGAATTTATAATAAAGAATATGATATCTATTGAAAATCATGTCTAAAAAATTAAAAGGTGAGTTTTGTTAAATGAGTTTGGATCTCATTTCTAAAATGTTGGGGAGCCTAGAGAGCGGCAATGGGTTAAACGTATAGGACCCGTTAAGAGAGAGACACCACACTCTTACCCAAATTACCCAAAATCTTAAGGTAATGAGTCTCCTCCCTTATATATCTAACATTTCCTATATTTCTAGTCGATGTGGGACATAATCACTCACACTTGATTTCCAACATAAAAGTTAGCTCAAGGAATGCAAGCCCTCAAACATACACACCTATATATCCGAAAATTTTGACAATGTGATATTCAAATACAACTTTAAAAAAGAATTTAGTATAAGCCTTCTTTTGATTAGTATAAGCTTTTGTTCACATTAAAAGTGCAAACTAATTTCTAGTTTTTTTTTGTTAACCCTCCGGTTTTCAGGAAAAAGGGGCCCTGGTAATCTGGAATTTGGTCGTGAAGTAAGGATAGACTGACAAAAAATTGTTTCACCTAAGAATCGAACTTGAATTCTCCCGAACGATTCATCCTAGTATTTTAGTGGTGTGTGTTTCTAAGTTTTAGATCAAATTAATGTATTTAACTTTTTAGATCTTTCTTATTTATATTTTGGCATAGAAAGGGTGTTTATTTTATAAAGAAAATTTTGGTGGGGAGATGGTATTCGAGTCCAAGACTGAGAATCTCTGAAAAAAACTAATGAAGCTCAAACCCAAACCTTCAAATCAAAGTTATGTCTTTTTACCGGTTATTATGGCTATCACACCCTCCCTTTGAAATAAATTTAAGTTGTCGTCACTCACAATACTACACATTTAATAGAATTGTTGAATGAAGATGCGATTATTCATATTTTTAGCTTGAAAAATTAAATATGAAACTTTTTTAAGAACAACTATACTCCCTTAGTTTTTTCAATTTCATTCAACACTTTCTTTTCTCTCTGTCTTTCTTTTCTCATCACCAACTTATTACGTCTATCACATCATTTTCTCTCTAATGGTAGATTATATTTGGGTGTATAAAAATTATTTTCCTTTTTTTTTATCTTCATGTAATTCTGATTGGTTGGAGTAATAAATATGGTTACGAGTAAAAAGTTTGATTAATATGATTTTTCGACTGCGATAAATCCACTTTCTTTTATTAAAAAAAAACATGAATAAGTTTCGAAAGAAAAAACTTGGGCTCTAAGAACAAATTTTTAGATTAAAAACTTCCGCATAGAGCATCTGCACAAATATTCAAGACAGTAATATGATAAATCAACATCCACTTTTTTTACACTTGCGTAAGTTGCGTAACATTTGGTTAATCTCATTTAAAAATATGATTAATTGAATTAAGCATGATTTTTAATGTGAATTGAATTAATCATTTACTCAATTGTATTAATCATATTTTTCATGTGATTAACTAGATATCATGGGTGTATTTTTAGATTATCATAGTAAAGGTACAAAGTTTCTTAGTAATGACTAACCTCTGACATAAAATATATTGGCCTATTGGGTACATAGGGTGAGTTTTTCTCTTCAAACCGAATTTTCAATCTCTTCCAACTCGGATCACTCCATTGTTGATCTTTAAATTATTTTATGATTTTTGTAAAAAAAAAAAAAATCATAATAATTCTATGGTCATATTTTAATGATAAGTTAAGAAAGGATGTGAAAATTTTCCTCTTTTAATTGACATTGTGCATGGTGGAATAGTTAAGGAGAAAACTAAATGTGAGAGTTTTAGACCTTGAGTTTATCCATAGAGAAAGCAGGATTGAGTATCCTTCTGCGCCTAACCCATTCCACTCCATTGAGTAGAACTAAACCCTCTCCTATCATCGTTACTATTGAAGGCCTTGTTTTGGGCTTTGCATAAAAACCAAATTTATTTGATAAAATATCCTTGGCCAGCTCTACATCAGATATGCAAATCCTTGGTTCTGTTCCGTACCAATATAGAAATCTCTCCCCTGCATGCATGGCGAAAAATTATTAAGAATCACACACACACACACATATATATATATAGACACACACTACTAACTTTCTTAATTCTCTTGGTTTAGTCAATATTTAGATCAAAGAGGTATATATAGAAGAGAAATAAATTACCATATAAGGAGGACCATATTTGGTAGTGAGGAAGAACCCTTTGAGTAATATCGTGTGAGTGTTTATCCATGACCATATTCCTTGCATCCTTCATCATTGTTTTGATATCATGAAGAGAACCCGAAACAAGTGAGTAAGGTGGTCCAATGACTCCTTGCTTTCGAAAGTGCCTAGTCATTGCATATGGTCTCCAGAAGAGAATTACACATATTCTCCAAATTTTTGACATCACCATAATAGTGAAAGTCACCATGGCAACAGCAATCAGATATCCCATTTTTGAGTGTGTGTGTGTGTGTGTGTTTCTATGTCTCTCTCTGTGTGAGTGAGAGGCCTAAACAGACAAATATATCTCCTAGATTTTTAGTGTAAGGTTGGTTAAATACCAAGTTGTTGAAAGTGATCGTGTTGTAGATATGTAAATAAGAAGGGCCCACTCTTATATTACTAGTCAATAAGAAGGGTCGACTTTGACTTTTCATACTTTATTTATTTTCATTATAAAAACAAATACTATTAGAGAAGGGATTATGGAAAAATTTTAATTTTTTTTTTAAAATAAATTGAATGTTATTAAAAAATTTAAGGGTTTTTAATGACAAATTTTTATTTACTCACCAATAAAAGGTGGATAAAGTTATTCATGCAGAATTGACATCAATCAAAATAATTTATTTGTCTTCCGATTTTTATTTACTTCAAATTTGATGTATTAAGTTCAAATTTTTAACCACATACATAAATTTTGTTTGAGTTTTTCGTTTATATTTGAGACAGGGGTAGTATCACATATGTTTGAAAGTGCTTAGTATCACATATGTTTGATGATGTTAAAAATTGTAATTAATTATTTGTGGTGGAACATTGATGAGTTTTGCCAATGTAAATATGTAATTTTTTTTTGAAAGAATGTAAATATGTAATTGTTCTTGTATTTAAAATGCATTAGTGTACCAAAAAACAATATGCATCAGTTAGCATCAAAATTGTCCCTAAAAATTGTTTATAAATTTAAGGGACGTCAAATATGACTTTGTGAACTTTACTACTTGTAGTCAATTTCAATAAAATATAACAATGTAGGTTTTCCATTATTTTGTCAATATGTTCACTGTTTTTTATTATTATAAAACTTATTTTTATTAAAAATGATAAGAATTAAAAGTTTCAACAAACAATCAAACACTAAATTTGAATGTGAAAATATCATTTATGTATAAGAAAACATAGTTATTTTTGTATGATCACAATATTAAATGTACCCTGTTTAGACACACACAAAAAGACTTTTTTTAAAGAGAAAAAAAAAGAACTTATATGTCGGGGATATGTAACTCGTGTTTCTAAGCACTATAAATTTAGTTTTGTGACCATGCAAGCAAGACTTGCTAAAAAAAACAATTAATGACAACCAGAGAAATATTTACTTGATCACAAGCAAAAATAAAAAATATTTAGACACACATAAGATGAAAAAATTATAAAAATAATTAAATGATGTAACTAAATTCTTTTTTATTTATTTTCTAGGGTTTGTCTAACATGTGCAATATTGTACATGTTAAAGCAACTAAAAGTAGCAAGTTTGTATTGAAAAATAACAATTATTTATTAAAAAACTATATATTTAATACAAAATGTACAAGTTTCAATACAAAATTACTATTTAAAACTTGTTAACATGTGCCAATTTGCACATGTGCAGATTTGCACACGATAGAAAAACTGTTTTTTTATTTATCTGTGTGTAAAAAAAATTATTTGTATTTGTGTTCAGCTTGACATCATGCATGATGGCATTGGAAAATTGTGACATGGCTGCTGATGCATAAGATCTGCTGAAACATCTTGGTGTTGTATTATAGCACAAAGTACAAACGTAGATCGACTATTTTCTATAGAATGTCGCAATCCACAATGCATACCGTGTAGAAAGACAAAAAAATTAAAAAGAAAGTTGCACAAATAATCTCACATCAAACCGCTAAAGTCTTCGTCCTTTCCTTAGAGATGTTAACATAATAAAAATAACATTTTTTTTAAAAAAAAATCTCTTAAAAATGATTTTTATGAGAAGGTATTCAAAACAGCTTTGTAGAGATTTTTTGAAATTTTACTGTTCAAAAAAGTCGTACTAAAATGATGAATACTTAAAATATTTTGTTATGAAAGGCTATTTAAGTTGATTTCTCATTTGAAGCTTTTTATAATACATTCTTTTTAAAAAAAATATATATACAAAAAGATGGAACACTAAAAATCATTTTTAAAACAAAAAACAATAACAAACGGGTCATTAGTATTATCAATAAGATAAAAACATTTTAACAACACTCCCTATAATATATACTCTCTTTTTCTTCTGTCAAAAACATAATACTCTCTTTTTAACACTATTTTTTTTATTGAATTAAATTCATATAGATTACACATTTTATGTGGAACACATTTTTAAAATGGTAGGTCCTGGGTGAATTCAATTTATGTATTTTTTGAAGGAGGAATTTTATTGATAGTAGTTACACTAATGGCTAAATTACAACCGTTTTAAGTGAGATTTGAATTGTGTCTCTTAAGGTTACAAAGTGATTCAAGGTCTAACCACTAAATTGAGACCTCTTGAACCGAGTGATTCAATTAAATAAAAAATAGAGTAGGTTATAAAGATTTTAATGTTAGTGTTGCTAGCATACCTGCACTTCTCATAAGATGTATATTTGAAAGAAAAGAAAAATATATCTAATATATATTCTGATATATTACGAGTATAACATTTAAAAAAGTAAATTATTTTAAAATGAGTGCCCCTTCTAATTTTCAATGTAAATACTATTTTAAACTAATTAATACTATGAATATCACTTCCAAGTCTATCTTCTATTACCGTAAAAAAAACCTATACTTTATATTTATAAAACGGATTATACACAAATACATGATAATGTTAAGTTAGTGAAATTGTTATTCTCTTTATTTCAGTTATAGTATTTTTGTTATTATTTATTGGATTATAGTAGGAGGAGGTAGTTGTACCTTCACAATTATGTTCTCTTTAATACCTCGTAAGTGAATAAGCTAGTAATATCATCTATTCCTCTTGTTTAGGACAAAAGTATAACTTGTTATAACAGGATGCGAGAATAATAACAATAAAAGTAAAATACATAATGAAAAACGACACAAGATTTAACGTGGTATCCATCAATGTGCTGACTAATCCACGGGCATAGCCACTGAAAAGAATTCCACTATAATAAATGCTTACAAATACTGAATAGTAGAGGTAATACCAGCTATAGCAAAACCCACTAACTATTGGTGCAAGAAATACTAACACACAAGACTTTTATTTATATGGCCAAGTTTATGCATATTTCTTCCAATTCTCCGATGTGAGACATTTTCCCAACACAAATTCAAGACATATTTCAACAAATCTACACCTTGACTTGAATCCTATCTAGATAACCAGATGCACCAGATGTACTCAAAGTACCAGATGTGCCAGATGCATTACACAGAATGCCCAGTTGAGTCCGCTCTGCCTCAGGCCTTGCCCCTTCAAGAACAATCAACAACTTCTAACATTGAGCAAGTTCAAACAATGTTGAAGTTTATGCGGAACCGGCTTGGTAAACATATTAGTTGGGTTGTCTGCTGTACCCACTTTGTTTACCTTGATTGTGGATGGCTCATGATGATTCACTTCCTCTGCAACCTGTAAAGCAAAAGGAACCATGTCCTCATAGCCACACCTCGTAGGAGGTACCCCAAAATTAGCTCTTTTAGGGCGATTAAGAGCTATATTGTGATGTTCCTCTTGTGATACTGGAACAACTGATGCTTCTGCCTCTGAATGTGACTAAGGAGAGCCCTCCTCTGCTTCACAAGTAGCCTCAGTTTCTCTCTGCTCCACCTGCTTCTCAACACCACAGTCTTCCGGAATAGTGAACTTCACGATTGGGTTAAACATGGAAATTTCATCAAAGACAACATTCCTACTTAGAATAACCCTCCTCTCAGATGGGGATCAGATCATATCCTTTCACACCATCCCCATAGCCTACAAATACTTCTTTCTTCGCTCTTGGCTCCAACTTCCCCTCATTGACATGATAGTAGACCGTGCAACCAAAAAAACCCTCAAGTTAGAGTAATCAGCAGATTTCTCATACCACAGTTCATAAGGAGTTTTCAGATTTATACTTGTGTGAGGTCCACGATTTATCAGATAGCATGTTGTGTTAACTGCTTCTGCCCAAAACGTTCTTGTTAACCCATCATTCGAGAGCATACACCGAGTTCTCTCCAGAAGTGTCTGATTCATACGTTCTACTATACCATTCTGCTGAGGTGTATTCCTAACTGTATGATGCCTGGCAATCCCTTCAGTCTTGCAAAACTCATTAAACTCAGACCAACAGAATTCCAAACAATTATTAGTTCGCAGCCTCTTGACCTTCTTCCTAGTTTGATTCTTCAGGAATATATTCCACTGCTTGAAGTTCTTGAAAGCATCACTCTTATGCTTCATTATGAATATCCATGTCATCCTTGAATAATCATCAATCAGCGACAGAAAATACATGTGACCCCCCAATGACTCCACACGTGAAGGCCCCCAGCAATCAGCATGAATGTAATCCAGTGTGCCCTTTGTTCTATGAATCGCTTTAGGAAACTTGTTGCGATGTAGTTTCCCAAAAATATAGTGCTCACATAACCCATGGTCCTTTGTCTTGTGCCCACAAAGAAGATCATTTTTAGCCAGAATTTGCATCCCCCTCTCACTCATATGCCACGACTTCGTCATATCTTCTTGGTCAATCTTGGAGGAAGCAACAGCAGCACAATCAGATAACGTAGTACCTTGTAGAAAGTACAGAGTGCCCCACTTCACACTTTTCAGAATCACACTTGAACCCTTGCAAACATGTATAACTCCACCTTCACCTTTGAAACTAAACCCCTTCTTGTCCAAAAGACTCAGAGATATCAGATTCTTCGTCATGTGTGGAACATGTCTAACTTCGTTTAGTGTACATAATTTACCATCATGAGTCCTAATCTTGATTGAGCTCATCCCAACCACCTTGCAGGCAGAACTATTGGCCATATCAATATTGCCACCATCCAACTGCTCATAGGTTGAAAACCATTCTCTCTTAGGACAAATATGATCAGATGCTCCAGAATCTAGAACCCACACATCGACTTAATGTGTGTGACCATCAGCAACTAAGGCAATATCCTCTT
The DNA here is from genome assembly GCA_018208015.1 of Medicago ruthenica. Taxonomy (NCBI): domain Eukaryota; kingdom Viridiplantae; phylum Streptophyta; class Magnoliopsida; order Fabales; family Fabaceae; genus Medicago; species Medicago ruthenica. Next base: position 26,439,119 of record CM031371.1, on the reverse strand, counting down.
CAGAATGTGTACCATCCTCGGCAACAGCGATAGTACCTGATGCCTTCTGTTGTTGCATTTTCCTCTTCTTGGGGCAATCATTCTTCCAATTCCCCTTCTCCTTACAATAATTGCAAATATCAGTCGGTTTTGGTTTCTTAGAGAACTTATTTTCCCCTAATTTACCATATCCATGATTGTTGTTTGCTACTAGCCCAACAACCTGACCATCTGAAACAGTGCCACTACAGCTATGTCGCAGTTCTCTACTGTGAAGGGCATACCTAACTTCTTCCAGAGACAATGAATCTTTACCACTAATGAAAGACTCCCTAAAGTTCTCATATGACAATGGTAAAGAAACTAACATAATCAAGGCAGCATCCTCATCATCAATCTTAATATCAATATTACGCAGATCTAATAATATTGAATTCAATTGATCTAGATGTTCTCTCAGGGACATGCCTTCCTGCATACGCAGACTAAACAAACGTTGCTTCAAGAGCAACTTGTTGGTTAAGCTCTTCGTCATGTATAGACTCTCTAGCTTACACCACAAATCGGCAGCGGTATCCTCTTCAGCAACCTCAGTGATGATATGATCTTCCAAAGCAAGGAGCAACGTAGAATGTGTCTTCTTCTCCAGAGTGGCGATATCAGCAGGTAGAGGATTAGGCACAGGCTTTAACAAAGGTGTCCATAGACCCTGCTGTTTAAGCAACGCCCGGATCTTGATCTGCCACAAACTGAAATTATTCCTCCCAGTGAACTTGTCGACTTTCAAACTTTTACCTCCAGCCATCGTTCCCGCCTGAATAGATCTAAACCAGCTCTTGATACTTGTTTGTTATAACAGGACGCGAGAATAATGACAATAAAGGTAAAAGACAGAATGAAAAACGACACAAGATTTAACGTGGTATCTAGCAATGTGCTAACTAATCCACGGACAGAGCCACTGAAAAGAATTCCACTGTAATCAATGCTTACAGATTACAGATACTGAATAGTAGATGTAATACCAACTATAGCAAAACCCACTAATTGTTGGTGCAAGAAATACTAACACACAAGGCTTTTATTTATATGGCCAAGTCTATGCATATTTCTTCCAATTCTCTGATGTGGGACATTTTCCCAACACTAATCAAGGCATATTTCAACATAAATAAATCATGTGATTTTGATCTTTTAATTGGAAGAAGAAGTTGTGTCATTTGTACCATCAAAACTAGGACAACCAGTGCAAAACCGTATAGCATTGTGAGTTGTACGAAAATTGAGATCGGTCAAAAAATATTACTACTTCATTCATTTTAAATTAAGTGTCCTCTGCCATTTTTTTAATCAAATTATTTGTCCTTTTTATAATAATAATAATAATAATAATAATAATAATAATAATAATACAACATTTATTATTCTTTTCTACCCGCATACCCTTATTTATTGCATTTCAATCATCTAACTACTCAATTAACTATAATTAATAAGGATCTTTTTAGAAAATGAAACACATTTTACCATTAGAATCAACGCTACTAACCATTTCCTTAGTAACCAATTAAAATTCAAAAGGGACACCTAATTTGAGACGGATGGAGTAAAACACAACAAATACCTTTGTGATTGTACAAATTAGTTGTTCACAAATCATTCCTCAAACTTGAAAGATGACTTATATTTAAGGACAACTAACTAAGAAATTGGACTCAAATGGTTAATGAGCTCAACCAAAAGATGAATTGTTCAAGATAAACTGAGTTTGATTCTTGAGTGAACAATGAGTAAACCACCAAATTGGTCCCTGTTTTTATAAGTCATTCTCAAATTAGTCTCTGACTCTATTAATATTTCAAACTAATCCCTGTTTTTGTCAAAATTTTCTCAATTAGGTCATTGTCATGTGACAAAAATATAAAGAAAGGGACCTAATTGAGAAACTTTTAACAAAGACATAGACTAGTTTAAAATATGAATAGAATCAGATACTATTTTGAAAATGACTTACAACAGTCAACATGGGCCAATTTAATGATGTACTTATGAAACAAGACTTTGATTAGAATACTCTAACAGTATAAAGTCATTTTACACTGTCAACCAATTAAAACTATTCAATTAAACACATCATCCTATGTGTTAAAAATAGAGAAAATCAAATCAAATCGTTTCTAATAAATGTCGTATTTCCACATTTCTAAATTTAAGCTTTTGACGTAGGGATGGCAATTGGACCTCCCGCAAAAAATACCCACGATGGGCGAGTAAATACCCGCATTAATGGGTATGGGCCCGGGCTCGAGTAATTACCCGCAAATTTGAACGGGTATGGGCGTCGTTACCCCGCCCCATGCATTCACATTATATATACTTATTTAAATATTAAAGTTAGTTAATTAATCAGAAGTCTTTGATATTTATTGTAATATGCACTTGTTTTTTATATTTTAAATGCTTTTTATTTGGCTAAATAATATGATGCGTAATATTTTATATGTTGATTTAAAAGATTTCAGATCATAGTTTAATTATGTTCTGATATTTTTTTGTTATTTATTATCTTTTTGTTGTGAAAGTGTTGGTAATGAGTGCGGGTACGGGCACTTAGATACCCATATTGTATGGGGATGGGCACCAAACTTGTTACCCACAAGGGTGTGGGCTCGGGTATGGGGATTTTTTAGAAACGCGAGTATGGGGATGGGCACTATAGTACCATGCCCAAAGGGTACCCATCTCCATCCCTATTTTGACGATATCGATCCGTTCTCTCTCATCCATCTGCACGAAAGAGTAGAGAATGTTTTTTTCTTCTCTCCTTCTTGCTTCTGTTTTCACTCTTGTCATCATTCTTCTTCATCTCTTCCTCTTTTCAATTTGTTTCTCTTTTCATGATTAAATGCTAACACTATTTAACATGCTAGTAAAACTGAGGTTGCACTAGCAAAATCACATATATTTCTTTTTATTTTCTTCAGAGATAATTCTTGATTACAAAGAAAAATCACTAAATCAGAGAAAGTTTTATCTTACGTAGTATGTAGAAACTAGCCTCGCAGACATGGATGTAATGGAAGAGGTGGTGTGAGAGGTGAGAGAGATGAAAAATGGATTTGAAAGGATGAAAGTAGACAATATCAAAATGCAGCAAAAAAATAGATACATATAATAGGGAACGTGGGAGGAAATTATTAGATAAAATTTTATTTGATTTTTTCTATTGTTAACACAAACGTTGATGTGTTTGATTGAGTAATTTTAACTGATTAACAGTGTAAAGTGGTTTTACACTTTCAGAGTATTCTAATTAAACACACAAAACAATTATTTATATGATTTTACTTACATGTGTCTAACTTAGAATTAAAGACTCAGGATTACTCACGAGAACTTTATAATTAAGGAGGAAGAGAGTATTTAACAAAACTTGCATGAGAAGTAAGGGGAATGGGTAATGCCATTACCATTGCCAGTGCCGATGCTATCCTTCTCCAATTTGGTGTTTCGCAATCCCAATCTCAATCCTTACCTTACCACATTCACACGTCAAAAACACTCTCTTCCCATTCCCTTCACCACCTTCTTCCATCACCTCAAATCTCCACCCAATCTTCTCCAAACCAAAAAACTCCACGCTCTTCTTCTCATCCATGGTTTCTTCCACCCATCTTCACCACACACTCCCCTTTCTTCACACCTCGTCAATGCTTACGTCAACTTCGCTTCCCACCATTACGCTTTTCTCTCCTTCTCTCAACTCCCCCACAAATCCAACCTTGCTTGGAACGCAATTCTCAGAGCTCTTATTGCTTCTAACCACTTCAACCTTTCCATTCAGTTTTATCACTCCATGCTTAGACATGGTTTTACCCCAGATAACTACACATACCCACTTGTGCTAAAAGCTTGTTCTTCTTTGCATTCTCTTGAAATTGGAAGATGGGTTTATCATAATATTCTGATTGATGAGGAAAAGGCTAATCTTTTTGTTCAGTGTGCTTTGATAGATATGTTTGTGAAATGTGGAAGTTTGGAAGATGCGCGTAAGGTGTTTGATGAAATGAATGTTCGAGATTTGGCGACTTGGACTGCATTGATTTGTGGGAATGTGTGGAATGGTGAGTGGGATGAAGCGGTTTTGTTGTTTAGGAAGATGAGATTGGAAGGTTTGAAGGCTGATTCGGTTATTGTGGCATCTGTGTTACCGGTTTGTGGGAGATTAATGGAGGGTTTGAAATTGGGGATGGCAATGCAAGGGTGTTCTTTGAGGAGTGGTTTTGACGGTGATTTGTATGTTTCGAATGCTATCATTGATATGTATTGTAAATGTGGTTATCCACTTGAGGCTTATCGTGTGTTTAGTTATATGGTTTGTAGGGATACTGTTTCTTGGAGTAGTTTGATTGCTGGCTACTCACAAAATGGCATGTATAAAGAGAGCTTCGAACTGTATGTTAGAATGGTGAATATGGGTTTAACAACAAATGAGATTGTTGTTACTAGTGTTCTTCCTGCTTTGGGAAAACTAAAGTTGTTGAAACAAGGGAAGGAGATGCATAACTTTGTTCTCAAACAAGGACTTTTAACAGATGTAGTTGTAGGAAGCGCTTTGATTGATATGTATGCTAATTGTGGGTCAATCAAGGAAGCAGAGTCAATACTTAGGAACATGTTAGATAAGGATATCATGGTATGGAATTCACTAATTGCTGGGTATAATCTAGTTAGTGATTTTCAGTCATCATTTTTTACCTTTAGAGGAATTTTGGTAGCTAAACATAGGCCAAATCATATAACTTTAGTGAGTGTTCTTCCTATTTGCACCCAAATAGGAGCTCTTAGACAAGGAAAGGAAATCCATTGTTATGCAACCAAAAGTGATCTGGGATTAAATGTTTCTGTTGGCAATTCTCTAATAGATATGTACAGCAAATGTGGATTTCTAGAACTCGGAGTGAAGGTGTTTAATCAGATGATGGTAAAGAATACCATAACATATAATACTATGATATCTGCTTGTGGAGCTCATGGCCTAGGAGAAAAGGGTTTGGAATTTTACGAGCAAATGAAGGAAGCAGGAATGAAACCAAATAAAGTCACTTTTATTTCGCTGTTAACCGCGTGTAGTCATGCAGGTCTTGTTGACAGAGGTTGGCTGTTGTATAATTCAATGATTAATGATTATGGTATTAAGCCAGATATGGAGCACTACTCTTGTATGGTGGATCTCATTGGAAGAACAGGAGATCTTGATGGTGCATACAAGTTCATCACAAGCATGCCTGTGACACCAGATGCCAATGTTTTGGGAAGTTTACTTGGTGCGTGCCGACTTCACAACAAAGTGGAACTAGCTGAGCAGCTCATTGCAGAGCATATTTTCCAATTAAATACTGAGGATTCAGGCTACTATGTTCTTCTATCAAACTTATACGCCTCTGGGAAACGATGGGAAGACATGTCAAAAGTGAGAAGCTTGATAAAGGATAAAGGGTTGGATAAAAAACCAGGAAGTAGCTGGATTCAGGTGGGCCACTGCATTTTTGTCTTCCATGCTACGAGTACCTTTCATCCAGAACTGGCTAAGATTGAAGAAACTCTGGATAGCTTATTCTTGGTGATGAAAAGTGAAGATTATATGCAGGCTAATCTGGGATTTTGCTCCCATGTTAATGACCCAATTTTAACTTCAAATGAAATCCTTGAATATTGCCATTGATATATATAATATAAACTTCACTGATTCAAGTTAAAGCTGCCAAAAGGCCAATACATTGTTGAAGTGCTCCCTCCAGGGTTCAGTGATTCATCAAAAATTCTGTATTAGATCATTATGATTTAAGCATATACATCCACTTATTTACTTAACCAAGCCGGTCAAAAGTTAAAATGGAACTGTGATAAGAAGCTGCTATGAATGTTTGCTAAAGTTTCTGCTCAACATATCACTACAATGTCGTAACCCCACACATCTATATCACTACCATACCTTTTCCCTACTGATCTTTGGGAACAAACCAATATTCATTAAGACTGGAAAAATGGCAGTTCAGAATGTTTGAGTAATGAGTAAGCATGGCTACTGATGTGTGATCCTATTTAGAATCATGTCCCCATGTTCATTCTCCGATGTCTGTCTAATCGATCCGTCCACCTAACTCAATATTGGGAAGTTTTTTAGTTTGTTCCCTGCAAAACATAATCATTTGAATAAGCCACGTAAAGCACAAGGGATAATAGCATTATCATTATCCATGAAATAATATGTTAACTGTCTGGCCCATATGAGTTTAAGGACAAAATTTAGGTGCTGTTTTAAAGGTGTTGTTTATGTTTTTCACGGTTATAATATGACATGTAGATTAAATTTTTCAGTTAAGTTTAAATTTTAGAGTAGAGAACAGTAAAAACAGTAAATTAGAAAGTGCACCTAAACTTTGTCCTTTTTAATCATCACTCCACATGATCATAAAATAAGACAGTTTTTTCCTCTTCTGTTATCGAAATGTAAAAGCACAACTTTAATACTTCAACAAGTGATCGATGTCTTGTCACGTTTATCATTCTGTATGCTAGTGAATGAAACACTTGGTATTGAAGATGCTGTGTTAGTGCTAAAGCTTTCATCTCCCAAGTCCTAATAGTACACCTTAATTTAACTTGATTAGTTCTTGCATGATATAATGATTTTAGATGATAATTAGTGACGACACTCTTATGCTTTCAATGGTCATTTTCATCTGTGCTTCAAAGCAGTCAAGTATACAACCTTAGGCAATCACACTATCTTTCTGCAAAACTTCTAATCTTTCATATCCATTATCTTGTTTGTTTGTTTTTTTGTTGGTTCTTTTGTGTGTGGAAAACAAAAGGATGATGAATATTTAGTGATGAAGAGATACTTGATTCAGTACTTTGTTTATTTCATGTTCAGATTGTCATTGTGATATAGTTGATCTCATGGACTGAGGAGTTTGGATTACTCAAATGGGAAGAAGCTTGTATAGAAAGAAGGATTTCCAAACTATAGGAACGAAAGGTGCATGAGAAATAGGCATTTGACTTGGAAATCAAAAATAGGAATTTGTTAGGGAAATCAAACATATCATTTGATACCATGCAAAGGAGAAGCAAAATAACTGAGTGCTAAATCAAAAATAGACTGGGTAGCAAAAATCAGATGTCTCCATATCATTAAATCTTAAAGCAATACATGCAAGTATTAATTAAAGTAGCGTTAATGACCATTTTACAACTGTTGTCGAGGGAATTCGAACTCATGAGATTATAATGCTAACCTATTACCACTGAACTAGGACCTCACGTGTAATTGACATGCAAGTTTGAAAGAGGATAGAATTTAGAAGTAGAAGAGGCCACTTTGCTTGAGCCAAAAAATTATGTGATGAGGGAAGGGATGATCACTAAAAGCTGAGTTGTTGGGAAATTCCCATGTGATACTCCTCACTGCTCGGATGCATGGTAATAATGGTATGTAAAATTCAGGTATTGTCGCATAGTGTCCACAAAATTCTTGTAATCCTATTTCTTACTTACATATGATGGAAATTAGCTACCAACATATGAGGTGGACCAATGTCAAATGAAAGAGAACATTCATTCCACACAAATATTACCTGACTTTGTTGCTCTCCTGAAAAACTTCTTTTATTTTTTACTTCATTTGGCGAAACAGAGAGTTATTATGTCAAGAATATAGGGTTATAAGGTGCCTTGGTAGTGTTGGATGAGATACTTTTAAGCCACTACCTGTTGAGAATCGCTCTACGGCCCCCTACATTGCTCAAAATACAGGAAAGAAAAATCGATTGGAAGATGGATTTCAATAGGTTTTGTGAGGAAAAAAAACCTGCCCGGAATTAGGTTTTAGTGGGTGAGTTATTTAGGCCTTTGAGACACTCCCTTTTTGTATTTTTATTTAAACCATTTACTTTTTATGTTGGTAATTTTGCATAAACGCAACGCAAGTTGTCCTTGAATTCAACCACATGCAATCCTAATTCGTAGTGGCATGAACTTTTTGTGAATACATTGCTCGGCACACACAAACTTAGTTATTTTTCTAAAAAAAGAATCAGCTGCAAAAAATAAATGAATTTAGCTAAAATTTGAATTTAAATTAATATTTTTATTAAAGAATTTGCATTAACATTGTTCGTATTTAGATAGATTTATAGTTTAAAGACCACTACCTTATCTATCGAAAATAAAAATAAAAACTAAACAAGTACTACTCCAATATTTTAAACTCCCAGCTCACATTCAACTGCTCTGCCTAAAGAGAAAAAACTCACATTTACTGCCATTGTTTCACTTCTAACTCACCTTACTGTCAATCAATTCCAACAAAAAATAATCAAATTTAGTTTAAAACATTACCTAGAGAAAAGATTAAAAGTGGGATTGAGTTTGACAAACGCCAAAGCAAAACATACTAACAATGGGTCTGTGCATCTCTAACTTAATAACAGTAAACAATTCCATTGGACGTTCTTAATATGACATCAGGTTTAAAAAATTTGGCAATTTCCCTTCTAACAAATGAGATGTTTCTAATCTTTCCCCTGCAAATAACGAATAATGAATCCAGGATTGGAGACTGGAACTCGGCCAAATCAATACAAAAGAGCCTTTGTAAGTAGCATCACTTAAAAAGGGGTGGGGGGATAATATTAAGTACGTGGAAAACTCTAATGGTACCAGTGCCAAGAATATAGAGAAAATCAATGGGCGCTTACTTATAAGTAAAGTTTGTAACTTGTAAGGAATCATCAGAAATCACGTCCATTTAGATACCCTCTTTCAAACACATCGTTATAACTTGCTTCAGTTGTAGTAGTTTTCCCCTTGCCATCTGCAGTCAATGAGGATAAAATCAGCTCTACGCGATACACAATGCAATGTGTCTTCATTTACAATGATAGTTAACAATATCGAAAAAAAAGGGCACTGAAATGGGAAAAACATAAAGGAACGACTAATGTCGTCTGGACCAGTAATATCAAATTCAAAGTTCAATAAATGATGCAAAGGAATCACATGAAGAGGCAGCTAACAGAAAAGTTAGATTTGACTTTTCTAAAAGGGTGTCTCACTTTAAAAGGAATAGTAAAGAATCTCCGGTATTGATGGGGATGAAGTCAACCCTATAAGTACATAATAATTTGCAACATTTTCTTCTTAATTCTCACTAAAGGTTTAAGATGCCCTCACTTTTCTTCTTAAAATGAATTGTTTACTTAATAAATGTCAAATCTAGAAAGCATGACACAAATTTTATGATGTCTTTGTTAGGCGTAACAAGTTCAATCTAAATAAATGGATTAGCATTTTTTCTGGCTTCTGTCACTCAAGTCACTGAAGTCGGCCTTCAGTGACTTTAGTCTTGCAGTCAATGAATCAAGTATAATTTAACGCAATAGTGTGGTATAATACTACAATATATCAGCACACTAGTAATCCTGGAATTGAGCCATTGGTTGATGACTAACCATTAACTCATTCAGATAAAATAAAATAAAAAAAGACATTGAAAACCCAGTGCTGATGTATATAGTTACTACATCTAACAAAAACTTGCCTGCTGTGTGGATGTAATTTTCTTTTGAGCATCATTGAGTTGGACCTCCACTGATTCTTCAACTTGTGATATAAGCTTTTTATGTGCTACCCCTACAATACATAGGATATATTCAAAACTAGATCACAACCTAGATAATACTTGCCAATAATGCAAATGGTAATTTTGCTGCCCTTAACCAGAGATTAGATGCAAGAAATCTACCAAATACTAATCCCTTATTGAGTTAAAGCTGAAGTGGTTGCTGATCAAAATATTACAACGAAAACTGATAATGAACAGAAGTGATACAGAAGATGACATAAATGAATGTAAACTGTGTCATGGACTCTAGAGATTTGAGCGTATAAATCTTTATTTACACATAAAAAGGGGAAGGGAAAAAAAAAAAAAGAATCGCACTGCTCCCACTCTTGCTCCCTCCAGCCCACTCCGGCTGGCCCTCACAGTCTCACCTTATATCTTACATAAAGTAATATGATACCATCTCTGATAGTCATAAACATATATAACCTAATACAGCTTAACGGGGACTCGGGGAGCAGATAGTGATTTAGCCCCTTAAAAACCCAGTTGATTCTTAGTTCATGCAAATAACAATGTTTCATAGCAGACTAATGACTGACTGATTCTGTCCCACAACTTGTAGCACGAGATGAGACGGCAATGACTATAAACAGCAGCTACCGAAGGACCGTGGGTATCCACCTAAAGTGTGCTTACATCCTTAAACCACTTGAGCCACAATAAACTACAGAGCTAACAAACAAAAACTTCTGCAGGTCATTCAAGTTTCGTCTTAACTACTAACTCATAACAGGATTCAAAAAGATTTTAAGCAAGTATTCTAACAGTTTTAGTATAAGCTTTCTCTCGAACATCTGAGTTGATATTTTGAAGATATATGCAAAAGACATTTTTTTTTTAAAATAAAACTTCTTTTAGTAAGATTTTAATTATAAGTTAATTTTAAATACAAAATAGACTAACACAGATGCACTGAGTTTTCATACTTTGCTTTTCAAGGGCTCCTTTTATCTCTATCTGATCTGCCTCGAGATCTTCTACAGTGCTTCTGCAGTCCTGTAGGTGTAGATTAACCTCTTCCTTGAATCTATCGTAGATTAATCTCAGCTGTTTCTGCTGGTCTACATTTTTGTTAAGAGGAATAGAAGGTGAGAAAAGTAAGAAGGAGAAGATGGAGAAAACATTTATGAAAGTCATGCACAAACATATTCTTATGACAAGTGCTATTAAGAAAGGAAAACATGAGGAAAATATTGGATATGGAATTCTGAAGCAATATACATATATATAGATAGATAGACAATATAGTAAGTTATAGAAATGCAAAGTGAGACATCAAATGCGGAGATATTTTCAGTAGTTCAATCCCGTATTCTTAGATGTGAGAGATTCTTCCCTATGCTTTCGGACCTGATAGTGTTATACATTTATGATAAAATATTATATTAACATGAAACTTGGTATTTCTGCCAATACAGATGTGAAATATTTGAATTTGTCTTGGACTTACAACTTACAAGCACTTGTATTTTCATTAACTTCTCAATTGTGATCAGCAAATTAGTACGAACTATACAGATTAAATATAAGCAAGATAAATTTTGAATCAATTAATTTTTTATGCTAATATTTTATAATAAAACCAAAACAAATTATGTGAACCAAAACAGGTGCCAAAAGAACAATAATGCTGAATCCTTCAAAATAGTCTGCCACCCTTCATCATAATATATTCTAAGAATTTAACTTTGAAGTATTAAATGAAATTGTTAAAGCATATAATATCTTGAGAACTTAAAAAGCATTTACTTTTCTCCTTTGTGAGGAGAACTGTTCAGAGTCGTTATGTGGTTTCAGAACTTTCCAAAGATTATTAAGTCTACAATCATTCATAAAGATATAATCGCACAAATATTATAGCCGAAGCTGGACAGTGTTTAGTTTGCAATTTTCTCTTAGAAGGTTTTGGAAGTAGAATTTAAAAGGGAGATATGAAAAGGAGAAAGATGTACAAAACTACCATATTAGTTAAATAAAAACAAGTATATTTAGGCAAAGAGTGGAAATGCTACCTTCAAATCTTGTTTCTATCCGTTTTCTCTTTGATTTATTGAGATTTGTAAGCTTTCCTCTGAAACATTTTTTTTCAGAAACACATGAATGTTTGAGAAAAGGGAAGTTTAAGAATTCATTAATCTAATATACGTACAAGTCTGTTTCAATCTGGGAATGAACATCCTGCAGCTGGAAATGTATGTCTTCTGCAACAGACTTCAAAATTTCTGAGGATTTCTGACTAGTCATCAAATTCAGTTTGTTCTTAAGTTTGGCCAATTCCAAGGCAAACAGTTCAACAGTCCTAACAATCGGCAAAAATCATGCAATTAAAAGATTGTTTAAACATGACTATAGTATTTTGTACTTTTTCTCACACATCACTAAGTTCATCGTAGAGAAAACACCTGACAAATCCATCTTGAGTCTGTTCAGAAGCTTCGTCCATCGAATCGCTTTCTCCTATTTCTGATCATTTGTACAATTAAATTAAAGTTTGAAGATTCAACACATCAGAATAGCATATTTAGATATTAAATATCAAGTACAAAGTGTAAGTTTTACCTTTTGAAGACACTGAAGCTGGGCTTGTATCATTAAATTTTATGCTTTTATGTTTGCACAGCCTTTTGGCAGGCTTAAGTGTAAAACTTTTCCTCTCAGCAGTATGTTTTGCTCCTGAACCTACACATGAACAGAAGATGGTTCTGTCATGGAAAGTCAAATAGTATACGTAAAGGAGGAAAAAAGACAACATCTGATAGCCCTGATATTGCACCTAAAGTTAAACCAGAAAATGCATTAAAAGCTAACAGAGGAATTTTAGAAGAGCATGTGCCACATTTTCAGCTAACAGTTATATATGAAGAGTTTTATTTGTCTGCCAACAATTATCGGTGTCTTTTCATTCATTACGACTTACCACCGCATCTACTGGAGGGAGCTACACAACTAATACTCTATACGAATGGATTTTTTTTCCTTGGTTTCAATTTGCAAGATGATCCTTTGAAAATAATAACTGAACAGGTGCAAGAACCTAGAAACAGTGAACCTGGCAGGTAACTTTAATTCCTTATAAGCACTAGTAAATAGTGATGACAGAGCACACCTTAATCTCAAATCACAGGTTATGAAGGATGAGATGCATGTTAAATCTGATAAAGACCTATGTGGCATGTAACAAAATAACATACTTAGCCAAGTAATTATTTCCAATCATGCATTGCATAAAGAACCAACCATCCCTATCCGCATCATCAGAATGATTTGAGAAGGAATGACAAATGTTAGAAAGCCTATTTTTTGGAACTTTTACTAGGAAAACATATTTACTGGGAAATGAATAATTCAGAATTTTGAAGAACATACAAGATTGGCATGGCATGGAAACAGAAGAAAACATGAGACAAAACATCGGCATATATGTTCATTCTTTATTACGAGTCTACAAGATAATTCATATTATTTAATGTAAGCCAAACCTTGACGACGTCCTTGGATGTTCCTCTCCTCATATGATGAATCTGATGATCCATCCTGCTCCTCTGTCTCTTTCTCCAAAGATTTTTCTTTTCTACGAATAGAATACTTTTGTTCCTTTATATGCTGAAGTATATTAAGTAAAGCAAAATACAAAAACACAACAACTTTAGTTCGACGACTAAAGACGCAAAAGTATCAACTTGAAACACTAGAGTAATAAGGATACATGAGACTTGTCTTGTTCCCTTGTTGTGAAGTCTGGCTCCGAAGCCATAAAAGTCCTTAAATTAGCCATGGTCCTCATAGAAAATCTTGGTCTTTCGGTTGATGCTGGACTATTGACATCATTTGCCTTTTGGTGTGTCTTTGGTGTTGGGCTAGGAGAGCTCAAAGTAGGTGTCTTAAATTGAAATGTAGGACTTTGAAATTCATCTTGCGACTTGGCATCATTTTGTGTAGCAGAAATAGTTCTACACTCTTGCTGGTTTCTATTTTCTGATACCTCATGTTCTACACGCTGATCTGTATTGTTTGCTGTTTGTGGCGGGTATAATTCTTTTTTGTGGTCTTTTTTCTGCGTCTCGGGGCCTTTTGTATGATAGTCAGCTAAGAAACCACCAAATCCTCCCATTTTATTCCCAAGTGAAAATGAGGCCCCTGCATACAGTGGTGGATCAGTGTTTGAGGTGTCTTGATGAAGTTTAATTGTGGTGTCACTTTCGGTGAAGCAGAGCTTATGTCCCCCATGTCCCCCTATTTTGGAATTATTTTCTTGACTCTTTTTCTTTAAAGACACTGAAGAACCATCATTTGGAAAAGCATCTCGGCCGCCAATCCCTTTTTCTTCAAAAGACAATATACTTTTTTCTTGATGCTTCTCTGCCTCTCTGGAAATTATGGTACTTTTACCCTTTCCCTGTTGCTTCTGGGAAGACGCTTTCTTTCTGGTCCTAGAACGAGTGACTGGCCTTTTACGAGTATGGTCAGGACTTTCTGAATCAGTTTCTATAGTATCCGAATTTTGTTTGCTCTGAACAAAATCATTTCCCTTCTGGTTCAAGCGCGGCTTGAGCGGTGAACTTTCCTTGTCCTTCTTACAATTGTGAGAGTCTGAATCCTGAGTCTTAGGTGAAGAAGTGGTCCCCAATATTTGGCAAAGCTTCATCCTCAAATTTTCAGTGCTGTTTTCTGTTCTAGGTGTCTTGTCTTCTGCCTTGGTTTTATCAGACTCAAAGACTTTTGGTGTAGTGGTAAATGTAAATTCCTCTACCCTTTCTTCAGCACTCCCATCCTTCTTTCCCTTCTTTCTAGAGCTTCTGCTAGTATCGCCATCAAACTTCTTGTAATTATTAGAAGGAAATTTTGAAGTTTGATATGAAAAAAACTGAACCCCCGCTTCACACCCTTTTCCATGAGGCTCATCCTTCTTCCCCCCAGAAGAGACCAGTAAACTAGCGGTTTTGTTGGCTTGAAGATTTGCCTCAGAAGTAGGCGATTTAGACATCCAAGAACCCTCCACCGCTTTTGGACCTCCAATTTGCTTCACTTTAGCGGAAGTTGTTGTCGCTCCTACAGCCTTGCTTTCTCCTGTGTTGATATTTCCCATCTTAGAGGTTACCCTTTCTGTATTTGGCACGACAGGTCCGTCCCCTTTCTTAGGTCCACTTCTTGAGCTGGCTTTCGATTCTGCCATAACTCCTATGGAAATTTTCCTTGACTGGCTAGACGGATGAATGTTGCTTCCCATACTCCGACAGTCATTCATATGCTCCTGAAAATATAGTTCAAATCCATGGATATCTTAATATAATATTTCACTTAAAAATAGAAACACTGCAACTAAAATCATAATTAATCCTAGCCTTTAATGTTCAAGAAAATGACGCTAAAAATTATATACAGTCTTTGCAGCTAACACTTGCATACAATTATTATGAATGCTCAGGGTGCCTTTGTAACAGAATAAACCAAAAATCATCAAAACAGTATTTAAATGAGAAATTAACAGTGATGAATAAACCTAATCAAACAAAGTACTAGTACCAATTTCCAGACAATCATAAGTGAAATATTCAAAAGTCACAGCGACCAAACTAAACCACAGTTAATAAAAGTCGCGAAATCGAGGTTTCTACTTACATCGTGCAGAATTTTCCGCGCTTCAGTATCCATTGTTAGTCACAATCTGGCAATTTCAGTTAAGCAAGAGCACCATTAACTGACCTGAAAATGTAACAACCAAGTTTTAGCAAGTAATTACAGTGTAAAACACAACAAGCCAACAGATCAAGCTTAAATCAAAATTGTGGGAGAAACTCATCGCTCATGAACAAATGAAACAAATCCACCGTTTGAATCAGCATATCGCATTGTTTTTCCCAATATCAAAGCAAGATGCAAATAACAACCTCAGAACTTAAGAAAATAGAAAATCATGCAAAATCATTTGAAGGGAATAACAAAAAACGAAGAAAAAAAATTAAGCTGAATCACACTCGAAACAAACTACGAAATTGAAGTAAATAATTGAACACCTGAAAAAGAAACCCTAGAAAAAAGAGGAAATGAATAATTCAGAAACTGAAGAGAATAATCAGAACTAAAATAAACCTAATCTCAACTCAACAATTGAAGTTTGATCTGAACTCAAAGATGAAAAAAAAATTGAAAATCGTGTTGAGAGAACAGTGACGAAGTTAGATCGATGTTACCTTGCTCTGATATTCGTGAAGCGAAATGTGAGAGATTGAGAATGAAATAGAGTGATGAATTTGGTTTTGTGTATGAAAAGCGTGTGTGTGTATTTCGTGAGCTATGATTCGAAACTGTGAAAATAAAAAAGCGGGAACAGAGCTAAACGGACATCGAGTTATATTGTTAGCGTGGTGCGTATTGCGCCTCACTTTTCGTGTGCGTGGACGAATATGTCCCTGTATTTACATTCAAGTTTATATTATTTCATTGTGTTTGTCTAACATATGCAATATTACACATGTTAAAGTAATTAAAAGTAGCAACTTTACATTGAAAAAGAATAATTATTTATTAAAAAGTTATACATATAATATAAAATGCACAAGTTCTGATACAATCTTATTATTTTAAACTTCTTAACATGTACAAATTTGCAGATGATAGAAAAACCTTTTTCATTTTAGGACAAATTAAAGTTTTTTTTTTGTGTTACAAATGTAAGAAAGAAAAAAAAATAGAAAAAACTAAACACCAAATAGTTTGTTTGTTTGTTAATGGAAAGACTCTAAGTCATGAGGACGATCCTAATGAGATGAATGAGTGAGCAGCATGCGCACCTTCCTTAGCCATAAAGTTAGCACATATATATTCAGCTCCTTTAAAATGTGAAGTAAATTGACAGCCCCATGATGTAAGACATTCGAGATTTCTAGTAACACATACACATACACACTTGGATCTGTCATATTGTTAATAAGGTCTACTACTTTCAAATAGCCACTCTCGTAGATGAAGTTTTTATAGCCAAAATCATAACAAGCTTTGATCTCAAGTTGAATAGCACGAAGTTCCGCCAAGAGTGTATCGCCACCATTTGGAAAGTGAGTAAACTTTGTTATCGAGTTATCATTATGGGATTTTTTAAGTTTAACATTTATACCGGGTTAATCTTTAAGTTTTTTTGTTTCAAATTGGTCTTTGAGTCACACAATGTTTGCATTGTTGCCATTTTCTGTTTAACTTCGTTAAAAAGACTGCTTATGTGGTTGTTTAGTAGGGACGTGACACAATCATCGTTTTCATATCATATTCATCCTTAAACTCATATCTTCATCTCATCATTTTCAACAACAAAAAGACATATTTAGAGAAGAAGAAGAAAAAAACACCTTCTCTCTCAAATCTCAATTTTCTCTCAAAAACCTTTTCAACCCACCAATTCAATTCAATAATTCAATCCTTA
This sequence comes from Medicago ruthenica, assembly GCA_018208015.1. NCBI lineage: Eukaryota > Viridiplantae > Streptophyta > Magnoliopsida > Fabales > Fabaceae > Medicago > Medicago ruthenica. Next base: position 26,422,029 of record CM031371.1, on the reverse strand, counting down.
CTCAAAGTCTTCATTCAATTCAATTCGACAATGTTTTCATAGAAGGTTTATGTGTGCCTCGTTAATCCATTTGATTAAATTCATGGACATTTTCAACGTACCAAGCTTTAAAACCATTTCATACCTATTTTTCTACAACCACAAAACTACATGAGAAATGATATTAGTATAACCATTTTATAACAACTTTTGTGACAATTTTCTCTCTCATACTCACATTATATTTTTACTTTCTCTTTTCACCATATATGTTATTCTATCATTAAAATTTGTCAAAATTGATGGTGTTATGTGATTAATAATCAATTAAATCTAATAAAATGTTGACCATTTAAATTGAAATACTATGTTATTAAAAAAAATTGAAATACTATGTTAATATATTTTTTTTTGGAACTGAAGGATACGATTATAAATATATGCAATTTATTTTTTGAAGGATATTAATTACTATATGTGTTTGGTAAAGAATAGTACATAATTACTATAAATTAAATATTTGTAGTTTGATAAAAGAATTACTATAAATTATAGGTCTTGTTAACCAGTGCCTCCGGACATTCTTTCAAAAAAAGAAATTATTTTTTAAAAAAAAGTTGAATATTTCGATTTTTAATGCATTGATTACACATATTTTCCATAAAAAGTTACTATTTTAAAAGTCTTAAAAAACGTTTAAGAGACACTCGTTACCATTTCCCTAGATTATGAGTATGTTTGGCAAGACACAAAAACAAGCTTATTTCTTATAGCTTATAAGCTTGTCTGGCAAAAAAAGACCTGTTTGGTAACATTCTTTTCGTCAGTAGCTTATAGCTTATTTTTCAGACGCTATTTCAAGTAGCGTCTGAGCTTATAGCTTATTGTTTTTTCTTCCTCTTTTACCCTTACTATTTAATTTAAATACTAGTTTTACCACTTATGTTTTATTATAATTTAAAATAAAAAACAAATGTATTAAATACATGGAATACCAACGATCATGCAAAGAGATATAAAAATTGGTTCTACTGCTTTTTCATTCTCTATGTATCGTCATTCTCATTCTCCACCATTCCTCCACTGTTTCTTAAATTATTATTATTATTATTATTATTATTATTATTATTATTATTATTATTAATGTATGTTGTTCTTGTCTTCATAAAAAATTGAATGATATAAAAATGTCCTTTTATGTCATTTTAGATCTATCAGCTAGTTGAACCGCTAATTTTACCAAACACTTCAATTAACTTATCAGTCATAAGTCATCAGTCATCAGCTATAACCAATCAGCTATCAATCATCAGTCACCAGTCATAAGCTATAAGATATCAGCTATCCGTTATTTTTGTCAAACAGACCCAATATTACATTCTAAAATAGGTAAAGATAGAACAGTCACCTGCACAAAAGGGTAAATTTCCCTCTCGCACGGTAGGCCACCTATCTTCCCCTCACACCATATAGCGCCTTAAAGTAGTCATTAGTTTTAGTCCTTGAGATTTGAAAAGATTTAAGCGGTGATTAAACCAAAAGGTAATGTGGAGTAACCGAAATACACAACATAATTATTTCTGTCTGTTTTGAATGGACAAATAGAAAGAGGATCCAAAGTGAGCATCACCGTTAACTACTTCCCCCGGTCCCTTTTACAGAAATAGTTTACAAAAATCGCGGGTATTAAGAAAAATATTTGAAGTAATAAATATGTCATAAATGTATGTTATTATTACCAAATTACCCTTTGTGTATAGAGATATTTAATGTTAACTTTTCATATTTCAAAGTATAATATTAATGAAGGGTGTATGTGGAAAAAGAATAATAAATGCATCTAAAAATTTGTAGATATATTTAGGGACAAAACTTTTTTATAAAGTAGTCTTATAAAAAGGGACGAAGGAGTAAAGTTTAAACTAAAGATTTGAAAAAACAAAGTGAACTCGTAATAGTCAAATTCTTTTTCTCATGTAACAAAAAAAATGATCTCGCGTAACTAATGCTCACAACATATTTTATTTTAGAAGTTAATTGATGTTTGCTATAGTGAAATAAAAAGTTGATTTTATTTTGTTAGTTAAGCAAAGGTTAAAAAAAAAAAATCACAATGAACGCGAGTTCATCCCACATGAACCAACACTTCAAGAAAAAGGAATTGGATCGTCTCTTTTATTCTCTATGCATCTCTTCTAAATCTAATTCAAGAAAATAAAATAAAAACCAATAAAGCAATAATAAAACAAATAAGGCAAAATCACATCACAAATTCTTTATCTTATTTAATTGTAATATATTGGTCTTTTATCTTACTTTTTTCCCACTCAAGTCCTTAATCTTTATAAACACACACAAATTAATCTTTTTTTCATATTTTATTAAAAATCTGATGACGTGGCAAGCCATGTAGGATGATTATTTTTATTTTATTTTTCTATAATAAAAAAAAAACCAGTATTTACATGAACATTCATCTTCTTCTCATCATCCTTCATCCTTCATCTTCTTAATCATGGTCACCATCTCCTCCCTTAAACCAAAAAACCAAAATTCATCTTCATCACATTACTATCTACAAACCCATAAAATAAAAAATCACTTCTTCATCCCATCATCATAAACATTATCATCATCGTCCTTTCCATCTTCAACCCCAAAAAAAGTTAAAACAAAATAAATTTTAAGTAAATTTTTCTACTTCATCGCAAGCAAATTCTTCTTCTCAATTTTTTTGTGTGGTTCTTGAATCCCTAAGTTGAAGCCTTTTATGAAGCTTTGCTGTAGATCTATCGCGAGAAATCCAAAATCTAGGTTGTTTGTTGATGTAGGAAGAGAAAGAAATCAAAGCTTTGTTTCAGATCTCGAAGGAGAAAATAAAAAATTGAAGCTTTGAGAAATTGGATGATAAGTAATAACAAACTACACATCATCATTCACTAGAGGGATTTTGTTTGTGTTTTTTGAGTTTGTGAACATTCACGAAAGCTTTAGAGTGTGTTTGGACGAGGTAATTGATAAATTTTGAAGAATTTAGAATTCTAGGCAATTCAAATGAATTAATTAAATTGACGTTTTGGATAGAGTAATAAAAATTTTATTGTCATCATTTTTAGGCAACTTTTATAAATTTTATTTTTTTTGTTGGCCAAATTTGAAAATTGAAATTAGGGGTCAATTTGTAAATTTCAAAAAAAATTAGGGGTTGATTTATAATTTTGAATAAGTTGAGGGGTAAATTTGTAATTTCCAAAAAATATTAGGGGTCAAATTGCAATTTTTTGTAAATTTATTGGGGTCAATTTGAAAATTTTGGAAAATTTGAGGACCAAAATGCAAAATTTGAAAATTATAAGAATGAAGAAATTTGAAATTCTTAGCTTTTAGGTGTCATTTGAAATTCTCTAAATTTAACTTGAACAAAATACTTCATAAATTTCCATCATTTTGAAAATTCTCCATATTATTATCCAAACAATGGAATTCATCTAAATGTATTTGAATTCCCTCAAAACATTACTTTACCTCAAAACATTCCCTCATCTCGAAGGAGAAATTTTGAAGAATTTAGAATTCTAGGCAATTTAAATGATTCAATTAAATTGACTTCATTTCTAAATATTCTTGTTTGGATGGATTAATCAAAAATTTCATTGTTATCATTTTTGGGCAACTTTTATAAATTTTATTTTTTTGGGCCAAATTTGAAAATTGAAATTAGGGGTCAATTTATAATTTTGAATAAGTTGAGGGGTAAATTTGTAATTTCCAAAAAAATAATAGGGGTCAAATTGCAATTTTTTGTAAATTTATTGGGGTCAATTTGAAAATTTTGTAAAATTTGAGGACCAAAATGCAAAATTTGAAAATTATAAGAATGGAGAAATTTGAAATTCTTAGCTTTTAGGTGTCATTTGAAATTCTCTAAATTTAACTTGAACAAAATACTTCATAAATTTCCATCATTTTGAAAATTCTCCATATTATTATCCAAACAATGGAATTCATCTAAAAGTATTTGAATTTCCTCAAAACATTACATTCCCTCATCCAAACACACTCTTAAAGAATTTTTGGATGATAAGTAAACTACAAACTACAAAGAATTCAGTTACTGCAGATTTATGAAGTTGTTGTGTGGTTTGTGTTTTTTGGGTTTGTGAACAATATTAATTTGGTTTAATTTCAGTTTTTCACTTTGTTTAATTTGGGATTTAGAAGGTAAAAGTAGACAAAACATTTAGACTCATGTAATTTTGAGGTCGATTTGGGTGGATTTTTTAATTTATTTTTTTATTTAGGAAAGGATATAATAAAGATGAGGATAAAGATGATGAGAAGAAGATGATTGTTCATATGAAATTTGGATTTTTTTTACTTTCAATATAGAAACAATTAAAAAATAACAATTATCCTACATGGCTTGCCCCATGATCAGATTTCTAATAAAAAATGGAAAAAAATGATTAATTTGTGTGTTTATAAAGAGGCTAAATTGCTCTTTTGATCCTTTAATTATTTTTTTGGTATCACTTTGGTCCTATAAGTAATAAAAAATCTGTTTAAGGCCTTTAATTTTATCTCCGTTAAACATTTTGGTCTCTTCTGTCAAGGGGTTAACCTCAAATGTCTTAGGTGAACCAATATTATAAGTGATACACCATAAACTTCATTAATATTTTAATCTTAACCGTTTGATCTATTTGTCAAAAAATAAACCATTGGATATTGGAGGTCTATTGTAAGTAATGGTGTACTATCACCACCTAATTTTTTTCTTTCTTTCTTCATCTTCTTTCTTTCGGTTCTTCACCATCTTCATAAAGAAAACCCACCAAACCCAAAATAATCAATTTCTCATATGTCAAGATTTTTTTTATCTTGAATTTTTCTCTACCATCAACACAAACAACAGAACAATCACAATCAAACACAATCCCATAAAGGTTCAATTTTGAACCCTACCCACGTCCCAAATATCAACCAAAAATTACAATAACAATAAAAGCAGAAAACGAAAAAAAACAAAACTGCGTTTTGAAGCATTTAGCGTGAGAACTTTGGAAAGGTAGCAAATGAAAGCTTTATGTTTTTTGTGTATAGCTTTATGCTTGTTTGTAGGTTTTGGGAGAGAGAAAGCATTCATCATGTTTCTATGTAAGATGATTGGTGCTTTTGATGATAAATGGAGGGGTCAAAGTTCAAGTTTTGAACTAATACAAACCTTATTCTTCAAAAATCTAAGAGGGTTTTTGCAAATCTGAAAAAAAAAATGATATTATTGAAATGAAAAATGATTTGAAATTGGTTCAGAAATCACTGTTTATTGGTTTGAGATTGTGTTGTGGGTTTCAGATTGATTTAAAATTGATGTTCATTGCATTAGATAGAATGAAGTTTTGAGATTTGTTAAGAAAGGAGAATGTTATGCTCTGGGTTTGATTGAAATTGATTTTTTTTTTTTAAGGTTTTTTCATGAAGGTTTCTGATGATGATGAAGATGAATAAAATGAAAAGATTTGTTAGCTGGGTTTTTTTGGGTTTGTTTAATGGGCTTGTTTGATGTTGGCAATGAATATCATGAAGAAGAGGAGGAAAGAATACGGAAGAAGATGAATAAAAGTTTTAGCCAATGCCAAAATGACACGTGTATAGCAGTAATGTTTTTTTAATTAAACCTAACAAAATGGACTAAAATGTTTAACGGAGATAAAATTAAAGGACTCAAACAGACTTTTTATTACTTATGGGACCAAAGCGATACCAAAAAAATAATTAAGGGACCAAAAGAGCAATTTAACATATAATTAAATAAGATAAATAACTTGTTGGGTAATTTTACCAACAAATAAATAGGCAAAATTACTTCAAAGATCATTTATCTTATTTATTTGTAACACTTCAATCTTTTATCTTTTATTTGTCCCGATTAAGTCCATTAACTTTTAAAACATGCACAAGTAAATCTTTTTTCATTTTTTATTTAAGAAAATGATGAGGTGGCGAACCACATAGGATTGTTTTTATTTTATTTTTTCATTTTTTTTATTAAAAGTTAAGAAATCCAGCAACTTGATGAAGATCTTCATCACCATCTTCATATCTTCGTTAACTACTTGCTTAAGTAAAAAAAGAAAAACAAAAATTCCACTCAAAAACATATTCAAATAACAAGAATTTTATTATTATACTCACCTCCATTTTCTTCTAAACTCAAAAATAAAAAAAAATCCCCAAATTCTCAATAAATCCTAAAAGAAGAAAAAACCCAAATTTCATAATCTTCTTCTATCTTTCTTCAATAAAAAAAAATCATACTTCTCTGTACCTATTTATTTTCTCTATTCTGATTTCTTATCTCTTTGCATCAAAAACACCAAATTAAATTTTTAGGGTTTTCCAAACCAATTTGAGTTCACACGTTAACGCGCATAATAAAATACACACATGTTAACGCGGTAAAAAGAGCGTACAGACGGTCCATGTCCGTCTTTTCGCTAGTATAAATAAATCTCGTGACATTCAATCTAAACTCTTTAATGAAAATAGGACTTTAATTTGATGGATTTTGCAGGGGTTTTTTAGTGAATTTTTAGCACAAAAAAGTCTTAAATGAAAATATGATATTTCTATGTATTGTTATTTCTTTTAAGATTTTACCATCTCTCTTAAAAAAACTAAAACAAATAAAAGAGTGCATCGAGAATAAAAGAGTGTGTTTTTTTTTCTCTTCAATGATTATTTGAAATTCAAGAGTCATGTGAAAACTTATAAATCTACAAAGTCATTTCAAATCTTTTAAAATCTTATGATAAAAAATCATTGAAATCAAAATTGTAAATCTTGATTGTTTTTTAAAATTTTAAAAGTTGTTAAAATCTTTAAAAGTCCTTTAAAATCCACAAGACTTTTTTTAAAAAATTTGTCTTTTAAAATCCAATATCCATATTTTTTTTCCTATATAATTGGTTGTCCTATAAATTATCTAAAAAATGATTGTGAAATATCTTATTTTATTTTAAAAATGATCAGGCTAACATAGTGCGATTTGACTGAATTTATACGTAAAATTATTTACACAGTCGATATATAAAGATTAATATAAAAATAATTTATATCAATAACACGTATGAAAAATAGCAAAAAGTGGCTGGTCCATTGGAGTGTGGAAGAGCTTAGAGTATTGCTTTTCCCACTTTAAAGAAGGGTAAAACACACCAGTAAATGACGGTTTTAGGGTGGTGCATCGGCAGTTAACTGCCGCCGGACCCATCGACAGTGAACAACCGATGGTACCATCGGCAGTTAACTGCCGCTGCGGGCAATTATGCAGTACAGAACCTGCTATTTTTGCAAGCAAGCCATTTTTCGGCCGATTTATTACCTGTAATCCAAAACAGCAATTCCAAAGGCAGTACAAATCATACATCAATTATAATCATTCATAAAGCAAGAACATTACATAATCTTTTACAATTGACCAAAATAAAATCAATTCGACATTTCGTTAAAATTACACGAATGTTTGAAATTCACCAAAAACATAAATAGTGTTTGACATTCAACAACACATTACATTCAACAACACATTACATAATACTGCATATCAGTCTTGTTATTTCTGTTTGACTTGAATATTTTTTGACGTTCATTGTAGACTTGCTTGATATTTGTCATGCAATCTTGTCTTTGTGTCTTCAAATTTATCAAAATAGTTTTTGGTAACACCAAACTCTTGGTCAAGTCACGTACAATCTTCTTGTCATCCTTCCTTAATCTACCCGCAAGCATGTGTCCTTCTAAACTTGGTTTCATCTCATGGTTGTGAACTCCGTTAAGAATGTTCAATCTCCAATCATTTGTTTCCCTACTAAGATATCCACGAACCATGAACTCACACCCACATTTTCTTGAACCCGTTGCCTCATGCTTCAATCTTTTTTTCGGGGTTTTGTGGTCGCCACTCCTTTCACAAATTAGTTACAACATTGGATGGATCAAATTGGATCTACGTATAACAATTGTAAATCCCGCCTTATTTGCTTGACGACGTACCCAATTAAGCAAGTCATCTCTATCTTTCCATTTAATTTCGCTTGAAAAAAAATGAGCCGTGTCAACTTCGTTGGCCTCAAGGGGGACAACACCGGAGTCAACATATAATGAAGCTTCAACATGGACAGAAGCTTCAACCTTAGGCGGTATGACATTTCCGGAATTATCGACAAAAATAGGTTTTGTCTCGACCGGATCATCATCCACATTTTCATCCATAACTATAAATAAACAACAAATAACTATGAATAAATAACTTACAATTGCAATAACATCAATATCAAAATTAATTAAACCTAAAAAAAGTTAAAAAAAAAAACCAAAAAAAAAAATCAAAAAAATAGGCAGTAAGCCTGTTTTTTGAAGTTTTCCATCGGCACCTAGCTGCCGCTGCATCGGCAGTTAGTTGCAGATGGCCCCATACAGCGGCACTTAACTGCCGCTAGCCCCATGTCAGGTTTTCACGAAAATATACAGAAAAATCAGCAAAAAAACGGATTAAATGATACATTATCTGTTTCTTCACGTCAAATGTGTGTTGAATCCTTCTAGTATTGCTGCTTCAATGATTTTTGACAAGATTTGGGTAGAAAAAAAATTTGGATTTGAGGATTTAGATGGAAGAGGAAATATGGAAAAGGTAAGTTGATGGAATAGTATAGAGTATGTTGCTGTAATCAACAACATTAAGAACGCAACGGTAGTTAACTGCCGATGAATTCAAACGCGGCGGCAGTTAACTGCCGCCGGATCATCTCATCGACAGTTAACCGCCGGATCATCTCATCATCTCATCGGCAGTTAACTGCCACCGGGGTAAATATGTAATTTTCTGGTGTGTTTTAGCTTTGTTCGATGGTTATAAAGCAATGTTCAAGAGCTAATTGCAAGTTGCAAGCAAACAGACATTGGACAACATATCCGGTTGAGTTTCAGCAACAGTATTATCAGTTCAATTGAAGATAACGAATTGAATCCGTTATTCATTTCTACACCCCCCTCCTTCTTTCTCCACCTCCACCCGCCATGGTTACACTCACCCTCGTCCCACCCACTCAAACGCTTCTCCGCCCTTATCACCATTCCCCTTTCCCCTCCCCCAATTCAAAATCAAAATTCATTCGCAATCGCCATCACCATAACCCTATTCTCCGTCTCCGCTGTTCCATTGCGGAGGAATCCACCGCATCTCCGACTAAAACCACCTCCAAATCAAATTCCGGAGAGTCCTCATCCGTCGACTGTGTGGTTGTTGGTGGTGGCATCAGTGGACTATGTATCGCTCAGGCTCTTTCTACAAAGCATGCTGATGGTGTTCCCGATGTTGTAGTTACCGAGGCGAAAGACCGAGTTGGTGGGAATATTATTACTGTGGAGAGGGATGGGTTTCTTTGGGAAGAAGGTCCTAATAGTTTTCAACCTTCTGATCCTATGCTCACCATGGTGGTACGTTGTAATCAATGTCATTTCCTCTTTAGAGCTTCATTCGTAATGTGGTGCATGCAATTGGTTGAAATTGAAATTTTGTTTGAGTAAATAGTTATTTTGGTTTTGAATGTCTTAGTTTTGTCATTATAGTCTCTAAATGCATCAAAATAGAAAAGAAAAAAAAGCATTAAATATGTCATTTTTTTTATTAAATTTGGTCCCCGAATGTGTATTTAGGCTCTGTAGCGGATAATTGATAAATTAGCTTGTAGCGGATAGTAGATAAGCTAATTGATAGCGGATAAACTAGTTGTTTGAATTTGTAATGTTTGGTAAAATTAGCGGTTGACCTTACTGATAAATATGAAAAGACATAAAAAAGATATGTTTAACTAATATTGATATTGATTTTGTTTCCAATTAAGATAACAAGGGCAGCATTGAGAGAAAAAATGATAAGCTACAAGCTTTAAGCTACTTGAAGTGGCTTATCAAAAAATGCTATAAGCTAGTAAAAAAAACTATAATCTTGTGAAAAAATGGTTACCAAGCAGGTCTATTTTGGTCATACGAGCTTATAAGCTATAAACCATCCGCTATAAGCTCAAAATGTTGTCTATCAGACAGATGCTTAGTTGTTTTGTTTGGTTTTTGGAACAGACGCTTAGTTCTTTTGTTTGGTTTTTGGATGTATTGTTACTATTAATCAGCTTGGTCTTTGAAAATACTAAACAGAAGACACACTCAGCTAGAGATGTTTTTGTAATTTTGAAACATTCAGAGAATATATTGACACCACCTCACACATGTTGGTAATATGGTTTTGGTTGTTTCATTTGTGCAGGTGGACAGTGGTTTGAAGGACGAACTTGTTTTAGGTGATCCTGATGCACCTAGATTTGTGTTGTGGAATGGGAAATTGAGGCCGGTGCCGGGAAAGCCAACTGATTTGCCTTTCTTTGACTTAATGAGTATTGGTGGCAAGATCAGGGCTGGCTTTGGAGCACTTGGAATTCGCCCTCCTCCTCCAGTGTGTTCTCTTTTGATCCCTTTCCTTTGTTTAATTTTCTTACTATGTCAAATGATATATATATATATGGAATTGGAAGGATAAATAAATGCGGGTGTTCTTAATTGGATTTTCTCATATGATATAATATTGACGAAGGTGACAGGATCATGAGGAATCGGTTGAAGAATTCGTGCGTCGAAATCTTGGTGCTGAGGTTTTTGAACGCTTGATAGAGCCTTTTTGTTCAGGTCAGAGCCACCAGCTTTTTCATTGTCCTGTTTTTCACTCTCAGTTGTTATTCTTTTCAACCTTTTAGCCAACTACCTACTTTTATGTTCTGGTGGTGATTTCTGTATTATATAGTTTGGACCCTATAATATTCAGTTGGCGAATGAAATGGAATCCATCATGATAACTGCATTTTGGTCTAATCGAATAAGAAGTTTCGTAGACTCCCCAAAGAATATTTCAAATCCATCCCCCAACCCGTCTCTTGAAAACTGAAACTGAAAATTTGCATAGATTAAGACTTTGGGAAACTTTTCTAAAAAAATAATCTGGCAATATTTCTATGTTCATATGGAATTTGTACATAAGTGGCTACACTTTTTGGGGCTGTTCAGTATCTTTCCGCATATTGTGTTAGTTTAGGGCGTAATTACAATTTTGGTCTCTCTAGCTTGAGTTATGTGTGATTTTGGTTTCTCTAGTTGTTTTTTGAGCAATTTTAGTCGCTCATGTTTTTAATTTTTTCAATCAAGTCCTTCCGCTCCTTTTCATTGTTTTAAAACTCTCATTCTCATAATATTAAATTGTTTTAGACAGTATTTCACTTACAATTCTCCAAAAAATATCCAACTTAATTTAAAATAAAAAATCCCAAATCTTCTCTTGAAATCCTAATCTCGCATTCTATAAAATTCGTCAAATTTATCAAAAAAAATTACTATTAAATGTTTGATTTTATTTCATATCTCAAATCCATCGTTGAGCCCCGAATATTTTAATATGAAATGAGACTATAGAGGATTTATGTGAATGATAATTGATGATAAGACCATATTTGATTAATATTTAAAATAGAGGGACTAAAATCGCTTGAAAAAAACTACAGAGACCAAAGTCACACATAACTCAAACTATAGGGCTAAAAGTGTAATTAAGCCTTAATTTGATAAATGCACCATTTTTCCTTTATTCCAATTTTTCCTTTTATAAACGATGACAAGCACTTACTCCAAGAAGTGACAAGCTTACTTCATCTTCCTTTCCTTTAATATCCGCCTCAAGGAATTGAAAATCCTGCTTAGCTGATTTTTGTCATATACAGGTGTCTATGCTGGCGATCCTTCAAAATTAAGTATGAAAGCAGCTTTTGGGAAAGTGTGGAGGCTCGAACAAAATGGTGGTAGCATTATTGGTGGCGCCTTCAAAGCAATACAAGAGAGAAATAAAGCTTCAAAACCACCTCGTGATCCGTAAAAATACATTTGCTCTGAGTTTTTGGATATTTTGCCATAGTTGATGGGTTAATTTACTGATTGCAACAATTATGTAGGCGTCTGCCAAAGCCAAAGGGTCAAACTGTTGGATCATTCCGGAAGGGACTTACCATGTTGCCAAACGCAATTTCTGCTAGGTATTCTTTGTTGTGTTATACCAATGTTCTAGTTGTTTCACCAGTATTCACGTGGGTGATGTTCCTAGTGAATCGTGTTCCTGTAACCTGTTGGCAGGTTAGGTACCAAGGTGAAGTTATCTTGGAAGCTTTTAAGTATTAGTAAACTGGATAGTGGAGAGTACAATTTGACGTATGAAACCCCAGAAGGAGTTGTCTCTTTGCAGAGCAAGACTGTTATCATGACCATTCCCTCCCATGTTGCTAGTCCATTGCTGCGACCACTGTCTGTAAGTTTTTCTAAAAAGTGGATTATATCAATGTTCTATGTGATGACTGATGACAGTTTTATTAGTTGAATATTTGGACCTGGGCCATTTGTCTTATTGAATTTATGTTTTTGTAAGGATACACGTCTTAGTACCTTACTGCAGGTCTTTAGTTTTCTTTGCTTGCGTGTCTTTTGCCTCTTTGCATGTTTGAGTGTTTATTGTGTGTGCAGTGTGCACATGCATTTGTATTTGCTTTTCTCCCCATGATTTCACATTTCACTATTTATCATCCTCTGAATTTTATAGAAAAATCATTTCTTTCCTGTTCAACATATGGATAATTTTAATTTACTCTGCAGAAGAGTTTTTGTCTTTCCAAAAACTTACAGCTACGGATAATTTTGTTTTTTAGTGATTAGCAGGTTCTAGGGTAGACCATAGACAGTTTTCAGAATCTAAGACAAAAATTTGGCCTACTGCAAGAGTGTATGGCTGTTAAATATTTGGATGCCTATAAGTCTGAAGAAACCAGTATTATCATATCAATCACAGTTCCTTGTTTTTTTAATTGGCAATAACAGTTCCTTGTTTATTTGTGCCTGACTGTGAAATTATTGTTAATTGATAAATTTAGAAAACCTTGTAATATTTTAGAGTTATGTAGGTGTTAGTGTAGTGGTACACTAGTAGTGATATGCGAGATAAGTCTGCATGCAAAAAACCCGTAATGTGTCCTGCCATTCCTTAGATCCCACATAGCAGAAGCTATATAGAACTAGGTTCCTTAAACATCGACTGTCTACTTCAAAGCCAGGGTTTCAGGATCAGTACATCACATCCCTTGTGATACAGGCTTTGGCTTGAGACTAATAATGACAAAAAATGCTTGTCAACAAATAAGTTATTTCTGAATGGCCAATTTCTGGCATGATAGTCGCCATCATATAAGTTGAGGCATTTGTGCCTGACTACATTTCAATATCTCTTGCAGCCTGCTGCTGCAGATGCACTTTCAAAGTTTTATTACCCTCCAGTTGCTGCAGTTTCCATTTCCTATCCAAAAGAAGCCATTAGATCAGAATGCTTGATAGATGGCGAGTTGAAGGGATTTGGTCAATTGCATCCACGAAGCCAAGGAGTGCAAACATTAGGTAAGTATTTGAATTTATATATAATGCAAAAGTGCAAGGTCACTCCACTTTAAGTTGCCACACAATTTTTAAATAATTACCATCCAAGTATAAATTATGAACTGTAGAATGTGTTGTGTAGTTTTGGAAGGTATGGTAATGATAACATATTTGTGGGTTTGACAGGAACTATATACAGCTCATCCCTTTTCCCTAACCGAGCACCACCTGGAAGGGTTCTACTCTTGAATTACATTGGAGGGGCTACCAATTCTGGGATTTTATCAAAGGTAGGACATTTATATTCAACATGAACATGTAAGATAGATGCAATTTTTTGAGCTGTTATGGTGTCAAGTAAGGCGAAAGTGAACGAGGTTCTTTTCCTTCTTCTTTGTTGTTGGAAACTCCAGGGATAGTAAAGAACAACTAATGATTTTCATCAGAACTCTGGTCCAGACGTCCAGTGATCTTGTTTCAAGTGTTTAAACTTCTCTGCACATATAATAAAATTTTAGATTTAGTTTCTGAAGAGAATCTTCGAAATCTTAGTTAAAGGAGTACTCTTCGAAATCTTAGTTAAAGGAGTACTCTTCCGTAAAAGAGTACTACAGGCCGCTGTTCTGCTTCACTATGTCTTGATGATTGGTGGTTCTGGGTTTTAGGCATCCTCTTTGTTATTTGATTGTATACATGTTACATATTTTACATACTTGCATTAATTATTTTGTTAAAATGAAACGAGTTTCATTTCTCTATTTGTATTATTAGATTCATTGTCATTCTTTTCGAGTTACTCCTAAAGCCTTTTGTTTAATTGCAGACGGAGGGTGAACTTGTTGAAGCAGTTGATCGAGATTTGAGAAAAATCCTTATAAACGCAAATGCTCAGGATCCAATTGTTTTGGGGGTTAGAGTGTGGCCTCAAGCTATTCCACAGTTCTTAGTTGGACATCTTGATCTTCTAGATGCTGCTAAAGTTTCTCTAAAAAATACTGGATTTGAGGGGCTGTTCCTTGGGGGCAACTATGTGTCTGGTGTTGCCTTGGGAAGGTGTGTTGAGGGAGCCTACGAGATAGCAGCTGAAGTAAATGATTTTCTGTCGCAGAGAGTGTACAAGTAGCGGTGTGCTCCATTTCATTGTAATGACAAAGTTTATCAGATTTATTGTGTTAGGTTCTGGGTGGTTTCTGTTACGGGTAATTTTTCATCCACTTACACATGATTTAGCAAGGTAGCTATCACTTTGCCACCCCCTATTTTGTAGATTTTGACCTGCTATATGTAAATCCCATACAATGTTTTGAAATAATTGCATTGAAATAATTGTAGAACTTTTGTCTTCAAATATGCATATTCTGTTTGGATAGATTTTTTGTAGCTAGTTCATTTTGTGGCAGATGGTTTCCCTTTGTTCGAATCTATGAAGCCGGATACTTCAAAATAGAGACGTACCCGTATCAGATACGTATCAGATACCGATACTCTGCGGATACTCTCGGATATGTACCCACAGAGTATCAGAATTAATAATTTTAATTTAAAATATATATTTTTTCGGATACTTATAAGATATTCGACAGATACACAAAGATACTTATTAGATACTTCACAGAGACGTATCCTGAAAAAAAAATGAAGGGTAAAAAAGTGTGTGTGTTATGAAAATTCAACGGAGATGTATATGATTCAATTTAAGATATGAATCATTATAATTGTTTTTCGATTAACCAATTAAAAATTATGTTTTTGGTGGATGAAAGTAACGAGAGAGAAGATTCAATCAATCAACATTAAACAAACTTTGTTTTGAGTTCTTTTATTGATGTATTTGTTGATATCCTAACATATGAATGAAAATAGAATATGATTTATACGAAAAATGTTTCATTTTTTATTTTGATCACATGTATTATTTTTTTATAAATTGTGACTTTTATGATTATACAGTATTGAAGAGTAATCAATGCTTATTTTTTTTCAAGTATTTTACATGCATATAAATTTTAATATAAATATTTTGTTAACGTATCTTATCCGAATCGTATCCTAAATTTTAAAAATGTCATGTATCCACGTACCCGTATCGTATCGTACCCACACCGGTACTACGTATTCGGGCTTCATGGCCCTACGGTTTGTGACGGTGAGCAAAGGAGAATTTCTACATGGCAACTTTGGGTTGGATTTTTGCTAATAATAATAATCCTTTCAAATAATAATAATAATAATAATAATAATAATAATAATAATAATAATAATAATAATAATAATAATAATAATAATAATAATAATAATAATAATAACCCTCCATCTTTTATTATAGGACTTCATGACAAGGGGAAAAAAATACTAATACAACAATTAACATACCGAGTTTAAAAAAAATGGACATACTAACATTTGTCATTCAAATAATAATAATAATCACAATAATCACTCCTTTTATTGTAAGACCCCCTTACCAAATTCACATGTATTAATTAAGAAAAGTAATTTTTATTTTTATGGAAGAAAAGTAGTTAGTTTTTTTTTTGACAAGAAGAAACTTATTGCATTTCAATTAAAATAATAGTAGAGATACAAGATGGAATCTTAATATGAATATGGAAACTAGCATGACGCAAAGCCACCCTAGCAAAGCTATGAGCGACTTCGTTGGCTTGTCTCCGAATAAACCTAACATCAGAGGTTACTAAATCAGAAGCTAACAGACGTCTACAGTCATTGATCACTGCGCTAAAATTAGAGACGCCACATTTACGGCCATAAATACTATCCACCACATTTTTGGAATCAAACTCAAAGTCCACAATACCCAGCTGTAAATCACAAACCCAATACAAAGTTGATAATAGACCTAAAGCCTCACCCAAATCCACATCAAGGAGTGGAGTCAGCTATTCAGTTTTGGCTAAAACATAACGACCTTCATCATCTCGAATACACACACCAATACCAACCCGATTCAAAGCTTGAGTGAAGGATGCATCAACATTACATTTGAACCTGCTGGGAACTGGTTTAATCCACTTGAAATTATTCGGTGAAATGGGATGCTGAGGGACAAGGTGACGAATAATCTGAGCATTCCTCCAACTAGTAAGAAGAAAACCTGCACGAGCACATATATCTTGAGCTATTTCAGTAATATCGTTCCAAACCTTGTTACAATGTTTCCAAATACTCCAGAGAGTCACACTGAATACTTGTTTTTGCTGCTGGTCCAAGTGTTGTAGGATAGTAAAAACTGAAGGGAGAGAAAAACACAAGAAAGGGGGGGGGGGGGTTGAATTGTGTTGGCCTTTTTCTTTCTCAAAAACTTATGTTAGTTCAGAGTCTGATATTGATCAGATTCTGAAGCTATTTTCAGAGTTGTTTTGCAGCGGATATAAAGTAAATGAGAGAGAGAGAGAGGAAAACAAGCAATTATCATGGTTCCTTCCATAATCCGGAAGTAGTCCAATCCCCTTGTCACTTACAAGAGATTTTCACTATAATCACAAAGATTACAATTGCTCAAGCACAAAGCAAGAGACTTCCAATGCTCAAACACAAAGTAAGAGACTTCCTATGCTCAAACACAAAGTAAGAGACTTCCTTGCTCAAACACTAAGTAAAAGACTTCCTTGCTCAAACACTAAGTAAGAGACTTCCTTACTCAAACACAAAGTAAGAGACTTCCTATGCTCAAACACAAAGTAAGAGACTTTCTATGCTCAAACACAAAGTAAGAGATTTTGAATCAAACAGATTTACAAAAGAATATGTTTGAGTTGAACACTTGATATACTATCAGTGGTGTTCACATAATACAACACAGATTCAGACTCTATACTTAAGAAATTCTAGGATAAGAAAGTTTGTAAGAATTTCTAAGTTATTTGATGACTTTTGAATTTGGCAGATTTTATGCGCATTCAGAAAACAGAGTAACAGAGTCTTAGTTTTTCTTCTTCAAATCTTCAATCCTTTATAAAGGAAGAAAGAGACGTTTGAGAAGATGCCATGTCATCAAAAGAGTCATCGGAATTGAAGCTTAAGCCAACATTAATTCCTTCCTGTTATGGTGTGCGAAACAGAGGAACACGTTTTGAAATGTTTCCTTAAAACAGGGTTGAGTGTTTCGTCCAAGGAGACAAGGTTGCACAGAGCGGTTCTGACTCTGAGATTTCTGTCGTATTGTACTGTTGACAGTGACATTTGTTGACTTCTGCGTTTCCTTCAGACTCAGACTCAGACTCAGACTCCCAGTATTCAGACGCAGTTCTTCAGAAGCTGGTCTTCAGACACTGTTCATCAGAAGCTGGTCTTCAGACGCACTGCTCATCAGACGCAGTTCTTCAGATGCACTGTTCATCAGATGCAGACCTTCAGACGCTGGTCTTCAGACTTGCAACACAAGCTTCAATATTTTCCTTCTGCTCTTAACTTGATCTTTCAGAACCACTATTAGATACATAACTTTCAGCGCATGGTCCTGCAGACTTAGAACAAGCATTAGCATATCTAATTTTCTTTTTAACACTTTGTT
This sequence comes from Medicago ruthenica, assembly GCA_018208015.1. NCBI lineage: Eukaryota > Viridiplantae > Streptophyta > Magnoliopsida > Fabales > Fabaceae > Medicago > Medicago ruthenica. The sequence goes on along the minus strand of CM031371.1, from coordinate 26,404,001 downwards.
ATCATCAAAACTCAAAAGGGACTTGTTCATATATTTTGTTCCAACAATCTCCCCCTTTTTGATGATGACAAACACAAGTATTAATAGAAAATTGTTGTTAATCTAATTAACAAGTTGACTTTAGGGTCTGAGGTTTGTAAGCTCCCCCTGAGTCTGATAATTCACAAGGTGAGGTTTGTAAGCTCCCCCTGAGTTTTATCCAGGTTAATTAAATTCAATTTAAATCAATAAAGAGCAAAAACTCAGAATTATCTCACCTAAGTTAATTAATTTTCAATAATTAACTTATGTTTTGATATGGCTCAGAGCCTGAAATACTTGTTACTTTTACTCCCCCTTTTTGATGATGACAAACACAAGTATTAATAGAAAATTGTTGTTAATCTAATTAACAAGTTGACTTCAGGGTCTGAGGTTTGTAAGCTCCCCCTGAGTCTGATAATTCACAAGGTGAGGTTTGTAAGCTCCCCCTGAGTTTTATCCAGGTTAATTAAATTCAATTTAAATCAATAAAGAGCAAAAACTCAGAATTATCTCACCTAAGTTAATTAATTTTCAATAATTAACTTATGTTCTGATATGGCTCAGAGTCTGAAATACTTGTTACTTTTACTCCCCCTTTTGTCATCAACAAAAAGAAAATTCAAGAATTTTAAGACACAAGAGAGTTAAAACGTGAGATAAAAAAATGTTCAGAGCATTTTGTTCAGTACCACTGAACTCTTTCAGACACATTTGTTCAGAACATATGGTTCAGTACTACTGAACTCTTTCAGACAGAATTGTTCAGAGCATATGGTTCAGTACTACTGAACTCTTTCAGACAGAATTGAGAGTTTTTAAATGGGTCTGAAAACTGAACGTGTAAGATGAGAAAGTGAAGGTGTGACTGTGTTTTGAGTGTTCTTGTTAAAACATTTCAGAAACTGAAAGCAGAAAAAAAAACATTAAACACAACTGCACATTAATGACTTTAGGAGGGGCACAAAGTACAACTTTCAAAGCTAACTCATCACTGCCCAGCAGTTATTACTTATCAGATTCTGACCATGTGTTAGACAACTGTTCAAATTCACTCTCATTAGTGGGCCACGTGTAAAGTGTCCACTTACAATGAGTTTTATCAGAAGTCAAAAATTCAGATTCTGAAACTCAGACTCTGATGTCTTCAGAGGCTGAACTTTCTTCAGACTTCTCAAAGTGAGTGTCTGATAAGTCTTAGCTTCTGATGTAGTTCAGATTCTCAGTTTCTATTCAGAGTCAAGCAGATTTTTCAGAGATGAAATGCATGTTCAGATTCTTTTTAATAAAATTAAATCTATCTTCTGTGAGGGGGTTTTGTAAATATATCAGCCCATTGATGATCAGTATCAATGAATTGAATATCCAAAACACCCTTCTGAACATAATATCTAATAAAATGATGTTTAATTTCAATATGCTTGGCTCTTGAATGTAGAATTGGATTTTTAGACAAACAGATAGCAGCAATATTATCATAGAAGATAGGAATGCTGTTTTCATAAATCTGATAGTCTTCCAACTGATGTTTCATCCAGAGTAGTTGTGTGAAACAACTTGCAGCTGAGATGTATTCTACTTCTGCTGTTGACAATGCAATAGTTGATTGTCTTTTACTGGCCCAGGATATCAGATTCTCACCAAGGAATTGACAATTTCCACTGGTGGATTTTCTTTCAATCCTGTCACCAGCATAACCAGCATCACATAATCCAACCAGCTTGTAATCTAAGGATTTCTTATACAGAAGTCCAAGATTATTTGTTCCCTTCAGATACCTGAAGATTCTCTCGACAGCAGTCATATGAGATTCTCTAGGATCTGATTGGAATCTTGCACACAAGCATACACTAAATAAAATATCTGGTCTAGAAGCTGTTAAGTATAACAGAGAACCAATCATACCTCTGTAGAGCTTCTGATCTACCTTTGAGCCAGTGTCTTCTTGTTCATTCAGTTTGTTTCTGAACACCCATTTTGTTCCAATAATGTTCTTGGTTTTGCAACTGAATCCCAAACATCATTTCTTTGAAACTGATTGAGTTCTTCTTGCATAGCCACAATCCATCCATCATTTGAATGAGTTTCTGGGTGGATTTGCTTCTTGAGAATCATTAAGACCTTGTTCAGAAACATCTTGATCTTGATTAGCTTCAGGAGGGGTGTCAGCTTCTGAGAGTTTTTTAGCTTCTAGAGGATTTTCAGCTTCTGGACTTTCTTCAGACTCAGAAATCTGTTCAGGTTCTGAAGTGTACTCTGAGAGCTGAAGATCTGCAAAACTCTCAACTAGCTCAGTACCAATGATCTAGCCTTTTTGGTTTCCTCCAAATCCCACAGTTCCTCCCTCTTTCATGGTCAGGGTTTGGAACATAGACTTTTCTCCTGTCATGGGATGCGAGCAACCACTGTCCAGGTACCATGATCTTTGCTTTTCTTTTACTCTTAAGCACATCTGCAACATAAATAATTTCAGACTTAGGTACCCATATCTTTATGGGTCCTCTTGGGTTAGTTCTGAAAGGATATGGCTTCCTTTGCACCTTTGGTCTGACATTTTGAGGTTTAAAAGGTTTTGCATACACTGGTTTAGTATCTTTTGAAGATTTCATAAACACAACCTTTTGAAAATTTGAGTCTGAATTTTTCAGAGTCTGAGACTTGCTTTTCTTGGGTTCTGATCTTTTCAGACTCTGAACCTTTTCAGGTTTAGAATCTGATTTTCTCATAATCTTAGACTTAGAACCTTTTGGTTTAGATTTTGGCAAAGCTTTAGATTCTGCCTTCATCTTTCCCTTAGGTTCAGAAGTTTCAGGTTCTGAGTTGTTCAGAACCTCAGGTTTAGCAGTCTCATTTTCTGATGAATTCAATTTCTCAGAAATATCAGATGCAGATACAAAGCACACCTCAGTGCCTTTCATAATATCTTCAGAACATGGTAGAATTGTTTCTTTTGAATGATTGAATGGATCATTCTTGAAACCAATACATTCTCCTATGTATCTGTTAATATTATAAATCATAGAAGCAACTTTATTTCTGTTGATTCCAGTTAGGATAAAATCCTGAAGAGCAATTTCATGTTCACTTGGAACTTCATCAGGTTTCTTATGAACCATTTCTCTGAGTTCTCTAACTTCTTCCTCAATCTCATTGATATGATTTTGAAGTTGGAGATTCTCATCAGTCATCAAGTTGTATTTCTTTTTCAAAGATTTTAACTGAATTAGCTTGCTTCTGAGATGGTTCATAAGATCCTTAACTGTATCAACAAGTTCAGAACGAGTGAGTTTAGAATATTTCTCATCTTCATCTTTAGAGCCTGAACCTGACTCTGCATCAGAAGATGTTGTAGCAACAAGAGCGAGATTTTCTTCTTCTCCATCTTCCTTCTCAGCTCCTCAGCTTCTGAATCTTCTTCAGAACTTCCCTCAGTAGATTCTTCATCAGATTCTATAGCTTTTAGAGCTTTTAATGACTTTCCTTTAGATTTAAGTGCTATAGACTTTCTAACAGGTTCATCTTCATTGAGTCCCAGTTCATGCACTTTGAGAGAGCTTATGAGATCTTCAATACTTAGAGTATTTAGATCTTTAGCTTCCTCAATAGCAGTCACTTTAGGTCTCCATTTAGATGGCAGACTTCTGAGAATCTTGTTCACATGATCAGCAGTTGAGTAACTCTTTTTCAGAATTTGAAGTCCAGAAACCAGAGTCTGAAATCTTGAGAACATAGTCTCAATGTTTTCATCTTCCTTCATTCTGAACATCTCATACTGCTGAACCAGAAGATTTGCTTTTGCTTCTCTAACCTTCTTGTTTCCTTCATAGTTAGAGCAGAGAGAGGTGAAGATGGCTTTTGCTGTTGATTTATCACTCAACTTCAAGTATTCATTGTGGGGCAGAGAGTCCACAATGATACCTCTTACTTTGTGATGCTTTCTGTATATCTTTCTTTCAGCATCAGTAAGACTTCTTCTATCAATAGCTGCTCCTTCTTCATCAACTGGTATAGTTATACCATCTTCAATGATGTCCCATAGACTATCATTTATTCCAATGATATGACTATACATCTTGCTTTTCCACCATGAAAATTTCTCAGGATCACCAGTAAACATAGGAGGTTTATGGTGTGAGTGAGATTTCCTTTCATCTGTACCATATTAACCACCACCACTTCTGGATGTGGATTCACCAGAAGACATGTTTTTCTCAGGATCTTTACTGACTCACTGTTAGGTGATTGAATATCAGAACCGGAGCTCTGATACCAACTGAAGGGAGAGAAAAACACAAGAAGGGGGGGGGGGTTGAATTGTGTTGGCCTTTTTCTTTCTCAAAAACTTATGTTAGTTCAGAGTCTGATATTGATCAGATTCTGAAGCTATTTTCAGAGTTGTTTTGCAGCGCATATAAAGTAAATGAGAGAGAGAGAGGGACACAAGCAATTATCCTGGTTCCTTCCACAACTCGAAAGTAGTCCAGTCCCCTTGTCACTTACAAGAGATTTTCACTATAATCACAAAGATTACTATTGCTCAAGGACAAAGCAAGAGACTTCCAATGCTCAAACACAAAGTAAGAGACTTCCTATGCTCAAACACAAAGTAAGAGACTTCCTTGCTCAAACACTAAGTAAGAGACTTCCTTGCTCAAACACTAAGTAAGAGACTTTGAATCAAACAGATTTACAAAAAGAATATGTTTGAGTTGAACACTTGATATACTATCAGTGGTGTTCACAGAATACAACACAGATTCAGACTCTATACTTAAGAAATTCTAGGATAAGATAGTTTGTAAGAATTTCTAAGTTATTTGATGACTTTCGAATTTGGCAGATTTTATGCGCTTTCAGAAAACAGAGTAACAGAGTCTTAGTTTTTCTTCTTCAAATCTTCAATCCTTTATAGAGGAAGAAAGAGCCGTTTGAGAAGATGCCATGTCATCAAAAGAGTCGTTGGAATTGAAGCTTCAGCCAACATTAATTCCTTCCTGTTATGGTGTGCGAAACAGAGGAACACGTTTTGAAATGTTTCCTTAAAACAGGGTTGAGTGTTTCGTCCAAGGAGACAAGGTTGCAGAGAACGGTTCTGACTCTGAGATTTCTGTCGTACTGTACTGTTGACAGTGACAGCTGTTGACTTCTGCGTTTACTTCAGACTCAGACTCCCAGTCTTCAGACGCAGTTCTTCAGAAGCTGGTCTTCAGACACTGTTCATCAGAAGCTGGTCTTCAGACACACTGTTCATCAGACGCAGTTCTTTAGAAGCAGTTCTTCAGATGCACTGTTCATCAGATGCAGACCTTCAGACGCTGACCTTGTAACACCCATAATAAGATTGCCTAGGATCTTATACGAGTATTAAAATTTCGTACTGGATACATTAATTTACAATATAACATTCATCCAAATATTACATAACATTGTAATATTACAAATCCAAAGTTAATACAATTCTCTTATTACATGTACATCAAGTATCACAACTTAATAATACATTCAAACTATAAACAGATAACAACAGCACGATCAGTCCGTAGCTTTCTCCTTACCCTTGTTGCGTGCTGATTGCGATCCTGCCTGTGAACCTGCACCAGAAGGAATGGGATGAGACATAATGTCTCAGTGAGCTCTACCCAACCTACTGTTTGGCAACCACAGGGAACCTAGGGTCGCCATGCCTACCTTGGCAATTTAGGGGAAATCTAGAATCGCCAAGTCTTTAAATCTATCCCCAAAGGATATAACTTCCTATAACTTTAACTGTAATCCACCCGTATCTGTAAAACTTCCTGTGACTATAACTTTAACAACTTTAACTATAACTATAAATCATAAAACGAATAAAGTGTTTTATGTTAGCTGTTAGCGTTGAACAAACAATTATCTGAGTTCATTTTACGGAGGGCACCCCGGGTGGAGCAACCCCGAGATACGTCTCCCTATAAACCGGTGAAATTCCTATCATATCAGGCTAACACCAAACTCCCTATAAAACGTGTGGACAACCCTCTCGGAGAAGTCCCATCCGGCGAATCCCGGAGTCTGATGAACACGCCCTGTAACTGTAAAACGTGCAAGCACGCCAATATCTTTAATCTTTAATTCTTTAACTATAACGTATGAACATATAATCAGTCACTTTAATTCTATAATCATCCTGTAATCTATAACCTGTAACCTATAATCTTGGCTTATCGTTCTCATAAGCCATCTATATTTATTGGAGAACCAACACTATGAACATATCTGTAACTATAATTGCTTAAACATTCCCATGCCTATGTATTCCAAAGGAACACTTCTATAACTTTGTTCACCTCATTAGGCTCTCAAAACATCAAGCTATGAACCTTCCTTAATGATCTATTCATGCTCTAAGGGATAGGTCCTTTAACACTATAAAGAGGTGCATAGCCATTACACATCGCTTAATGAGTTTGGGATAGCATTGGATGGCTGAAATGGTGCAATAGAAGTTGAAAATTTTTCACATTCTGTCCCCTTCAAAATCGTGACACGATTTTGGAATCGTGTCACGATTCCATGCCCAGAATTCGTGTTTTGCACTGCCTATAAAATCGTGACACGGTTGTAAAATCGTGACACGATTTTACCTGCAGTTGGACAGCATAGGGCAATTTCAAAGCATAATTTTCACCATTTTTGGCACAATCAACACACCCAAACATCATACAGCTTATGGCTTATTCCTAAGACATATTAACAACCTATAACATGTTTAAACAAGGAAATTCCAACAAAAGGAAAACTAGGGTTCTATAAATCACAAATTGATCAAAAGACTATAAACCTCAAAACTTAAGCAAGGAGGGTTCTAAAACCCACTAGGAGCTCACCTTAATCCCAAGAAGATGCTTGCTAAGTTAGAAATCCAACCCTAGCTTCAAGCTCCAAAGTCTCTACTCAAAACCACTTCTATTTCCTTGGCTTTCCTTTTTCCTTCTTGCTCCAAAATTTTCCCAGCACAAGCTTGCTTACCAAACAAGAGTTTTAGGGAGAAGTTTACTAGGTTAAGGGTGATGATTTGATGAGAGTGATGAAGAGGAGATGGGGCGAAAATGAGAGAAGAAGAAAGAGCAATTTTCTGAATTTGTGAAGGAAAGAAAAATGAGTAGTAACCTTGCCCAATTTCATATATATCCAAATAGTGACTTTCCCTCTAATTACAACTATGCCACTCCTCAAATTACAATCTTGCCATTGCTTGCAAACGAAGTTTCTAACGCTTATAACTGATACTTCTAAGCGGGATATTACACTCTACCCCCTTAAAGAAATTTCGTCCTCGAAATTTAGAAATTACCTGTAAAAAGATGTGGATAACTCTCCTGCATCTCCGATTCCAATTCCCATGTAGCTTCACCGTAGGGAGAACCTTTCCATATGACTTTAACAATTGGAATCTCTTTGTTCCTCAATGCTTTGACATCACGTTCAATAATCCGTTCCGGTTCGGGTCGAAAAGTCAAATCCGATCTCAAGTCAATAGTTTCCAACTCTACTGGTTAGTGAGGATCAGGAATGAACTTCCTTAACTGTGAAACATGGAAAACATCTTGTAATCCTGACATCGCCGGTGGCAGAGCCAATTGGTATGCTGCTGGTCCGACACGTTTAAGTATCTCAAATGGCCCAATAAATCTTGGACTCAATTTCTTTGTCCTGAAAACACCTCGTAATCCTAACTTAGGAGTAACTTTCAGGAAAACATGATCTCCCACTTCGAACTCTAGAGGCCTTCGCCTCTTGTCCGCATAACTCTTCTGTCGACTTTGAGCCGTTCTAATCTTATCCTGAATGGATTTAATCTTTAAAGTGGTTTCCTGGATAATCTCAGGTCCCAAAATACTTTTATCTCCAACCTCTGACCAACAAAGCGGTGTTCTACACCTCCTGCCATACAGTGCCTCATATGGTGCCTTTCCGATGCTAGAATGGTAACTGTTATTATAAGAAAATTCAATCAACGGCAAATGATTATTCCAACTCTCTCCATCCTCTAGAATGCATGCCCGGAGCATATCCTCTAGCGTCTGTATAGTTCTCTCCGATTGTCCATCAGTTTGAGGATGATGAGACGTACTCAACTTTAACCTTGTTCCCAAAGCCTTCTGAAAAGCTTTCCAAAAGTGAGAAGTAAAGATAGGATCTCTATCTGACACAATGCTGGTTGGAACACCATGAAGTTTCACAATCTCCGCTATGAACAATTCTGCATACTGAGCAGCCCTGTAAGTAGTCCTAACCGGTAAAAAGTGAGCAGACTTAGTTAACCGATCAACAACTACCCAAATTGAATCATGTCCCCGTTGAGTCCGAGGTAACCCTGTCACAAAATCCATAGAGATTTCTTCCCATTTCCACTGAGGGATTTCCAATGGTACAAGCATCCCTGCCGGCCTCTGATGTTCAATTTTCACCTGTTGACACACAATACAACGTGATACGAAATCCGCAATATCGGTCTTCATCCCTGGCCACCAATAATCCTTCTTTAAATCTTGGTACATTTTAGTGGTACCTGGATGAATACTGAAACTACTCTTGTGTGCCTCTTCCAAAATCAACCTTCTTAAACTAGCGTCATTTGGAACACAAACTCTACCTTCAAACAACAGAGTACCATCCGATGCCCTTGAAAATTCTGACTGACCAATCCTCCTCTGAAGATTCACATCCGATCCTTGAGCTTGCGCGATTCGGGACCGTAAATCACAAGTAACCTCTAATCTTTGTAACAAGACGCCATCACCCATTTCTGTAACGCTGAGATTAAGATCTCGAAATTTCTCATATAAACCACAAGTATGCATCAACACTTCTGCTCTAATCAAAGATTTCCTGCTCAAGGCGTCAGCAACTACATTCGCCTTTCCAGGGTGATACTTTAACTCAAAATCAAAATCCTTTAAGTATTCCATCCATCTTCTCTGTCTCATGTTCAGTTCCCGTTGATCGAACAAATACTTTAAACTTTTATGGTCACTGAACAAATCAAATTGTGCTCCATATAAGTGGTGCCTCCACACTTTCAAAGCAAAAACTATTGCCGCCAACTCAAGGTCATGAGTGGGGTAATTCTCCTCATGAGATTTAAGCTGCCGAGAAGCATAAGCTATCACATTACCTTCTTGCATGAGAACACTGCCCAGTCCTTTAGAGGACGCATCACAATAAACCACATATTTCTTTTCAGGGTCTGGTATTGCTAATACTGAGCCTTGGATAATTTCTTTCTCAAAGTCCGGAAACTTTTCTCACAATCTTCGTCCTAGACGAAAGGCACATCTTTCCTCGTGAGGCGTGTCAATGGCAAAGCAATCTGTGAAAATCTCATAATAAATCTTCGGTAGTAACCTGCTAAACCGAGGAAACTCCGAACTTCTGTTACATTTGCTGGTCTGGCCCAATTAAGGACAACTTCAACTTTTGATGAGTCAACTGACACTCCTCCTTTAGAAATAACATGCCCCAAAAACTGGATTTCTGATAACCAAAATTCACATTTGCTGAATTTTGCATATAACTGATTTTCTCTGAGTATGTCTAAAACGATCCTCAGATGTTGAGCATGTTCCTGTGAGTCCTTTGAATAGATCAAAATATCATCTATGAAGATTACAACAAACTGATCCAGGTAAGGCTGGAAAATCCTATTCATGTAGTCCATAAACACAGCTGGAGCATTAGTCACTCCAAACGGCATAACCAGAAATTCATAATGTCCATAACGCGTTCTGAACGCCGTCTTGGACACATCTGACGACTTGATACGTATCTGGTGGTATCCTGATCTGAGATCAATCTTTGAAAACACTGCGGCTCCTTTAAGTTGATCCAAAAGATCATCAATCCTTGGTAACGGATACTTATTCTTAATTGTTACTTTATTTAGCCGACGGTAGTCGATACACAATCTCATACTACCATCCTTCTTCTTAACCAACAACACTGGTGCACCCCAAGGTGACACACTAGGCCTGATAAAATGTTTCTGAATCAAGTCTTCTAGCTGAGACTTCAACTCCTTTAACTCTGAGGGTGACATTCTATAAGGCGCCACTGATACTGGCTCGGATCCTGGAACGAGATCAATAGAAAACTCAACTTCCCGTTCCGGGGGTAAATTGCTTATCTCCGAAGGAAAAACATCTACATAATCACTGACAACAGGAATGTCACTGGGACTCAGTTCTGACTCTGATGTCACAGTAACCATCACATAGAAACCCTTATCCTGAGCACACATAAGCTGAGTAAGCTGATGAGTGCGGTTGATTAACTCTGATAAAGCCACACCTTCGGTCGTATTGTCTGTAGGCATAAAAATACACTTTTCCGCACAACCGATGTAAACATGATTAGCAGATAACCAATCCATTCCTAAGATCACATCAAGTTGTATCATGGGAAGACACACCAAATCTATGTAGTATGTCTTGCTAGATACAGTGATCGGGCAGTTTTCACATATAAAACTAGCTACAACTCCGCCTTCAGTAGCGGTAGATACCGTCATAGGAGGTATCAACGGTGACATAGACAATTGTAATGCTTCTACACACTTGTAAGAAATAAAGGAACATGTTGCACCACAATCAAAAAGCACTTTAACTGGAGTTTGGCCTAAGTAACACATACCGGCAATTAAATCTTCATTTGCCAAAGCCTTCTGGCCATCAAGGGAGTACACTCTGCCCTTACTTGTTGTAGTACCTTCAGCTCCGCTTTTACCTCTTCTTTCTGGACAATTTGCCAAAATGTGCCCCGGCTGCCTACACCCGAAACACACACCTGTTTGTCTCATGCACTGACCATAATGCGACTTCCCGCAAAATTTACAAGTGACCACCGCCTGTGGTGAAAATGATTGTTTGCCCCTCTTAGGGGAGCCCTTAGGCTTGTTCTCTTGATACCGATCTGGAAATTTACCTTTTCTCTTTTCATACGCTGCAGCTTTCTCTTTAGCGGTCTTGGCAAAACCCGCTTCCGCAACCAAACTATCATGAACCATCTCGTCATAACTGGTATTCCTTTGTAGGCTCACTGCTGTATCAATCTCGCCTCTCAACCCACGCCTATACTGATTCATCTTCCAGTTCTCGTTAGCGGCATACTCGTTGTGAGAGGAGTAATACGACAACTCTTCAAACTTCTTTGTAAATTCGGTGACTGACATGCCACCTTGTTTCAACTCGAGAAACTCCTGTTCTTTCTTTACTTTATAAGACATTGGAATATACTTCTCTATCATTGCTTCCTTGAAGTTATCCCAGTTAATCTCCGTGTCATTAGCTATCATTCGGCGTTGAGCAGATTCCCACCAATCTTCTGCTGCGCCTCTGAACTGATTAGTAGCCAACAAAACTTTACTTTCCTCAGGGCAATCCACCATCCGGAACACTTTCTCAATCTGTTTCAGCCATCTCTTGGCCTCTGGAGGTTCACCTTCCCCATTAAACTCAGGAGGGTGATTTCTGTTAAATTACCGGTAGGACGGATTCGCCACTGCTGGTGGTGGTGTCTGCTGTTGAGCACCTTGTCCATGGTGCATCATCTCCATCCATTCATGCTGAGTTTGAGCTTGTTGTTGGGCTTGCTGCTGCATCATAAGCATCATCTGCTGATGCTGTAACGCAGCCTGAGCTTGCTGCTCTTGGTACTGTTGCTGCAACGCCTGCTGCTGTTGCATCATTTGAGCCCAAAATTGCATATTAGGGTCTCCACTAGCTTCCTCAGCATTAGCCTGATTCGATCTAGGCCTGCCAGGACCTCTTCTCCTCCCAGACATCTTATCCTAACTGTCATACACAAGTCAAAGTGATCAGTTTCAACCAGATATAACAATTAGAATAATGTCCTGGATCCAAGAGATCCACAAACTTGAATTGTATTTTAATGACCCATGGCACAGTCTGAATCGACCTGCTCTGATACTAAATTGTAACACCCATAATAAGATTGCCTAGGATCTTATACGAGTATTAAAATTTCGTACTGGATACATTAATTTACAATATAACATTCATCCAAATATTACATAACATTGTAATATTACAAATCCAAAGTTAATACAATTCTCTTATTACATGTACATCAAGTATCACAACTTAATAATACATTCAAACTATAAACAGATAACAACAGCACGATCAGTCCGTAGCTTTCTCCTTACCCTTGTTGCGTGCTGATTGCGATCCTGCCTGTGAACCTGCACCAGAAGGAATGGGATGAGACATAATGTCTCAGTGAGCTCTACCCAACCTACTGTTTGGCAACCACAGGGAACCTAGGGTCGCCATGCCTACCTTGGCAATTTAGGGGAAATCTAGAATCGCCAAGTCTTTAAATCTATCCCCAAAGGATATAACTTCCTATAACTTTAACTGTAATCCACCCGTATCTGTAAAACTTCCTGTGACTATAACTTTAACAACTTTAACTATAACTATAAATCATAAAACGAATAAAGTGTTTTATGTTAGCTGTTAGCGTTGAACAAACAATTATCTGAGTTCATTTTACGGAGGGCACCCCGGGTGGAGCAACCCCGAGATACGTCTCCCTATAAACCGGTGAAATTCCTATCATATCAGGCTAACACCAAACTCCCTATAAAACGTGTGGACAACCCTCTCGGAGAAGTCCCATCCGGCGAATCCCGGAGTCTGATGAACACGCCCTGTAACTGTAAAACGTGCAAGCACGCCAATATCTTTAATCTTTAATTCTTTAACTATAACGTATGAACATATAATCAGTCACTTTAATTCTATAATCATCCTGTAATCTATAACCTGTAACCTATAATCTTGGCTTATCGTTCTCATAAGCCATCTATATTTATTGGAGAACCAACACTATGAACATATCTGTAACTATAATTGCTTAAACATTCCCATGCCTATGTATTCCAAAGGAACACTTCTATAACTTTGTTCACCTCATTAGGCTCTCAAAACATCAAGCTATGAACCTTCCTTAATGATCTATTCATGCTCTAAGGGATAGGTCCTTTAACACTATAAAGAGGTGCATAGCCATTACACATCGCTTAATGAGTTTGGGATAGCATTGGATGGCTGAAATGGTGCAATAGAAGTTGAAAATTTTTCACATTCTGTCCCCTTCAAAATCGTGACACGATTTTGGAATCGTGTCACGATTCCATGCCCAGAATTCGTGTTTTGCACTGCCTATAAATCGTGACACGGTTGTAAAATCGTGACACGATTTTACCTGTAGTTGGACAGCATAGGGCAATTTCAAAGCATAATTTTCACCATTTTTGGCACAATCAACACACCCAAACATCATACAGCTTATGGCTTATTCCTAAGACATATTAACAACCTATAACATGTTTAAACAAGGAAATTCCAACAAAAGGAAAACTAGGGTTCTATAAATCACAAATTGATCAAAAGACTATAAACCTCAAAACTTAAGCAAGGAGGGTTCTAAAACCCACTAGGAGCTCACCTTAATCCCAAGAAGATGCTTGCTAAGTTAGAAATCCAACCCTAGCTTCAAGCTCCAAAGTCTCTACTCAAAACCACTTCTATTTCCTTGGCTTTCCTTTTTCCTTCTTGCTCCAAAATTTTCCCAGCACAAGCTTGCTTACCAAACAAGAGTTTTAGGGAGAAGTTTACTAGGTTAAGGGTGATGATTTGATGAGAGTGATGAAGAGGAGATGGGGCGAAAATGAGAGAAGAAGAAAGAGCAATTTTCTGAATTTGTGAAGGAAAGAAAAATGAGTAGTAACCTTGCCCAATTTCATATATATCCAAATAGTGACTTTCCCTCTAATTACAACTATGCCACTCCTCAAATTACAATCTTGCCATTGCTTGCAAACGAAGTTTCTAACGCTTATAACTGATACTTCTAAGCGGGATATTACAGACCTTCAGACGCTGGTCTTCAGACTTGCAACATAAGCTTCAATATTTTCCTTCTGCTCTTAACTTGATCTTTCAGAACCACTATTAGATACATAACTTTCAGCGCATGGTCCTGCACACTTAGAATAAGCATTAGCATATCCAATTTTCTTTTTAACAGTTTGTTATCATCAAAACTCAAAAGGGACTTGTTCATACATTTTGTTCCAACAAAAACATTTGTTTGAAAACTTGCATTCATATCGAAAACAGCCATCATATGACTCCATAAACCAATGCGCTGCCAACAGAACATGCTTTTATTACACATAAAGAACAGATGAGTATTATCCTCACCAAAATCATCACACACTGCACACCTATCAGTACACTGAACTCCTTTGGATTGCAAGCGGATTCTTGTGGGCAAACAATTACGGCAAGCTCTCCACATAAAATTCTTAACCTTCGGGGGCAATTTTAAGCTCCAAACAAAATTCCAATTACCCGACACACGGTGCTGAACAACTGCCACATCATGATTCAAAATATCCCTGTAAGCACTCTTAACTGTATAGTCACCATCTCTCTCAAGCTTCCAGACAGGCACATCATGAGTCACCGAAGGGAGTAATGGAGTATTAAAAATATTTCTAGCAGTGATATTGACAAAAAAAAGCATTTATTACCTCCATATTCCAGTGTTTTTGGGATGTAACCATCAAGTCAGAGACAGTTATAAGTGGCCACGCCAAATGATGTGGAGTAGACGGTACAATTCATGCAGCATTAAGGAGCCAAGGGTGATCCCAAACTGGTATGTGTTCTTCCGTGCTTATACTCCACTGAAAACCACGACGAATCACATCTTTCACACTCCAAATACTACGCCAAACATAGCTGGGATTATGGCCTATGCTAGCTCCAAAATAATCACTTCGAGGAAAGTATTTAGCTTTGATTAAACGAGTGATTAGAGAATCTGGAGTAGAAACCAACTTCCATGCCTGCTTGCATATCATAACCATATTGAATGCCTTAAGGCTCTTTACACCCATGCCTCCGAACACTTTAAGAACTGAAAGATGTTCCCAAGATAACCAATGCAATCCTCGAGAATTCCCAGAATTATGACCCCACCAAAAAGAATTTAACATTTTTTCAATTTCATTAATAAGGGATCCCGTCAGAAGAAAAATACTCATCACATAGGAAGGAATAGATTGCAAAACAGATTTAATGAGAACCTCCCTCCCAGCCTGCGAGAGACATCTACTACTCCTGGAATTGATTTTATTCCAAATAAGATCCTTGATAAATTTAAAAGTTGCATATTTACTACGACCAATCATAGATGGCAACCCAAGATATTTACCTGTACCCAGAACTTGACGAACACCGACAGTAGAAACAATGAGATTCTTGAGATCATCCGGAGTATTATGACTGAAAATAATTTTGATTTCTGAAGATTAATGACTTGCCTCGAAGCCGCTTCATAAGTAGCCAAAATATTTTTCATACAAACAGCCTCACGTTCACAAGCTCTAAAGAAGAGAAAACAATCGTCAACAAAGAGAAGGTGAAAAATAATAGGTGCATCTTTGCAGATCATAGTAACCCTAATCTCATGACGATGTTCAACTTCACGAATAAGGGAAGAAAGAACTTCAACACAAATGATGAACAAATAAGGTGAGAGTGGATCACCCTGACGAAGACCACACCCTGGCACAATAGGACCTATCGATGCACCATTAACCAAGACTGAGTAATCAACTGTCTAAACACAAAGCATAATCCAACTAACCCATTTGGAGCAGAATATCACGAAGGTAATCCCAATCTAATATATCATACACTTTATTGATATCCAGTTTAAGAGCAACATCTCCACTCTTTCCTTTAGCCTTTGCCTTCATATAGTGAACAATTTCAATGGCCACCATTGCATTATCTAATATGGACCTACCTGGGACAAATGCTGACTGATTGATAGATATACATTTATCAAGCACTTGTTTAAGCCTATTAGCAAGCACCTTGACAACAATTTTATACACAACATTACATAGAGCAATAGGCCGCCAATCCTTCATAGAAGTCTGAGAATCACCTTTTGGTATAAGAGTAATATTAGTAGAATTTACATTTGGCGGGAAAGCACCATTTGCTAACCATTGACAACCAGCCTGAAAAACTTCATGACCAGAAGTATCCCAAAAATGATGGTAGAAACCTGGGTTAAAGCCATCCGGCCCTGGACATTTATCTACTTGCATAAAGAAAGCTGCTTGTTTGAATTCCTCTAAGGTAAAAGCCGCAATCAACATAGCATTATCATCGCCGGTGATTGAAGTTGGAACCAAATTAACGACACTAGCACGAGAACTTGGTGATTTTTTAAAAAGATGCATGAAATAATCACGTGCTATATGCTTCAGACCTTCTTCCGACCTACATTCAAACCCATTCTCATCTTCAAGATGTTCAATTCTATTAAGCTTGCTTCTAGTGGTAGCTGCTGCATGAAAGAACTTCGTATTAAGATCCCCATCACGGTACCAAAAGGTCTTAGCACGTTGTTTCCAAAAAATATCATCTTTGATTAACAATTGGTCCAGCCTATGTCGTAGCATGTTGAAATAGCTCACATTGGAGGCATCCACACGCGAACGGACAACTTCAAGCTTGCGTTGAGTCTTGCGGATCTCTTGTCGAGTGTTTTGATTAATATTCATACTCCATTTAGATAAATCCACAACACATTGTTTGAGTTTATTCACAAAAGGACGCTCACCATAATCCTGCCATCTTTGAGAAATAAAAGGACCAAACTCGGGTTCAACAAGCCACGCATTCTCAAATCGAAAGCGATGATGTCCACAACTAGGAGCGGGTTGTGGAGCACAATTTAGCAAAAGGGGGTAATGATCGGAAGAGGTGGTAGTAAGACATTCAAGCTTTGCATTCTGAAATTTATCAAACCAACTATCATTTGTCATAGCTCTATCCAATTTTTCCTCCACAGCTCGATCGGTTCCTAAACTTTTAAACCAAGTGAAAGCGTACCCATCCATATGAATATCGGCTAGTCCAACATCTAAAACAGCTTGCCGGAAACCTTGAATAAGCCAAGGTTGACGATCAGATCTGCCTTTCTTTTCATCAGCTGATAAAATATCATGAAATCACCAATGATGCACCAAGGAAGTTGGGAAAGATTAGATAAATGCCGTAGTAAATTCCAAGACTCTCTCCTTCTACCACATTCTGGCATACCATAAAATCCAATCAGCCTCCATCTGCCCCTCAAAGAGTCATTAATCTCCATATCAATATGATTTTGGGAGAAATTCGTAACGGTGCAATTAAAATTCTTTTTCCATAAACACGCCAAACCACCACTTCTACCAATACGGTCAACAGAAAAACAGTAATCAAAAGCCAACATATATTTCAAATCTTCAATTTTATTAGAAGTTGTCATTGTTTCAGACAGAATTATTGTTTCCTGTTTATAAGTCCGGACTAGGTACTTTATATTAGGAACTGTACTCGGGCTACCTAAACCCCGACAGTTCCACCATATTAGACTCATTTCCCTTGGCGGGCCTGGGGTTCAGGTCCCGCCATTACCATAGAAGTCCCACCTAGTCCACAGCAGTCCAACAACTCAGTGTTATTGCGGTAGCAGGCTGAGAGGCAGTAGGTTTAACAGCAGGGAAAGAGGAAGCCATTGTGAAGTAACCGCAAAAAATATGAAGGCAATAGAAGAAAGAAAATTGGTACTTGCAATTGATTTGAGTGTGGAGAGCTCTCTGGTAGTGAATTATATTTATAGACTCATAATGTCAAGGAACTAGAAGCTTCTGCTGAAAAAAGAGACTAAATCCAGTGATAAAAACCAAAACAATCTTCCTTTGTGAAACATAGATTGAGTCTGAATATCCAATATATTTTGGGACCAAATATAGATATTTTTGCCATCAATTATCAGAACCCAGCCGCCACTAACCAAGATATGAAATAAAAATATAGGAATAAAACCTCCAATCATAAAATTGAGACGAATAACCAAAAGAAATCTGAACCCAAATAAGATATTTTGACAGCCAATCTCCAGATAAAAATCTCCAATAGCCAAGATATGGTGCAAAAATATAAATGAAGAACCTTCAAATTCAAACTGACAGCAAGAAATCATATTTTGGAACCAAATATTTAGCTTTAGATATAAAGAACACATATATGTGAACTCAATAAATTTATTTAGAAACCAAATCATTAAATTTTGATAACAAATAAACTTATTTTTGCGCCCAATACAGCCAAGGAACTTATTATTGTACCCAATATTCAAGAGCCTACAACAAGCTACCATGATGCTTCTTGGACAAGAAACTGATATGCAAGAAAACAAACAAATCCTGACCTGTTATGGTGAAACAATGATGGTCTGCTGATGAGGAATACCAACCCTAACACATGAATCCATACACATCTGTTGGATATCAGCGCAAAAAACGCATATGGAATACAGTGGGGAACCTACCATACCTTTCAAAACCATAACTGTAGCATAGAGTAGATAGAAAGAAGCAACCACTGGGAAAACATCCTATTTATCATGGCAATACCCAACACAACGCCAAAAATACCTAACCCTAAGAGCATTACTACCACAAGGAAACACAAAAAGCCTCATGCTCCCCCAAACAACCATTCCACCTTGCTTATCATGTTCCTGTATAGAAATAACACTCCTACAGA
The DNA here is from genome assembly GCA_018208015.1 of Medicago ruthenica. Classification (NCBI taxonomy): domain Eukaryota; kingdom Viridiplantae; phylum Streptophyta; class Magnoliopsida; order Fabales; family Fabaceae; genus Medicago; species Medicago ruthenica. The sequence goes on along the minus strand of CM031371.1, from coordinate 26,385,297 downwards.
TGAATAAAAAATCATGAAAACAATAGTATAAAGAAACCTTTGACCTCTCTGAGAACAAATCACCACCTATCATGTGTACACATAAAAAACACGAAAGAAAACAGCAACCAACTTGACAAGCAAACGATTGAAAAAAAGCTCTCACAAGGGTAGAATTGAATGGGAAAATGGCAACCCTAGATGAAAAACGATGGATGCCCTAGGAGAGAAAAAAATTATAAAACTGACATTGACGAAAAAAAGAAAAGTAGTTAGTTATATAACGTTAAATTTGTTAAAATATGTTAACCTTACAATTATCGATACCATAAGTGAGAAAAGGAATTATATCTCTTAATGGTAAACTTGAATACTCTATCCGAATCTAAATGTTATAAAACCTCTTTAAAACATTTATTTGTCCCTAAATATAAAATCCTTAGCATATTTTTAGATACATTCATTATCTAAATATATTCTGTTATGAATATATAAATTAGTGGATGTCCATCCATTAACCTTCCACATACATGTAACTCCCACTAGTAAGTGGATTGAAATGTGATTATTCATTTACCTATTTGTGTCCTATAAATAGGACTTATGTTGCAATGTAAAAAGGCACTTGTGAAGTAATACAATATACTCTCATGTTCTCTCTTTATTCTTTTCTCTTTATTCTTCTATATTTTACATTATCTTGCAATACTTTTGATCAATTTCATAACACGTTATCAGCACGAGACTCTACCAAAGCAATGACTTAATTATCTTAAAGGCTATATTCTAAGAATTTTTCTTTCTCATTTCTTTGCACCGATTAGTTTAATTTAATCATGATATCATGTTTTTTTTTTCATTGTTTTTATTTTTATATTTGTTTGATTCAATCACATAGATTGAGTATGATCTAGTCATAGACAGGAGCAGGAGATTAATCACAATTGTTACAGTGAAAAGTGTTGAAGAAGCTAAATAAGTAATTTGAATGTTTGATGGTTCTAGACATGATTCAGGTTTGCTAATGGTTCATTACATCTCTATGTTTTTAATTTCTCATTTTGTTTTGAATTTGTTTGAGTGAATTATCTACAACTTTTCAATTTCTCACTGTACAGACTATGATAATTAGGAAAGGGATAGTTTTAACTTCGCACTCATGAAGCTTAAAAATATAGAACATGCTTCATGTCAATTATTTATTTTATTTTATTTTGCACATGAATTTTGCTGAAAAATTCTTTGAATTGTATAATTATCATATTTTTATTTGTTATTCTAGTTAAATTTTGGAAGAATTTAACATTGAAGCATCCTTGAAGGATTGCTCAAACAATGAAGATATTTTAAGATATAGTTCTTGAAGAACTATTTTTTCCTTTTAATATTAAAGCATCCCTGAAGTATTGTTCAAAGAACGAATATATATATTTTTTTTCATTGATTTGAGATATAGTTCTAAAAGAATGAATAATTTCATATCAGGCACTCGTAAAAGATTGCAAAATAAAAAAATTGTGATTTTCCTTTGTTATTCTCGATAGAGGTTTGTGGTGAGTTCTTGAAGAACTAGATCTTTGTTAACATCTACTGAATTTATATTTTTATCATGCTAATCTTTTTAATATATTTTTTTATTGAATCTTATTTAGTTAACACATTAGCATGATTGATATTCTTAATAAATTTTTGAATAATTTAACATCGAGTATCCCTGAAGGATTGCGCAAAAGAATTGTTCTCGATCATTATGAAGATCATAATATAATTCCTGAAGAACGAAAAAAAAATTAAGATTAAAGCATCCCTGAAGGATTGCAAACAATCAATTTTTTATCATTGTTTATGAAGGTTTGAGATATATATAGTTCTTGAAGAACTAAATATTTAATATCAAGCATCCTCGAAGGATGACAAAAATCATGATCTTCTTTGGTTTTGATAGATTGATGGTTGAAAATAAGATCTATTTTATTTTTGTATTATTTTAAAAAAAAAGGTTTGAAGAGTTACACATTGAGAATGTAATGTAGTTCTCGAAGAATTTTTTTTTTTTTAGGATCCCTGAAGGATCGCTCAAATAAAGAATTTTCTTATTTATTGTTTATAAAGATTTGGAATATAGCTCCTGAAGAACTAAAATTTAATATTAAATCATCCTTGAAGGATTGCAAAATTGTGATTTTACTTGCTTATTGTTCATAGAGGTTTGTGGAGTTCTTGACCACAATTCAAATATATAAGATGATCTATTTGATCGTATTATAAATTCTATGAAAGAATTAAAAAAAAATATTTATGCCTCTTGAATGTGCTCCTGAAGTAGCAAAATTGAGAAAATAATATCAAGAAAACTTTGTAAGATAAATCACATTTGTGATTGAACATAAGAGTAGTCATTGATTGAAAAGATGAAGTCTCACATGATAAATTAAACTTTATTTCTAGATTGAATCATCCATATTAGTTGTTTCGTATAATTTGTGCTCTGCATATTTATTTTTTGGGTAGAATGCTCCACATAATTGTTTTTCTAATGAAATTGTAGGTATTGTGTTTATGAATTTGATATTATTGCTACTTTTGAAACAATTAAGACTTACGAACTATATTGTTTCGAAATGAGAATCTTGTTAGTTTATATAATAACTATAAATCGTATGTGTATTATTGATTTCTTTTAAAAAGTATGTCTATACTATTTCGAGATTTCATGCAAGTATTGCTCCTAGAACTTGGACTCACTAAGGATTACAATAATTTTATGTATATTTTGTTGGATATTGTTTGTAAATGAATGATTTCTTATGTAAAAGACTATAAAAAATTGGATGAGTGACAGAAAGAAACTAATTTTATTATTATATTTGGCATTGCAAAAATTATTAAAGGCTCCAAAAGAGTCGATATATTGTTATATGGAGGAATAGAATTACACATTGAGAATGCATTATATTCCTGTATGTCTCATAGAAATTTATTATCCTTCTAAATGGATATTATATTGAAATAAGAAATAAAGGAGATGTTGAATATCTCTATATTACGAGACATGTTTTGGATAGAAATAAGTGTAGATAAAAAATTGCATGTCTTCATATGTATTGACTACACTTATATTAGTGCAATTGAAGCACACATTATTGTAAAATTGAAATTTACATATCATATTAAATTTATTGTTGGCAAGACCGGTTGGGTTATCCCGGATCTATTATGATGCGAAAATAGTTAAAAATTTATATGGACATGTATCTTCAAACCATTAATGTTTGTGTGTTATTACTTTCCAAAATAAGTTGACAATCTGAAAAAATAAGTCTCTTATATATATTAGGTGATATTTGTGGATGAATACACCGATGATGTGAATCATTTTGATACCTTATAAATTGATTTAATACATCGACTAAATGATCACGTATATGTTTATTGTCAACTCACAACCAGAATTTTGTGAGATTGTTCTCTCAACAAATTTGACTAAGAGCTCAATTTTTTGGAGTTTTCAGAAAGTATCATTTCTCAATTTAAATTGATATTGAACATCGTGTAGTATATGTTCATAAAAAAAAAATGGTCTTGAAGGTCCATTCTTTAGACGTCTAAAGTTAATTGTATGAATGATACTTATGAGAACATAACTTCTAAATTCTACTTTGGGAACATGTAATCTAGTATGTTGAGATATTGATTCGCATCAAGCCAACACATTATTATGTGTAAGTCCTCCCCTTAATTTATAATTTAATTTAGGTTAACAACCAAATATTTTTCATCTAAGTGAATTTTTTGATGTGTTGTGTATATCACAATTGCTCCAAAATATTGCACTAAGATAAATATTGAAAGAATATTGGGAAAATATATTTGATATGAATCCCCTACTATTATAAATTGTTGAGCCAACTTCAGTAGGCCTATTATCGATTGATGGATTAGTTTTCCCAATATTAGGGGGAGAGAATAAGCAGCTGAAAATGTGAACCCGAAGTTCAATTGAATGAAAATGTGAACCCGAAGTTCAATTGAATTATTTGAAAGAAAATATTATTATCTCATCTTGATCCTCGAAATATCACTCATTTGCGAAGTTAAACAAATAAAATAGCAGCTGCTAATGCTCCAAACGAAATAGATGTCCCTGTAGGATAATCTTATATTGCAAATGAGTCTCAATCATGCATCAAGCATGGTAAACCAATCGGTTCCAAATATAAAAATCCTCAAATAAGAAAAGGAGCCAAAATGAAAGATAACCCAAATGAGGATATAGAAACTCTAAAAGAGTCGTCTAACATAATGGATTTTTCAGTTCTAGAAGAACTTATCAGGTACCTGAAAATTATGAAATATCGATAAATTATGTCATGAGTGAAAGATCTCAATGAAATGAGATGGAACCGAAAAATAAAAGTCAACGTTGACGATGTTTTTACATAAAATATAGCGCTATATTTAAAAATGATAACGAGGATCATGAATCAAAGTCTATTGAGGATTATAAACAATAAAATTATTGACGAAATGGATAGACGATTTTGAGGCGATATTAAACTAGCTTTGCAAAGAGAATGATTTTTGGACCAGTAGTCCATACATCTGAAGATGTGAAAAGAAAAAGAGAATCGTGAAATATTGATATATGAAGTTTGCCTTATTTTCAAGAGTATTGGTGAAAACCTACCATTAATTTTGAAGAGGCTTATTCACCTGAAGTGAATTCAAGTACATTATCATATTTGATTAAGTCTAGCACCACTTGAAATGCTCAATTTATCGATATATGAATTACATGTTACAATATATTTATATGAGTCACTTGATATTTTTATATGAAATTCCCCGAAGGAATTATTTTATCGAGGCATACAATTCATATTTTTTGAAGAGATTAATTAATCAACTTGAAATATAGAAGCATGTTGTATAATATTCTTAGTGAATATTTTCTAAGAGAGAGATATAAACCTGATATCGTTTGTCCATTTTGAAATAAACCTAAGAACTCTTGAAGAGTTTTTTTGAAAGTTGAAATATGTAGAATGGTAAATCTTTATTTGAGATTACAAGTTGAGTATTTGAAAAATAACACTTTTGTGAATCATGAAGCTTATATAGAAATGTGTTAGATGGACAAATCACATTGTTAGCACTCAGATGATTGTAAAGTCACTAGATGTAGACAAAAAATTGTTTGAGAATTTGAGTAAATGATGAAGAACTAATTGGTCCTGAAGTACCATATTTTAGTTCAATTGAGACACAATAATGTACCTTGATAACTATTCATGTTAGATATATTATTTGTTACTTTGTTATATTAGAAATACAGGTTATTTGTGTGATGCTCATATGAAATTTTAGCACTACATAAAGAAAGTTGAGAATGTGTTTGGTTGAGGTCTATGATTGAACACATAGAGAAACTTGCAATTTGTCTTCCGGAAGAGTGAATGAAACAATCTTTTATGAATATGATACCATGTGCATTGCTCAGTTGAAAGAAGACGATCTTCAGAAGAATGATGATATAAGCCGTCAACAAATTTGTTCGTGTGATAATCTTGCAAACCTTTTCACAAAGTCACTTCCAAGCATAATTTTTGAACAACTGATACAAAATATTGATCTTAATCGTCTCAGAGATGATTGTTTGATTGAGGGGGAGATATAAATATATTTTGCACTCTTTTTCCCTTCACCATGGTTTTGTCCCATTGGGTTTTCCTGGTAAGGTTTTTAATGAGGCAGATATACCAGATATTGTACTCTTTTTCCTTCACTAAGATTTTTTTCCATTGGGTTTTTTCTTAGTAAGGTTTTAATGAGGCATATCCTCGATGGACATCCAAGGGGGAGTGTTATGAATATATAAATTAGTGGATGTCCATCCATTAACCTTCCACATACATGTAACTCCCACTAGTAAGTGGATTGAAATGTGATTATTCATTTACCTATTTGTGTCCTATAAATAGGACTTATGTTGCAATGTAAAAAGGCACTTGTGAAGTAATACAATATACTCTCATGTTCTCTCTTTATTCTTTTCTCTTTATTCTTCTATATTTTACATTATCTTGCAATACTTTTGATCAATTTCATAACATATTCCTTATTAATACTATCTTAAAATATATAAAATCAACATTAAATTCATGTATATTTTATGCATACATGGTAGTTATGTAATGGTCATATACTCCCTATGATCCTATACACAAGAGAAAGTTTATGTATCTGGTTCAGTTTGGATCAGATACATCAACTTTTGTTGATCAAACTTTCTCTTATATATAGCACCGGAGGGAGTATACACATTAATTACACTACTAACTTTTTTAATATATGAAAAAATATCAAAATGTCATAAATAAAGACAAAAAGACTAATGATATTATGTAAAGAAGAGATACACTTGCTTACTCACAAACATAAATATAAGTCATTTAGGCACACATACATAAAAAGAAAAGTATGAAAGAGAAAGAAATTAAATAATATATTTTTTTTGAAATAATTAAATGATAAATATTTTATTGAGTGTGTGCTTAAATGATTTTGATTTGGTGTTGTTTCCATATAAATATTTCTCCCTAAAGAAATCACAATTGATGTATGCAGAAGTTTTGTTGTTATAAGATGTACAGAGTTTTAAAATTCGTTTTATAGAAAGGGATAAATAAATTTCAAAAGTCTTATAAGGACAAAGATCGGGATCCTCCTTAATAAAATCCGCACAATTGTTGTTTTCAATCTCGGCCATAGATCTACGATACAACAACTTTGATTATGTAGTATAAATCTTGACAATTTCACACAGTTTAGGATTTTGACCATTCAATTCAACTTGGACGGTCCATATCAGTTGCTCCGTCACACAATAATTACTCAAAGTAATATAAGACATTTAGAAACCAAATAAAGGAGCATCAAACAATGCTTCTATAAAATTAGTACTTCGACTACTATTATTCCTGGTGGGGACATCATTACATGGGAGGTTTCAAAACTACTAATATATGGAATTCTAGAAAGTTTGACCAATGAATATAACCATGGATTTCAAAGGAAATGTGCAATGATAACGGAGAAGGCAAGCAATGAAAAACAAGGCGTTAGAAAAGGAAAGATAAAGAAATTGGAAGATTTGGTCTTCACATTTCTAGACACATGAGTGAGACTATTTAAGAAAAAGCGGATTTGTGTTGCACTCTGCTTTTCTAAGGTTCAACACAAAGACTGCATGGGGGCGACCACATGACTCTTTGATGGCTACTTGAAACAACTTACTGTTACAATGGTGGGGAACATTTTAGCTTTTTACGCACTTTTTTACCTCGTTTGAATATTTTGTCAAACATTCCTCTTTAAATACCAGTTGCCATATCCAATTTAACTTGTTAGTAGTACTAATGAACATGATAATATCAATTGCAATATGTGACAAGAGTGAAGAAAATTCCATTAAATTAGATACGTGAGAGAGTGATATAGTGAAGTGGTATTGAGATGGATCATTAGTTTATCTTGAGTGGGGTTATTTGAACATAAAAAAGTTGATACCGTATTTCAACACCATATACAAACTCTCAAATTATGAGGTTGTTGTTACTTGGTATGATTATTTATTAGGGAGAGAAGCAAGGAATATAAATAAAAGAGTTGTGTTATTTGAACATCCATTTATATAATTATATGACAACTTTTGAGACAATCAAAATTTTACATAGAAAATGAGGTATTTGCACAAAAACTAAAGTAATATAGAGAGAAAGTAAAAACATAATGTAAGTATAAGAAAAAAAGTTGTCACAAAAGTTATCAAAAAAATGATTGTTCAAATATCACTTCTCCATAAATAAAATCAACACCGTATACAAATACAATGTTGGACGTAATCTTTGATATTATCGTATATGCAGAACATTTCTCTTTTTTTAGAGTAGCAAGTGATATAAAATCAACACCAAAACTAAAAAATCAACAATCAGTTTAACTAATACCCACTCTTTCATAATATTTATATATGATATGTAGAGAATAAGCAACTTATTAAATACTTTTAATTTTAAGAAAAATAATTTGTTTAGTTATACTTCCTCCGTCCCTTTTTATAGGAGTAATTTACAAAAATCACGTGTATTAAAAAAAGTTGTTGGAGTAGTAAAGTTGTCTCAAATGTGTATGACTATTATTAGATTATCCTTAATTAAATATACATTTAATGTTAACTTTTCATATACCAAGACAAATTGATAGTATTAATAAGGGGTATATTTGGAAAAATAGTAATCAATGCATCTAGGAATTTGTATATGATCTTATATTTAGCGACAAAACTTTTTTGTAAACTACTCCCATAAATATGGACGGAGGGAGTATATTTTTTTCGAACTATTACCTTCTCATTCGATTAAATGAATATGCTAAAAAATAATGATAAAATAATATTAATCTAATAAATATGTGAAACAAAGGACTAATAAACATACATTTATTAACAATAGTGTGTTTCTAACGTGTGTTTGTATTGAATGAAACCTTTTTCAATTATTCTCCTTTATATGTTGCTATCAAATCGAGTTCATTGCCTGTCCCCAAGACCCTTTCTCATCATTTTATAACTACGAAAGAAAAAAAAACATTTTTTTCAGCGGAAGGAAAAGAAAAGACATTAATACTTAAATAGATTCACCCTTGTCACGTAGTTCACGAAATTTGACCATAATATTTTGTTCTTTATCATAGTCAAATTTCTGGAGATATACTACTCTATTTTTAATAAATGGAGATATATATTTATAATACTAAATGTTAAGGTGTTGCTGGGATCGAACTAGGTACCACATGCTTCCAATTCCCAACACTTACCACTAAGATACTGATGTTTTTTTATGACATGTGATTGCTTCAATGTTATGTATTGAACACAAATCTCGGGTCCTCTTTCTTTCAATCTCACAATCCCTAAATCATTTCTCACTCACTTTCATCTCTCTCACGATTCTGCAATTGAACCTAATAACCATAATCCCGTCCGTTTTTACGGAAAAAAAAATGATGAAAAAAAATGTCTACAAGGAACTGAATCAGGTAACACATGAAAATGTCATTTTTTAAAAAAACACTAATGTCATTGCAATTCTTTTTTTTTTTTTTATTGTAGTTCCTTTTCATTGTGAGTGATTTTTTTTCATTATTATTTTTTCTTTCAATTACTACCACGTAATGATTCCTTTTTTTATTTTATTTTCTTTCGGTTACCACATAACAATTCCTTTTCATTATTATTTTTTTCTTTCGATTACCACATAACAGTTTCTTTTCCTTTTCATTTTTATAGATTTAACAGTTTTTGCGGGTTAGGATCAATTTCTTGGTGCAGACTTTTGTATATATTTTTTCTTTTAATTTGTCATTTTTATTGCAGTCTATCTTTTGTTTTTGTTGCTTTTTGAGGTGGTTTGATAAAATAATACTGAATATAACTATAAAAGTACTAATATAGCCAATTTGATAGTTATATATGAAGCTCTACAAAATCCGTGCATCGCACGGGTGAGAGTCTAGTTATTCTAAAAACTATACTCATAACGACAAGAAAAAGAGAAATAAATATACACAACAACCTTTCACAAATGAAAGAAAGAAGTCGTGTGCTTTGTCTGGTATAGTTAATTCTTGAAAAGGAGTGAAAGAACATATGTAGAAATTCTGTTCCCATATTTTCTACCCACTTCATGGCATTCATGAGTACCCATCAACATGTTTTCCTTGGTACGTAGCAATATTTTTAGCCTCATTTCTACCGATGCCCTTATACATTTGGTCTCGGCAACCAAGGTCCCTCACGAGCAATACCATGATTATATATAGGGACTCCATCCGTTACCTTTTAATTGTCACTTTTGAAGAAATTTTTTGTTCCTTTTTAACTGTCACTTTCAAAGTTCAATGCAACTTTAAATATTGTTTTACCAATATTATCTTTAGTTATTTATTACGGAGAGAGAAATATATGAGATGATATATTAAATGAATAAGGTTATTATAGTAAAAATATAAATTATTGTATCAAAAGTAGTGACATTTATAGTTTGTCTTGGTTTGTGTAAAATGTCAAAATGTGACAATTAAAAAGGAACGGAGGTAGTACTACATTGAACATTGATTAGATAGATATTACTACCTTTGTATATTGTATGGTTTGAGATATCAATATATGTGCTCTTGTCAATATGAATTATGCCCTTGAATTGACTCATTATATATCACTGGTCACACACTGTCTAACCATTGTCGATCACTTTTTTTTGACAACAACTATTGTTTCTCTTGTACTCCTCCGTCTCACAATAACGTCATATTCGATAATTTTACACGTTTTAAAAAATAAAAAATGAAATTTTTATTAATCATTGGTGTATATTATTATCATCCATGTATATTTTCATTATCAAATATGAAGATTAACTAAATTATTTTTATTAATAATCGGTGTATATTTTCTTTATCATCAATGTACAATATAAAATAATAACTTATGATATTTTTTTTTAAGGATAACTTATGATATTTTGAGTTGTGCACATAATATTAATTAAATGAAACAATTGAAAAAATCAGTTAAAACTACATTAAAAGTTGACACCAACACTTTTTTTAAGGATGGAAACGTGATAGTTATTAGGAAAGAAATGGAATAATCACCGTATTCTATATCTTTAACTCAGGGTCCGTTTAGTGCACATCGTATGATAAGAAACTAGATAAGAATAAGATATGATAGTGAATTAGTGATAGTATAGAGATATATCATATCATATTATTTTATCATTTTATCTGTTTGATACACACATGATAACGATATAATAAAATATATATATTATATTTAATAACAAAATTATTATTGTAAAACCAATTACTTCTTAAAAAATTAACTTTTCATATTTGTAATTGACAAAAACAATACATAGAACTAATTATATCCTTTTTTCTCAATCACACAGCCCCAAACTAAAACTAATAATTAAACAATGAGCAAAACAAGTTTCGGAATTGAAACAATGAATTGCCTTTCGAAAAGGGTTTTGTTCTGAAAAATCGGAAGGAACAAACTAGTTCAATTACCCGGATGAAGAAGGAACAAAAAAATTGGAAGGAAGAAATTAAGAACACAAGCAAAAGGTTTTGTTCTGGAAAAATTAGGAACACATAAATTGGGTTCAGATGAAGTATGCACAAAAGGGAGAAAGGAAAAAAAGGAAGGCACGGTGTGAGAGAGGAAGAAGGATTTGGTTGGAGTTTCAGAGAATATGGAGAATAGTGATGATCAGGTGTTTTGTTTTTGGAAGAGAAGATACACGTCTTTAGGTTTGTCTTTTCCTATCATATTGTTAACCTACGTCAAACTAATGATAAATATAACAAATAATGAATAAGATATGATTAGAAATATGTTTAATTTATTTTATTATAGTTGTGCACCAAACAACAAATTAAACAAAGATAAAATAATTTTATCATATTATGTCTCCTTATCATGCACATTAAACGAGCCGTGAAAGTATATATTTTCTGTAGTGAATACTATAACAACAAAATAAAATTAAAAGTCTTAAATATAAGCAAAAGTCTACTTAATTATTATGTTTAATGTGATTATCCCAATTTTACCTTTAAATTAAATATTGATTCATTTTCTAAATTCACTAATAATTGATGTATTCTACACTTCGCAAGAAGGATATAATTGGAAATGATGTTTTTTTTTCTTCTCAATTAATGCACTTAACCCACTTTCTTGAATGATTTTTTTTTTTCTTACAAACAAGACCAAAGAAAGTACTAAAGTTAGACTTATGATTTCATATAACATCTTGAACCCTTAACTTAATATTTGAAGCCTGTGTCAATTTTTTTCCCTATTTTCTGAGAAATGATGGAAAAAGTCACATACTGAATTTATAAGTTCAACATTTATAATTGTATAATAGACATTGTTAACAAAATTATTAAAAAACAATACAAATTGTTAACAAACTTAGTACTATAATCAAATAAATTATCCACCTTGATTTTGAATTCTAATTAAAACAATTATCGGTCGGATTGTTTTTATCTCCTAATTAATCTTCAGATTAACATGATGATATTATCGTGATATGTTAAGATACAAAAAATAACCATATTTTTTTATAAAATTAATTATATTCTTAATTAAAAAAAAACACTCATTGCCAATAGTACACTTTATTTATTGACACCTATAATTGTCGGCTACCATGGCAACATTTTTAGTCTACAAATTGCATAGGAGCAAGAAAAAAGAGTATGCTGGGTGGCGCTAGCTGCTGCTGAAAAAGTCCTCTTCATATACAAATTCTCTTTCTTTCTTTCTTTCTTTCTTTATTATTTAAACCTTAAGGTGGCGGCTTATTCTTCTTACTACTACAATATTCTATACCAAAATTTACAATTCCACAATGGGAAAAGGTTCTACTTCTTCTTCCTCTTCTTCCAACAGTAGAAGAAGGAAACATAATTCCTCTAATGTTTCATCCTCCATCACACACCAAAATCCTGATCAACAACATCTTTTTCCTGATCTTAACCTTGGATTGAGCATTTCCACAACTCAACAATATGTTGATTATTCCACTAGGTATGCATAAGCAAAACATGAACCTTAAACTACTATGTTTGTGTCACACATATTGGTTTGATTTAAACTTTAGCTAGCAAAGAATTGTTCATCACTTTATCAAAAATTGTGTTATTTGTCATATTAGGGGACATTGCCAACCAATTCAGCAACAAGGTGGTGAATTAAATGATTGCAGTGATTACAACAGTGCATTCTTTGTGAAGGTCTACATGGAAGGCATTCCAATTGGGAGAAAACTCAATTTGCTAGCTCATAATGGCTATCATGAGTTAGTGAATACACTTGAACAAATGTTTGACACTACCATTCTATGTAATTACCATTACCCCTCATTTTTAGTTATCTATACATTTTTAATTGTTACTAATTTCCTTGTTGGTATTAAAATGAGTTATAGCAAATGAAATTAATGTGGCATGTTTTTTGAGCAGGGGGGACTGAGATGGATGGAGTGCAATCAGAGAGATGTCATGTGTTAACTTATGAAGATGGAGAAGGAGACTTGATTATGGTTGGGGATGTCCCTTGGGAGTAAGTTAACTCAACTGTGTTTTTTTTTTCCTTCTTTCTTTCACAATTCAGTGCATTTCTGGATTGAATTGAGTGTGTGTTTGACGGAATTATGGTGTGCCATTGTACACTTTAGAATTTTAACAAAACTACAATGTCACATATTTGACCAAGGTCCATTCAAACATATAGTTTCAGTATGTGACTTAATTAATGATGTAATTTTTTTTGGTCATGTAGGATGTTCTTATCATCTGTGAAGAGGTTGAAGATCACAAGGGTTGATGCATTCGGGTTTTAATCAAAAGCATATATATATTTGTTGAAGATCAAGCTTAGTCAAATGTAGTGAGACTCAATTTTAGTGATAAGAGATAACCAAAGTGATGATACTCTTAGATTATGTTTGAGGACTAGCAAGTGGTGAGATAGTGAAAGAGAACAAAATCAAAATGAAGGGTTAAATAATTATTTGTGATCCTTCATTTGAATATTTAAATTTTTGCAAAGTCCTTTAAGATTAGGTCCATTTTAAATTAGAGAAGTGAACAAAGAAGTGTTTTGAAGGGTTTTATATGAGAAATTTAGTCAATTTTTTTTTATCCTTTTATGAAACTCTTGAATAAATAAATAGACGCCATAATACTTTTTGTCCACGCCTCTTACTTTACTTTATTTCAAGTTTCTAGAAGTCAACTTTTGGCTTCTATGTTGCCGACATAATCTTGCTATTGTTAAGATCTTGTTCCTCTCTGCACATTTCCACAAGGAAAATCAACAAACAAAAGGATAATTGCACAAAAATATACGAAGACACAGGAAACCAAGGTTGAAAATTAGAGCAGGTCATGTGCCAGGAATGAGGAGCAAAAAAGGGGACAAATATAAGTAGAAGAATGTCGATAAAAGTAAAGTAAATCAATGCCAAGTAATTTTTTTTTATTTGACAAATAATTGTGTCCTATAAAAATGTGGTTTTAAACTTGATCTATGACAGGTGTGTATGGAATAACACTTTTTATATAAGAGATTAGTCTCTTAAATCGATCGTTGTATCTAAAAGGATTAATATCTAACTTTTGATTAAGATACCTTGAGCAATAAAAAAATGTACAATAATCTAAACAAATAACAGACATTCAACAACTATACCTTACTAATAGTTATATCAGAATAAATATATGTGCTTATCAAATTTATCATTGTGGCTAGTGCAGCGAGTTTGCCGTAATTGCATGAGCAGATGTGATTTTACAAAAGGTTGCATCATGTAATTTTTGTAAAATCATGATGGCTCATTTTTAGAAGATGATAACTCAACCGATTTATGCTAATGAAAAAGAAGTTAAAGATCTTAAGTTTAAACTCAAACAATGATTAAATATTTAATATACCGTCTAACTTGAAACATTTGTCATTAAGAAAACGGTGGCTCATCGTAACTTCAAACCTATGTACTACCAAACTAGCACCAAATTCATAATGAAACCTCTCTTGTCTTGTTAAAAGAAGCATCAGGTTTTTCTTCTTTTGTACTAAGAAGCATTTGTTTGGAAGAAAGTTGTCATTTTAGTTCTAAACGTGCGAGACAATGTCACTATAACATTATCAAAATGTATTAATATCGTCATAAAAATATCAATGGGTATATTTTTTGTTAGCAATTTGATGGATCAACCTCTCAAATTTTTCCGATAGATCAAACTGACCAGTGGATTTTAACGACCAAATTAACTAACCAAGAACCGGCTTTAAGACCATATTGATTAATAAAGACACATTTGATTTGATGATGTTTTTATAATTTTGGTTAGTTCATAGATTACAGTGATATCGTCTAACACATACAAATATTAAAATGACTATCTGTTAGATTTTGTCCGATTGTTATTTTATCCATAAGAACCTAAGAAGCAAATTTTGATTTGAAAACAGTATTATGTTTAGAACTCAAAAAGCATTTGTGATTTTGATGTATGGTCCAACAAATAAGTGTATACTAGTCAAGGTCGTCCCTTCAGAAATTTGGGGCTTAAAATATTTTTTTTTTTATATATAATGCACTTAAAGGAGGAATATATAGTAATAACCTGACTAAAATATCAAATCTGCATATGTGGCTGTTAGCCCATATTTTTATGAGCTGAGAATATGCTCTAAATATGCATTAAATGCTGAAGGGAATCTTGCAAGATTCTGTCTAATCGAAGAACAGAAAAGAATCTTGGAATTGTTCACAGGTTCGAAGGAATATTTACAAATACAAGGCTAAGGCAAAGAAGGAGGACTTCGAACCAGAAGGCAGATCGAACTAGCGTATGATCGAATTGAAGCAACAAAGCTCTGGACTTAGCACAATTCTGACAAACTTCACAAAAACTCAGTTCGACTTCGAGAGATGCAACCGTTCTAAGGAGCAGTTAAGTGCATGCAGGGTGTACGTGGCAGGACATTTGGCAGTAGTATAGTGTTCGACCGTTAGGGCAGTTTATTTTCGAAAGTCTATATATAGTAGTTTTTTAGTCAGAAAAAAGGTCGCAATTCATTATACACAAAATCCTTGTAAACTCAAAGTACCCACGCTATCGAGAGAAACGAGTGAAATGGGATCCAAGTATGAATCTGTGAACCATCCTTTTATGTAAAGCATATTTTACAGTTCAATGCAATTTACCTTTTCATGCAAATGTATCTTTTAAGCACTTTAAATTTCATGCAAAATTTAATGCCTTTCATTTAAATTCTGTCCTTTTCTGTTTCGATCGAAACAAAGTATTTATTAAATAGGAACTTGTTTTCCTTGTTATTTGCAATCCAAGTAACTTTTATGTTTAATTCTCCCCAAAACTACAATAAATGTTTATGCGTAATGGACATTCAGATAATTTAAAGAATTCAAACAAAGCACTATGCTCCTGAGATTCACTAGTTGGTCTCGCAAGCAATTAATTTAGACTAGCGGTTGTTTACCAAATTTCAGAGTAAACAAATTGGCACGCCCAGTGGGACGTGTGCTTTAATTGAATCTTTTCTATCAAAAAATATTTTCGTTTGGATTTGCAAATTTCTATTTGTGCCTTCTTTCTGGAAATTGCGTTAGTGCATGTTCTTGAGGAGTGGGAAAAAACTCCCTGAAATGGTTAGACCACCACCCAGAAATACAAACACAAATAATATGGAAAATGCAAATGTGAATGATAACAATGTGTCAGCGCCTTCGAGCGCATTGAACACTTCGAATGTGACTGGAGCGACCATCTCCGCTCCCAGTTCTTCGACATTGGGCGTTACTATGCCTATCATTGCATCAACAACGATGCCCTTTACCACTGCAGGCCCTGCAGTTTCGATACCCGAAAATTTAGGGAGCCAGCCATCCCCAGCAAGAGGAGGAGGCACAATGGGCTCTACATTCAGTATGCCTTTTTCACAATATACGAATCAAGGCAACAGTAGGAATGTACCATATGGTATGCCTACAACGCTGATGCAAGGGCTACAAACCAACCCTTCATTATATTCAGAAACTGTGCCTGGCGTTTACTCGCCTACAAACCAACGATTGGCCTCCAGTTCTGTTAATCGAAATGCAGTGCCATCATTAACTAATACATCCTTGATGTCTTTAAGACAACAAATGGATGAGAGTAATCATGATATGGTTAATATGTTGACACAACAAATTGGTACAGTGTTTAATCCTTTGATACAAAATACTAACCAGTCTTATCAATTGTTAGCCACCCAGATGGGTAGAATGGCTGATTTCTTTGGGGCTCCACATGTCCCTAACCAACCAGTCCCTCAGATCCAGAATCTAGCACCCATACAAAACATCCAAGTACCAAATAATGCTATGGTGCCTATGCCCAATAACTTAGTGGTACAGCCTAATCAAGGACAATTACAAATGGGTCCAATCGAACCATACGCTCAACCACAAGTACAACCACAAATCGAACCAAATCCAGGGATAGTCTTAGTAAATCGAAATCAAAATGCTGATGAAGTGGTTCGAAATGTCCAACAAAATAATTTAGGGGCACAAAACAACATAGCAAATTTGGTCGAAGCTATCTTAGTCCAAAATGGTTTGAATGTAGGTTTACATAGACCAAATTTTGTTTCTGCCTTGTCAGAGTATGTGCTTCAGACTGAACTACCAAGGGGTGTCAAAATCCCAAAATTCACTAAGTTCGCCGGTGACACTAGCGAATCAACCGTTGAGCACATTGCAAGATTTCTGACAAAAGCAGGAGACATAGCAAATAATGAGAATTTAAGGATGAAGTATTTCCCAAATTCTTTAACAAAAAATGCCTTTACATGGTTTACAACCCTCCCTCCACATTCCATACATAATTGGAATCAATTAGAGAGAGTTTTCCATGAACAATTTTACATGGGACAATAAAAAATAAGCCTTAAAGAATTAGCAAGTGTTCGACGTAAAACGCCTGAGTCAATTGATGATTATCTCAATAGATTCAGACTCTTAAAGGCAAGGTGCTTCACCCAAGTCCCCGAACATGAATTAGTCGAAATGGCTGCTGGTGGCCTAGACTATTCGATTAGAAAGAAATTAGACACTCAGTATTTGAGGGACATGGCTCAGTTGGCTGATAGAGTTCGACAAGTCGAACGGCTAAAAGCTGAAAAGGCTAGGAATTCTAAATTTCATAAGAGGGAGAAGGTTGCATATGTCGAAGCAAACGACAGTGACCAAGAGTTCGATATCACTTATGAAGATATCGAAGACAATGAGGTTGATTTAGCAGAATTAAAACCTGGACCTCCTTATGTCTGTAAACTCCTTAAACCTTCGAATGGGAAAAATCTTGTTGAGCCTAAAAATGATAAATTTGTGTCTAAAACTTATACATTTGACATAACCAAATGTGATGAAATATTTGATTTATTAGTTACAGATGGCCAGATTATTGTTCCCAAGGGTTTAAAAGTACCCCCAATCGAACAACAGAAGAAAAGGGGTTATTGTAAATTTCATAATTTCCTTGGCCATAAAACCTCACGTTGTATTCTTTTCAGGGATCTGGTCCAAAAGGCTCTCAATGAGGGGATACTCAAATTTGGTGAGAAACCAAAGACAACTCAGGCGAATGTTGAGGCACCAAAAGCTGTTGAAACTCTCTATGCGGAACCTCAAGGAGTAATGATGGTCGAAGCCATGGAGGTGTCTGAGGTGAAAGTTCAAGGCATATCTGAAGAAGACTACAGCGAAAAGATGAAGGTGGTGTATCCTCAGACTGAAGAGGATCTGATCGATTTCTTGAACAGATGCAAACTCGAAAACAAGAATGTAATGCTGTGTCCCCGCTGCAGCGCAGTGTGTGATAGAGAGGCTACTGAGGGCCTCAAGAAGTACCAGGTTGTCAACAAGGGGGCAACGCAAAACCAGCATTTCGATAAAGGCAAGAGAATTATGGTGCAGTCGAACAACAACCAGAAATCTGGTCGAAAGACTACCTTTATTCCTCCTGGTTCGATTCCTGTCGAAAAATGGATGCACCAGGGGCTCATAAGGTTCAACAAAGGAACTATGGAGGTAGGTGGTTCCAGTGGAATGAAGCAAGTTGGCCCACAGGAGGCTAATAAGTATTCTTACCGAAACAATTACTAGGGTAAGAATCCTATGACAAGGACCCAATGGCGCAGGTTTCAGCGTCAAAAGAAATTGGCTGAACAGAATCTGCAAACTGGCCAATATAAGGATGTGTCCAGGAGGCCAGCAAAAGAAAGACTCTTTCCTCCGGTGAATGAAGATAAGATGGAAGACGAGGATCTGCTAGATTCTGAACCTGATTTCGACGTCATCTGCGTGGTATCCATCCTGCCATCTGAGTATGACGTCCAATCTGAAGTTACTGAGATCGAAGGTGAATTCGATCATCTTGATATGGCTGACCCAAAGCCTGTATGTTACTATGTGATGAACAATGGCTGTATTGAGGAGCAATTAGCCTCTTTCGAGCGGCCAAGTCTTGGGATGAAAAGCCATCTCAAACCCCTTTTCATCAGAGCAAAGGTTGAGAACGTTGGGATCAACAAAGTGCTCATTGATGGGGGAGCAGCTGTCAACTTGATGCCTCAATCCACACTCTACAGGATTGGGAAATATGACAGTGATCTATCCGCCCACAACATTGTGCTCTCTAATTATGAGGGTAAAACTGGCTACTCGTTGGGAGCCATACAAGTTGATGTTGCTGTGGGCAGTATAGTTCGACCAACTCTGTTCCTGGTGGTGCAATCCAAGGCTAACTTTAACTTGCTGTTAGGAAGGGAATGGATCCACGGAGTTGGGGCTGTACCATCTACTCTCCATCAGAAACTTATTATTTGGAGGGAAGATGGGATTGTTGAAAACATAGAGGCAGATCAAAGCTTCTATAAGTCAGAGGTTGACATTGTCACCCCACAAACCTTTGACAAAAATTTGGCTAATATAGCACCTTGTGGTGACAAGGATTCTGCTTTCGTGCCAAGTGACAATGTTATTCATTCTGTCAAGCTCCACCCTGCCCATGGCTTTATATGGGAGAGAGAAGAAATTAGTGCTGTTTCTTCTGAAGATGGAGTCATTCCACCAACTGGGTGGAATATACATGAAAATTACTATGACTGAGGCCACTGCATGGGCCAGGATTACGGCTTATATGGCCGAAAATAGATTAAATACGGCCCTTGAGGCTGAGTTTCAACAAAATATGGCAGTGGAAGCCAAGATCGAAGATCTGGAAGTCAAAGAAACAAAGGATCGAAGACTTGACTGCATCTATGACGATGAGCCACTGGGGTTCGAGAAGGATCCTATGAGTGAGGCGCCAAAAATGCAAGCACAAGATCCTTTGGAGGAGATCGATATTGGAGATGGCTCGATTAAAAGGCCAACTTATATCAGCGCCAATATCACTTCAAGTCTAAAAGAAAAGCTGGTGCTGCTTCTTAAAGAGTTCAAAGACTGCTTTGCGTGGGATTACAACGAAATGCCTGGGTTAAGCAGAGAAATGGTCGAACTGAAGCTACCTATTAAAGAAGGAAAGAGGCCAGTGAAACAATTACCAAGAAGATTCGCACCAGAAATCATGTCCAAGATCAAGGATGAGATCGAAAGGCTGCTGAGGTGTAAATTCATCAGAGCTGCCAGGTATGTCGAATGGTTAGCAAATATAGTCCCTGTTATTAAAAAGAATGGGACTCTTAGAGTATGCATAGACTTTAGGGATTTAAATAATGCCACACCTAAAGATGAATATGCTATGCCAGTAGCAGAAATGTTAGTAGATTCAGCAGCTGGCTTCGAATTTTTAAGTATGTTAGATGGTTATTCTGGTTATAACCAAATATTTATTGCTGAAAATGATGTGTCAAAAACAGCATTTCGATGCCCTGGTGCATTAGGCACTTATGAATGGGTTGTTATGCCTTTTGGTTTGAAAAATGCTGGGGCCACTTATCAAAGGGCCATGAATTCTATGTTCCATGATTTTATAGACACATTCATGCAAGTTTATATAGATGATATAATCATCAAATCCTCGTCCGAAGATAGCCATTTGGATTACCTTAGGCAGTCTTTCGAACGGATGAGGAAACATGGATTAAAAATGAATCCATTAAAGTGTGCTTTTTGTGTGCATGCAGGAGATTTCCTTGGTTTTGTGGTGCATAAAAAAGGCATCGAAATAAACCAGAACAAGACAAAGGCTATTCTTGAGACAAAGCCTCCTTCGACCAAGAAACAGCTTCAATCTTTGCTAGGGAAAATCAACTTCTTGAGAAGATTCATTTCGAATTTAAGTGGCAAAGCTCAAGCTTTTTCGCCATTGCTTCGACTCAAGAAAGATGAACCATTCAGATGGGATGAAGAGCATCAAAAGGCTTTCGATGAAATTAAAGAGTATTTGATTAAGCCTCCTGTACTAATGCCTCCTAGTCGAAGCAAAGATATGAAGTTGTACATTGCTGCGTCTGACAAAACCATTGGGAGCATGTTGGCTCAGGAAGATGAAAATGGCGTGGAGCATGCAATTTATTATCTTAGTCGTGTATTAAATGATGCAGAAACTAGATATACTGCCATAGAAAAACTTTGTCTTTGTTTGTATTTCTCTTGTATTAAACTTAAGCAATATATAAAGCCTATTGATGTCTATGTGTATTCTCATTATGATATTATTAAACACATGTTATCGAAGCCTATTTTACACAGTAGAATTGGAAAGTGGGCTTTAGCATTAACAGAATATTCTTTAACTTACAAGCCCTTGAAATCTGTTAAGGGTCAAATTGTGGCAGATTTTATTGTAGATCACTCAGTGATCGAAATGTCTCAGGACTATGTAGATACTGAACCTTGGGTTTTGTATTTCGATGGTTCTAAACATAAACATGGAACTGGGATTGGAATCTTAATAATATCCCCCACAAAAGTCCCAACTAAGTTTAAATATAAAATTAAAGGTCTTTGCTCAAATAATGAGGCTGAATATGAAGCTTTAATCACAGGCCTTGAAATTTTAATTAGCTTGGGGGCAAGAAATGTTAACATAAGGGGTGATTCAGAGTTAGTGTTGAGACAATTAACACAAGAATACAAATGTGTGAAAGAACACTTAGCAAAGTATTTTGTTATAGCAAGTTCTCTTCTGAATCATTTCGATTATATTAACATTGAACATATACCTCGACTAGAAAACCAAGAAGCGAATGATTTAGCCCAAATAGCTTCAGGGTACAAAATGTCGAAAGAAAAATTAACTCAGTTGATCGAAATAAAAGATAAACTGGTGTTACAAGAGCCATTGAGCACTACATTATCAATGCCAAAACTTGTGGGGGCAAGTACACCACAAGGTAGTGAAGATGAAAACGTAGATGATCTTCAGGAAAAAATCCAAATTTTGGCCATTGACAATATGTTGGATAATGATTGGAGAAAATCCATTGTTGAATATTTGGAAAATCCAAAAGGTAATGTGGCTCGAAAGATCAAATATAGGGCTTTGAACTACGTGATTATGGGAAATGAATTATTTAAAAAGACTGCAGAAGGAATTTTATTAAAATGCCTAAGCGAATCAGAAGCATATCAAGCAGTTTCCCATGTTCACAGTGGTGCTTGTGGATCACATCAAGCAGGCCATAAAATGAAATGGCTTTTATTTCGACAAGGTTTATATTGGCCGTCTATGTTAAAGGATTGCATAGAATTTGCTAAAGGCTGTCAAGAATGCCAAAAGCATGCAGGGATACAGCATGTACCTGCTAGTGAGTTACACTCCATAATCAAACCTTGGCCTTTCAGAGGATGGGCTTTGGATTTAATTGGTGAGGTTAAGCCTGCTTCGTCTAAAAACCAACGATATATTTTAGTTGGAATAGACTATTTTACTAAATGGATCGAAGCAGTCCCTTTACCAAATGTCGATCAGGCGGCGGTAATTAGTTTTATTCAAAACCATATTATTTATAGGTATGGTATTCCTGAAACAATTACCACTGATCAAGGTTCAGTCTTTACTGGACGAAAGATGCAAGAATTTGCTCAAGAAACTGGCTTTCGATTATTAACCTCAACACCATATTACGCGCAAGCAAATGGTCAAGTCGAAGCAGCCAATAAAATTATCATTAACTTGATTAAAAAACATATTGCCCAAAAACCAAAAAATTGGAATAAAACGTTGGATCAAGTTTTATGGGCATGTAGAAATTCTCCTAAGGAATCAACTGGCACTACCCCATTTCGACTAACGTTTGGTCATGATGCTGTACTTCCAGTCGAAATACATTTGCAATCAGCCAGAATACAAAAACAAATGGACATACCAATTGATCATTATTGGGAAATGATGTCAGATGAGTTGGTTGATTTAGATGAGGAGAGATTAAGAGCATTAGAAGTCTTGACTAGGCAAAAGGAAAGAGTTGCAAAAGCTTATAACAAAAAAGTAAAGTCAAAAACTTTTAATGTCGGAGACTTGGTGTGGAAAGTCATTCTGCCCATGGATAGGAAAGATCGAACCCTGGGCAAGTGGTCCCCAAATTGGGAAGGACCATTTAAGATAGTTCAGATTTATTCGAATGGTGCTTATGAGTTAGAGGAATTAACTCCTGATCAACGTACCTTAAGCATAAATGGTAAGTATTTGAAAAGATATAGACCAGTGCTGCAAGAGATTCGAATAAATCAAGAATAGTTCGTAAAATAAATAACTAAAGTGGCAACTAGCGAAGATGCCAATAAAATCAAACATTCGAATTAAAAATGGTGGGTTTCATCCCTCAGCATACAAAGATTTTATCTTGGATTTTTCTACCCATCATAACTAAGATTATATTCGAATTACAAAAGGAAAAGTGGCACGTTAATCTTGAATGGGCCCTCATCTAAAAGAAAGACACGTTGATTTTGAAGGGGCTTTCATTTCGAATCCACTTCTGAGTCTGAGGAACGAAGGTACTCCTTGTTTTCATCATAAGTCGAAAGGAATTCTGCCCAATCAGGATCCGTACTATCGGACTCTGAGGAAGAAACCTCTGGTTGAGCCTTCGAAGGTGTTTTCCCTTCAGGAGGAGGAGCCCTGCAGGTTCTTGAGCTTTCACCCTTGGAAGAAGGTTTCTTGGTCTTCTTTGAAGAATCAGCAGCCTTTTTGTTGTCCTTCTTTGTAGATGTTGCTTTCTTTTTATCGGTGTTCTTCGCAATTTGTTTGCCTTTACCCATGTTTCTCTTTCAAAATTGATGATATTGGCTATATTATTATGACTTGCAGAGTGGAGTAAGTAAAATGGATAGAGAATGACCATATATATAATGGTAGAATCATTAATGATTCTTCAACCGTTTCCTAATTTTTCTCAGAATTCACGCCAGTTCAGCAAGATTGTTTTGAAAACGGATGTTTGACTCGTTTTGAAATTAGAGCCAGTCAGAAATATGGCTTGATAGTTACGCGTTTTGTTATACGCACAATCTTATCCGTTACTAAAAAAGAGGTGTTTCAGTGTGTATCATAAAAACCAAGTAAATCTTCGATATCTGGCGTTTTTAAATGCTAAAATAATCAAAGTGATTCGAAGTAAAAATATGCGCAGAATAAAACTTCAAAAGAAATTTCGAAATGATGGTTAAAGAAACTGCCACAAACTGGGCATGTCCTGAATATTACAATCGAAATATGCCAAAAGATGTTCGAAATTAACAAGAAAATTAAGGTATTACAAATGCTTTACAGACTCCCAGTACAATTTGGTTAAGCTGTTCATCTCCTTGTCGAAGACCTGACGAGCACTTTCCAAACTCTTAACCTCTTCAAGTAGTACTGCAGAAGCACTATAAGCTTTAAGGCCCTCCCGTCCCTTCTCATCAATTCGAGCCTTAATCGAATTGTTGACGTCCTCTACGAGTCGGTTGCGTTTAGCTTCCTCTTCAGCAATTTTCTTCCTATAGTTGTCGATTTGCAACTGCAACACGATGATATTATTTTCCCAATCGGAGATGTTGTTATTGCAAGCCTTAATATCAGGGTGCGCTTCTTTGGTGAGATTTGCTAATCGATCAACCTCAGCCTGTGCAGCTTTGGCCCTTTCGAGCAAATGGTCATGTGTTCGTTGCTGAGCAACAAGTCTCATGGCACTGTCCTCATCATGCTGCACAGTTTTGGCTAGTTGATCAACAATTGATTCGATTTGAATAACCTTCCCTAAGGTTTCGTCGGTAGTCAAGGGATTATGGAGTTTCTTCAAAAAGTTGAGGAGTCCAAAAGCGGTGGAGGGATTTGCCTTGATTATGCTGGGCACGTCTTGCATTACAAAATCTATACTCAGCTTTAGCAGAAGCGAGTCTTGGCGCACAGATGAGTTAATTTCTTCTGCCGACTGAGTCGAATCAGTGGCCCTGTCACTTGAAGTCTGAGGAGGGGTTTGTCTGGCAAGCAGAAGTCGAAGGGTCGCTGCTGGGTCTGAACTTTGCATATGCATGAATTCCTCTTCAGGCAACCCCAAGCTGGCAGAAAGCTTCGAAGTCGAAGACTCCGGCAAAATCTCTGACCCTCCAACCTCAGCCTCCTTGATAGCCTCATCATCGAATTGGTATCTCTCAGGGGAGGGCGAATAACCCTTGCTCGACTCAGTAGACACAGCAGCCTCTGCTTGTTCAGTCTCACATTCGACAGATTTGCCCCTCCAACCACTAGGACCCTCAGACGCAGCTGGTCGATCTGGTTGGTCTTCTTTCTGTGGGTCTGCCTCAGCAACAGCTTCAGTTCTTACAGGACTGGGAGGCTCTTCGATAAAAGGGCTTGAAATTTTTTCTGTCCCTGCTGGAGCATCCTCTGCTGCATGGCCTTCCACCTGATTCGAAATGTAAACGAAATAAATAAAAAAGGATGCTAGCAAAGACAATCTTATTCATAAAAGAAGAAGTTTATGTATAAATCCGTACCTCAACCTCTGCAATAATGGGATTTGGATTAAGGTCTTCAGGAGTCTTAACCCCTCCATCATCCTCTTGGTCTTTAGGCTCTTTGTCAGCCTGATTGTCAACCTCAGTCGAAGCAGGCTGAGATTCAGAAGGGGTTACTTTTGAGTGATCTCCTGAAGACCTAGAAGACTTTTTCTTTTTCTTCTTCTCAACAGGCTCTTCTGCTGGTCGATCTGCAGAAATTTCAGGCCTGGCTTTCTTGTCTTTCTTCCTTTTCTTCTCTTTAGGCCCCTGAGCCTGAGAACTACCTAGACCCGTCTGTTCGACGGACTCGGTGGGTGTCGAGCTGGGGGGCGTTTTTCTTTTCCTAATAAGAGGAATTTCCTCCTCTTCCTGTAAAAAAAAAAGAGAGGAGATAAGAAAAGACTAAAAGGATCGACATTAGATCAAAAATTGAGGTAGTTGAAAACGTTCGAATGGGCTTACTTCTTCTTCATCTATACTATAGATGACCTCAGGTTTTGATTTTTTAGAGGTTGTGGTAGCCCCAGAGCTACTCTCTCTTTTCCGACTCTGCCATAATCGAAGTAGAACGGAGTTAGAGAATGTTAGAAATTAAAACAAGGTAAATAAAATTAGTTACCTTTTCTTGTTTCTCCTTCGGGGCTTCCTGGATCTTTACGCCAGTTGATTTTTTGGGCTTTTCCCCAGCTCGAGATGATTCGACACCTTTCTTTGTCACTGGTGCTTTGCCTGAACAAATGAAATCGAAAGGCATAAATAAATGAAACTAGCATATATCAATAAGTGACAAAAATAAGTTTGATACCTCGAGCAGGGAGCTTCGAACGAATGTTCTCGATGATTGGCTGAGAAAAGCCACTTTCCAGTCTGGAGATCATAGCTTTGGTATCTCCCACTGAGTGACCAGAAAAATGCTTCCCCCACCATCTCGTGAATTCTGTGGTGCAGAAGAACGAAGCATTGTATTCGAATGGGTGTAATTCGAACAGGAGCTCTTCGGATGACTTCAGAAATCTCTTGTAAAGTTTATCTGAGAGGTTAGCTCCCCTCAAAAAATGTTTGGGGTCTGAGAACATTCCCTTGGGTCGAAGTTGAGAAAACCCAAACTGTCTTGACACTAGATGAGGTTGGTACCCAACCAAACCTAGGTAGTTCGATTTCACCCCAGTCCTACAGGAAAGTACGGAGGGATACAAGTAAGCTGACCATACTTCGTTTACTTCGTCTTCATTGTCTGGATCAATGGTGGGGAAATCTTCCGTAAACCAAGCTGGACCAAATTGTCTCTTATGGAAGGGGGCATGTTGTGGAAGGAAGTGTTTGAAGTCCAGGAAGATTTGCATATATGTGAGAAAGAGCCTCTGTGGGCTCTGGCCAAAGGTCCTGGGCGTCAGGCGAAGTGCCCTTTGGCCCTCAATAGAACGATTTTCAACTTCTTCAACGTAGTCTTGTGGGATGAACAGTCCCATTTCCTTTTCGAAAGTGGCATTAAGCCACAGTTGAAGAAGCCACATTGGGCCAGACACCAGGAAGGAAGAACCATCCTTCGATTTTTTCAAGTCATCGCAGGCCTCCCCAATCGAATCATAGAGAACGGCCAGCAAGAGTTTACCAAGCCCAAATGCCCTGCCTTCTCCAATTTGCTGGGCCATAGGAATAAATCTCTTTGCCACTTGCAGAGATTTCGAACAAAAGACAAAGTGCGACAGCCACAGGGTCAGGAATGCAACATGTTCTTCGAAGGATACTTCATCGTCATCACCCCTGCTCTCAGCTATGTATTTAGCAAAAGTTGCCTCTTTAAAGTCAACTTTGATATCATCATTAGTGATGGTAGGGTCATAAGTATCCCCAGTAGGCCTAAGGCCTGTAAGAGCAGCTACATCGAAGAGGGTTGGAGTAAGCATCCCACAGGGAAATTGGAACGTGTTGGTTGAGCTCTCGAAGAAATGTAGAGCAGCAATGATCATCTCTGGTCGATACTCTGGACCAGTTCTTGAAAATTGGATAAGGTCGAAAATCTCGTGTCTTTTCCAAAACTCTCCGTAGTCTTTTTCGACTCGATCAAGCCAAGAGATGTAATCTAGATTGCCTACGTAAGGAGCTGATCGAAATAGCTTACTTGGTTTGCTCAGAAAATTGAAGTTGTACGGGTCACTTAGGAAGATCCTGGGTTCACTAGTTGTGAACGAAGGGAATACCTTGTCCATAGCCTTCGATAAACCTGGCTGGTCTGGAAGAGGCCCACCAAAAGCGTAAGTATGGCCGCCCACGGAGAATGGGATCATTACGTTCACCTCCCAGACGGCTTTCTTTGCGGCGTCCCCATGAGGTTCGGGTACCATATCTTTGCCATTATCATTTGTGATAGCGCTTGGCCATCTTCCAGCTATGGGAACTTCTTGGTTTTCTGAAGACATTATCGAAGAAGAAGATGAACAGTTACGAAAAAGGGTTTTAGATGACAGACTGTTTGAATCAATGCCAATGATTCTGAGGAGGTTGTTTCTTTACTAGAAATTCAAAAACAAATGATGGTGGAAGAAAACAATGAATTGGTTTGATTCGTAGGAAGCTGTGGAGATTAAGAAGCGAAAAGTGAAAAAAGCAAGAACTCTGAAGGTTTTTTCGTCTGGAAAAGTTCTTCAATGGCCGTTTCTGGCCTTTTATAGGGTTACTTTTTAAAAAAAAAAAAAAAAAATCTGTCAAATCTAAAATCACTTCGACTTCCCAGTGTGACACGTGTCCCACTTTTACCTAGAAAGTTGGAACTCATGATGATAGTGGGAATCGAGGTGACAGTTATACAGTAAAACGTGCCATCATGACGCCGTTTCAGTAAACGTGGAGAAAAAGAAAAAATGTCAACTTCTTCTCTTCCTTCGATCACGAATCGAAGCAGACATTTTTTGGGGGCAATTTGTTAGCCCATATTTTTATGAGCTGAGAATATGCTCTAAATATGCATTAAATGCTGAAGGGAATCTTGCAAGATTCTGTCTAATCGAAGAACAGAAAAGAATCTTGGAATTGTTCACAGGTTCGAAGGAATATTTACAAATACAAGGCTAAGGCAAAGAAGGAGGACTTCGAACCAGAAGGCAGATCGAACTAGCGTATGATCGAATCGAAGCAACAAAGCTCTGGACTTAGCACAATTCTGACAAACTTCACAAAAACTCAGTTCGACTTCGAGAGATGCAACCGTTCTAAGGAGCAGTTAAGTGCATGCAGGGTGTACGTGGCAGGACATTTGGCAGTAGTATAGTGTTCGACCGTTAGGGCAGTTTATTTTCGAAAGTCTATATATAGTAGTTTTTTAGTCAGAAAAAAGGTCGCAATTCATTATACACAAAATCCTTGTAAACTCAAAGTACCCACGCTATCGAGAGAAACGAGTGAAATGGGATCCAAGTATGAATCTGTGAACCATCCTTTTATGTAAAGCATATTTTACAGTTCAATGCAATTTACCTTTTCATGCAAATGTATCTTTTAAGCACTTTAAATTTCATGCAAAATTTAATGCCTTTCATTTAAATTCTGTCCTTTTCTGTTTCGATCGAAACAAAGTATTTATTAAATAGGAACTTGTTTTCCTTGTTATTTGCAATCCAAGTAACTTTTATGTTTAATTCTCCCCAAAACTACAATAAATGTTTATGCGTAATGGACATTCAGATAATTTAAAGAATTCAAACAAAGCACTATGCTCCTGAGATTCACTAGTTGGTCTCGCAAGCAATTAATTTAGACTAGCGGTTGTTTACCAAATTTAAGAGTAAACAGTGGCCGAGTGGTTTTGTTTGGGTTTTAAATCCCAATTGCCTTGGGTTCAACTTCTAATTGTGGACCTTCTGCCAAATATGAAAGAAAAAAAGTTTGTATACACAATAAAGATGTAAGAGGCGTGAAATTAAATATTATGCTAAACACATTATGTTTACGGATGTTATTTTCAATTAAATAAACAATTGTTGTTTGAAAACAATTATTTGATTTTATTAAGGGTCTATTTTTACTATGAGAGCCGGGCGTCCAATTTCATAGGAACGACCCTAATACTACTTTAACTTTGCATGTTATAGACTACTTAAATCTTAGGCAAAGTTACGTATGTAGTTGTTCAAGTTTGACTATTTTCTCTTTAATTCTTGCGTGAACTCTCACCAAACACATAATTCTTACTTTCAACCAATAAAAATATGACACACATTATTAACTTTAAAAAAAAAGTGTGATTTTAATTAAGGAAATAAAAAAGTGTGATTTTAATTAAGGAAATGGAAACAGAAATGGGAGCATTAAGTGCCTCTCTCTCTCTTTTGCCATGGTTTCTCTCCGTAACAATGGTTTCATCTCCTACTCTTCCTCAGTCCTCCTCTTCCCATCTCTCTCTCTCTCTCTCCAAATCACTCACAATTCCAAGAGTCGTAGTAGATGTTGATTTTCATTTTGTCTTTCGCTTAATCGTTGGATTTCTAACCCGATAGAGGAAATTCAAACATAAAGTGAACTATGTGTCACACGTATCCTTTCCAATATGCTAAGGAGAAAAAAAATCCAGGATGCAAAAAATAGGGATTTTAGAAAAAAGAAAAACTAATCTGAAAAATTTCTCAAGAAAAAATTGGGGTGGTGGTGCTGATCAGTTAAAGAACGTGGAGAGAGGATAGAGAGAAAGCGTCAAAAATAATAAAGAAAAAAAATCTGATTTTAATTTATTTTTTTAATTATTTTAATGAGGTGTTTGGTTTTAATTGGCTGGGTGTAAGAGTGACGTGTTGGGTGAGAGTTCACGCAAGAATTTCTTCTTATTTTTAAAATTGATCATTTATGTTACATTGTGTTTGCTTTGTTAATCTTTTTTAACAATTTTTTTATATATAAAAAAGGGTTTAATATGTTTTTGGTCCCTATAAAATTGGAAATTTCTAAGTTTAGTCCTTACTTAATTTTAATAGCCTTTTTAGTCCCTACAAAAAAAATTACATGTAATTTTAGTCCCTGCTAAAACTAAATTTGTTTAATTATCTTTAAACTCTTGAATTTTTGAACGTTTTTTGGAGACAAATTTAGAACATTATAAAAGATTCATTTACTAAAATTTAGAATTTTTTAACATGAGATGAATTAAATATGAATTTTTTTAAACAACAAAAGTTTAATATAAAATTCACAAAAATCTGGACGTATAAATCAAATTTTGAGCTGATTTTTTGTGAAGAAACTTTTAATATGGGTTGTCCGAAAGAGATGAAAGACGAACAAATTGAAAATTTAACTTCATACCCTACATTTGTACATCTACCCTCAAAACACATAAACTGCCCTAAACACCCTTCATTCTAACAAATTTAAAATGTCCGGCCTAAAGACCTACTAATTTGGGAGGATCAATCCTACTACAAGTTGATGTGATCCAGTTAGAATATTCATACCGGAAGTTTTGATTTTGGAAATATTAGGTTTAAGAACTTTAAAAAAAAAATCACTTCTAGTTAAATCCTTCATTAGAAGTTAATTTTTTTTTTTTGCTAAGTAGTTTAATGGCTAGAAATTTATCTCTTAGGATAAATAAATGTAGAACATGAGGTTTGAACCCCAACCCTGCATATTTAATCCAATATCTATATCAGCTGAACTATGCTCAAGAAGAGTTAAAAGTCAATTTTATTGCACTATCTTATATATTCACATTCACTGTATTTAAAAATTGACTTCTAGTAACGTATTGAGTTTATAACTGAATTTTTTGTTTCAAATATTTTATTGGATCTTTCTAAAAACAAAACTTTAAGTATGAATATTCATACTCGATCTTTATGTTTTTTTGAAGTTCCAAAAATTAGAAAAAATTTACATTTGTTTCTTTCTAAATCTTTGATATATATTCAGCTGGTTTCAGCTTTATCTTTTAAATCTTTGATATTCAGCTGGTTTCAACTTTATCTTTTAAATTTCCATTTACAATTGCTTAAACTGAATCCTAGTTAATTTTAAGTTTTATCTTTTCATTAAACTGAAGTTTTATTTTATCTTTTAAATTTTTTGATCCATTAGTTAGTACTATCATAGTTCACGTAAAACTAACAATTTTGGTGATATGCATGGCAAGATAAATGGGATAAGTTATATGGCTTATATAAGAACTCACGTGAAACAAACACTGTTGTTATCGCAAGATAAATTGGATAAGTTATATGGCTTATATCATTTATTTCCCTGGTACTTCGGAAATTCTGTTAATCCTATACATATATAAATTTAAACTGCGCTCATCACATCACATAGTAACAAAACAGAAATAGTTTTTCATATATTTCTTGTTTCTGTTTTAAGGGTTTATTATAATAAGTATCATCATGTCTTCATCTTCCGATACTAATAAAAGGTTGATAAAAGGAAAATGGTCAAAAGAAGAGGATGAAATATTAAAAGCATATGTTGAAAAACATGGAGCCAGAAATTGGGACGAGGTATCAAAGAACACGGGACTTGCACACGTTGGAAGCAGCTGTCGTTTTAGATGGTATAATTCACTAGACTCGTCTGTAAAAAAGGGTCCATTTAGTAAAGAAGAAGAAGAAAAATTCTTTCAGTTATTTTCTAAGTTTGGTGGGTTCAAATGGTCTAAGATGGCTCTCGAGGTATTTTTGTTCATGCTTTACTTCTTCTTTTCTTTTTCGTTTTCTTTTATTTGAAATATAATATTTATATGTCCTTCTACAATTTAATTAAATACTATACTATAATATATTTACCACTTGTGTCATTAATTTTTATTCATTCTTTTTGTGACAGATGCCTGGAAGAACCGATAATGACATCAAGAACTTTTGGAATGCAAGAAAAAGAAAACATGAAAGGCATGGCTTGTCACCCTTCCCTAACAACATGGAACTGGAACTAGTTGATGAGTTGAATATTAGTAATGGAAAAAGAATAAGGAATTCGCAAGAAAACAAATTTAAGATACCAGAAGTTAAATTTGGAAATGAAATTTTGCATACAAAATATCCATCAATTGATGAGATAACTAAAAATAACTTTGAACAACATTCAAACTTATTTGATCTCCCAAATAAGCAGTTTTCAAATTTGGTTGATGATTCAAATATGT
Source organism: Medicago ruthenica (assembly GCA_018208015.1). NCBI lineage: Eukaryota > Viridiplantae > Streptophyta > Magnoliopsida > Fabales > Fabaceae > Medicago > Medicago ruthenica. Next base: position 26,352,543 of record CM031371.1, on the reverse strand, counting down.
TCTTCAATAATGTGGGAAGTACTTCTACAAGCAATCATACTACTTCAACATTGATTGATAGGTGAGTAGATTATGTAATGCCATTCTCTTTTATATACATATATTAGTGTCGCCAATATTAATAATAATTTTCGGTAAAAATTGATATGTTAAATTTACAATTACTTTCATCGATTTCAGGGATGGCGTTGGAACTTCTACTATACCTATGATAATGCAATCAGATCTGCCTCCACTCCCACAGCGTTTATATATTCCAAATATGGGCTATCCTCAGAATCCACCACCTATGGAGACTCAATATCAGATGTCAGAATCAATTTCTCCATATAGAAGTGGTTCATTGGAGTCTATGTTATATACACAAGAGAATTGGGAAGGCTTGGATGCTAGTCGCGTGCATTCCTCTGAGATAAATTTGGTTGATGAAAAAGGGAAGAAGCCAATTTCTTCGGAGAACGATGTTGAAGCAAACCATGACGACATAATGAATCCGAAACTTTGGATTGACATGATCAGCACATTAGTCAATGACGATGACAATAACTTGCATGACAAGCTTCCATATGATGTTAATGATGCCTTAGACACCTGCATGACAATGCAAACAGATCTGCCTCCACTCCCACCATCTATGGAGACTCAATATCAGATGTCAGAGAAAAATTGGGAAGAAGCTAATTTGGTTGATGAAAAATGGAAGAAGTCAATTTCTTTGGAGGATGGTGTTGAAGCAAACCAGATCTTTTGGTTTGAAGGTTACTTATACGGATATTTGGTTTGACTATGACTTATCCAGATCTTTTGTTTGACACAATGATGCCATTAGACACCTGCATGGCATTCTACCACAAAATGTATAAGAAACTTTAGAAGCTGTTATATATGGAAAAAGCTTCCATCCTAAGTGATTTCTGAAGGATTGTAGACAAGAGCATGTTAGCTATAGTACTGTTTGTAATGCAAGTTTTCTTTCTTTTGTTATTTTGTTTTTCCTGAGAATTGAGTTGTAGCGTGATTGTTTTGGCTAAACAACCTTATTTGATAGATCTATTTAATGTATTCTACTTTGTGCACTATGTTAGTATTTTTTTTCCTGCACCCAATTGCTTATTAAATGTGAATTATTACTCTTTTTGGTCTTAGAATTGTGGCTGAGAGGGAAAAATCACGGCTACCTTCTAACATTATTTTGGAGGTAACTAAATATATATACACACACATTGTAACAAATATTTTTGAGGGAGTATTTTTTACTATATATGAGGTGATTTAAGGACTTACTATTGGAGAAAATGTCAATGGTTGAAAGCTCTAAATCAGTTGAAAAGTCATGTGGTGTTATACTGTCAGCTTCTATATGATCTTTTTTCTTGAGGAGAATCTATTGGTCCTCTTATACGTTTGTTTCAGAACTCCTTATTCTTCATTTTCCTGTCACCAAAATGGTTTTAGAATGTTGCCCCACATGTATGAATTTGTGCATAATTGAGTTCAACAAATGTTATAATTTTCAAGTTTTATTTAACTAGGACTAGGATGATGAATATAAAACAAATACTGATAACTAAATGCAACCTTTCGAACTCAACTTCATCGACAATGAATTGAATCATATGTTTACATCTTGTCTGGTGTTTAATGTGTGTATGTATTGTTGTTTTTGGATTTTCAAACTGTTGTATTTGGATTTCCAAATTCTATTTTGAAAAAGAATATCTACCGAAGTTGTTACTAGGTTGAGTCACGACTAGGTCGCTCTCTTTAAACGTTTTGTGGCACTGCCCAAAATTGTGCAAGGCAGACTATCAACCACGCCGACTCCAGGATAAAACAAGCCAAGCTACAACAGTGAGGTTAACTATAGAAAACCGTTCGAGATTTACACCTCTAATATGGTACTTAGACCACTCTTGAATACTGAAACCATTCTAATATGGTATTGTGACCACTCTATTAATTATGGTGCTAAGACCACTCAAATATGGTGTTATAACCATTCTAACCTTTAAGTTCTTCAAAATATCAATATGGTATTACGACCACTCAAATATGGTGTTATGATCATTCTAACCTTTAAGTTCTCCAAAATATCAATATGGTACTTCAACCACTCAAATATGGTGATACCATCATTCTAACTTTTTAACTTCTCCAAAAATAGAAAAATATCGAAAGGATATTTATATATACCGTTAAGATCATTCTTAATTCTGACGGGACATTATTATTCCAAAAGGGACTATGATATTAAAAGTATTCTTTATTCCGAAGGGACATATATTATCGAAGGGACTATGTTCTTAAGACCTTTCTTAATTCCAAATGGACATTATACCGAATAGGGACTAAAGTCTTAAGAACACTCTTAATTTCGAAGGGACATAAAAAGGAGACGAGGAGAAGAATAGCTCGTTAACACAAGATGGGGGAGAAGAGAGAAAGAGTTTTCGACAACTCAATAAAACTCCTTGGTGTGTTTTTTGAACTGAGTGGAGTCCTCTATTTATATAGAGATTTTGTAACTGTTTTAGCTAAAATTGCGGCACCAGTTACTCTAATGCATAAGATCAAAAAGAAACTTAACCACTAATCAGTTCAACAACACTTGTGTATATGATCAAAAAGAAACACATTCACAAAAGTGGAGGAAACAAACTCATTAGATATGAATGAAGGAAATATAAGAAACTCAGTTGAGTTCTTATTCTTATCACAAACAACATAAACTAAATTTATGGGAAGTGATATTCACGAATAAAAATAATAATTCACTACTAAAAAAATTGGCGTTTTCAGACGGAATCGATTTCGTCTTAAATGTTTTTTAAATTAGGGACGAAATTCAGACGGATTTATTATTTTAAGATATTTTGTCCCAAATTTGTCTGTAATTTGTCCAGCTAAGAGATTCCGTCCAAAACCTGTCCGAAAATTTGAGACGGATTTGGGACAGATTATGCGGTATAATTTTATGTGGTTTGTTTTTTATTTAAATACTGCATCCGTTTGAAATCTGTGTGAAACTTTGAGACGGATTTGGGGCAGATTATCCGGTGTTTTTTTTTTTTTTACTTTTTAGCAAATGCCGTCCGAAATCTGTGTGAAATAAAGGCGTATATAAATAGCACTACTAAGTAACCCTAACTCGCATTCTGTGTTGTTCCGCCTCCAGCATTCTTTTTTCTCTCTAATATTTCAAGTTCCTTCTCTCTAGCATATTCTCTAATGTAGGCCTTACATGGAGAAACAAATACCAGATCTAGACTTCTCTCATCCTCATCATCTTGTTTACCTGATTGAAATCGAAAACAAAGGTGTTTAAAAAATGGGTTTGTCACGGATCTGTTGCGCTTTACCAGATCTGGAACAGTTCTCTCATCATCATCGTCACGAATCTGTTGCAACTTTTCCCCCTTAACTGCTTCAATCAGTGGGTGAATTTCTCATGTTTTAATTTTACTTTCAGTTCTGAAATTATTTTGATTTTTTAAATTAGTTAAAACAAATTATGATTATGAAATTATAGATTTGTTGTAATTCTTTTTTCTCTTATAATGGCATGGAATGGAGGAACAAATTTTACAACGTTTGAGTCATTGGTGAAGCTCAACCTGTATAAAACAATAAAATAAAATCACAATTTATTAATTTGTATCAATTCATTTGTAAAAATAATAATCTAAATAAGTCCAAAAATACAGTAAAAATATTGTCCAAATAATAATAATTTTGTCCAAGTCTGAATTAAAAATACCCAAAACAAAAAAAAAAAAATTTGGAAGTCTTCATTCAAATTATAATATTATAAATTTTGTTTGTAATTCATTTAATCAATATTGAATCCGTCCGAAATTTGTCTGAAAAAATATTTTGGACGAAAATTGGGACGAATTGAAAATTTGCGACGCGGGTTTTTCTGACAAAACTTATTCCGTCTTAAATTCGTCCGAAACCAATTTTCTGTCTGAAGTCCGTCTGAAAGATGCTTGAAATTTGTCTGAAATCCATCCCAAAATCCGTCCGAAAATGCCAATTTTCTAGTAGTGATTACTATTATTTTTATCATTATCAAGTATTTAAAATTAAATACCACAATTTAAACACTACTAATGTGTGTGTTCTATTTTATGTGGGACCCCCACTCTCTATTTTTTTAATTCACATCTCACTATCAAAGTCTTATTACTTGGTGTTTAATCTTTCAATTTCCTTCCAACTTCACATGTTCCAACATATATTAAAATCAATGCAAAGTAATTTGGTAGCATCAGCTAAAGTAGAGAGTTATGCACATGCACACTAAGTTTAATCATGGATCTTTATTTTATCTATTAAACATATAAAAATACGTTATTTTTGTTGTGTTCGCTTGCTTCAGAGATTCTTAATTTATTTTTAATAAATTAAATAGGTCACATAAAAAAATATGATGCTGAGGCTCTCACGCCCTTTCTGTTTTCTAATTTTACCTCCTGCGAATTTAGAATCCAAAATCAAAAAAATACGATGCTCACATAACTCCTTCAGATTCCGAACTATGCCATTATATCTCAAACTCTTCCCTCGGTTCTCCATTTTCATTTGCTAGTGCTCACATACATTCTTGTTATTGTATTCATTTCTCAAAAAACCAATCACCCTTAGGGTCTAGTTCAAAGGAGGAGATGAGAGGAATTTGAATGGAGACAAGAGACATGGAGACATTTAAATTAAATATATATTTGGTTCAAAAGAAGTAGGGAAAAGAAATATTTTAATTAAATATATATTTTAATCACAAAGAGGATGGAAGAGATTTTAAAACAAAAACTACATTTTTATCCTTAAAATCCTAGTTCAAGAATTTGTATATATAACAAGGACAAGGAATGTGCTTAAAACATGGATAAACTGTTCAAGCAACAACGTCCCTAAACATTCGTCCTGTTTAACAAGGTGCTTAAACATAGAAAACGATATTATTTTTCAAAAACAAATTTCAGTTAGCTATTAATTTAAAGATAAAGATTCATTGTACCGGTCTATATAATTTTTTTTTTTTTTGGGTACAAAATTATAAATCTTACGTGTAGAATTTTTTATTATACCGTAGATTTTTTTCTTCATAAAATGATGTTTTGGATGGTGTTGTTTAAGCTTGCGCCGATGGGTGATCAGTCGGTGGCGTCGCTGTTGTTGGTGGTGGCAGGACTGTCGTTGATGTTCACCGGATTGTGATTTGTGTGTTTGTGTTTCAGTTTGTTGGATGGATGGTGGTGTTTGTGTGATGTCGGATCTTCGTCGCCGGCAGCTGTTTGGTACATGTTTGTTTGCTTTTGTTTTGGATCAGATATTGGGTGGCAGTAGATTTGTGGCCGTTTTGATGTGGTTCAAATATTTTCAAAAACCCGAAAGGGTAAGGTTGTGTTAACCCGAAATGGTTTGTGTTACTAACGTATTTGACTCATCCTCGATCGGAGTTCTTACGCATATGTTTGTTGTGTTGGTGACCTGGCTTTCGACTCTGATGTTTTTAGATATGTTGAGATCTGCAGGTTTTAAGTCGTCTTGTCTGCCTACACTCTAGTACTTAATGCTCGAAAGAGCTTTTTGAATGCTGCTTTGTTCAAGGTGGGATCTGAAGTAGCAATAAACGTCACAAGAAAGAGGGGTTTGAATTGTGACCCTTTTTAATATATTTATCCTGAAACTCTTTAAACATGATTTTACTTACTCAAGAAAAGTTCTTGACAGTAGTTAGTTCACAGTAAGACAATTAATATATTTGGACTAGAATGTTCTGGAGAATGTTAAAATATATGATTGAGACCAGAATGTTCTGGAGAATGATTAAATGATTGTTTAAGCTTTTAAGAGTGATTAAATGAACTAACTAAAGCTATGAAAATAAGGCATGTTATTTTCAAGGACCAGAATGTTCTGGAGTGTGTTTAATAATTGGTTTATGAAATAAGTGATTAGTTATGAACCAGATAACTCTGGAAATATTTAAACCAATTAAAATGGGACCAGAACGTTCAAGAGAATGTTCTGGAGATTGATTGTAAAAACAATTGTGAAAGTGTAAGTGATGCAAATAAAAGCACGAATAAATAAAAGAGTGAGAGAGAGATGACACAATAGATTTATCCTGGTTCACCAAAACCGGCTACTTCAAGTCCCCACACCTTGTGTGAGATTATCCACTATAGTATCCTGCTATCAAAAACTTCTGAATAGCACTATAAGGTCTTGATCACACCAGATCAATCCAAGGTCTTGATCACACTAGATCAATCTGTTACAAACCATATTATCAACCTCGGCAGGCTTATACAATTCTTTGCTTTCGCACAAGAAAGGTTGGAACTTTTCTACTCAGACTATTTATGACCTAAATAGACTTGAGAGCTTGATTACACTTTGTATGATGATTGATTTGTTTGGATCGTGATTACTCAACACATGTTTGAGATTTACAAGACAAACTCAAAAGATTATGATCCTAAGATATAATGAGAGATTTTGGAGCTTGCTTGTTTGTTGAAGAGCTTGATTGAGAGAATGATTATTTTGCTTTGAAAAGTGAATGTTTTGTATTTCAAACTCTTGCCTTTAAACTTCAATGACTGCCTCTATTTATAGAACTTGAAGAGCCCTTGAGGCCAAGTCGCAAAAGAGCTGTTAGGCTTCAATTCAAACTGAAAAATGCGCTTCTTTGATGCTTGGAGGGCAAGTTTGAATTCTGTTAACTGAGATCGTTCTCAAGAACGTTCTCCTGATCGTTCTCTCTGTTCCAGCTTGTTTGTGCAAAGAATGACACGTTTTTTCCAGCTGTAATGAGCTGTATACTTGCTGGTCACTTGTTGAGATGAATATGTGTCCTCTTGATGTCATATGATGACATCATAAGCTTTGTTTCCAAGGAACACTTTGTGATGACATTCTTGATTTATCTTTTCCCTTTAATTCCTTAATGGTCTGAAAATTCCTCATGTAGCCTTTGATGATTTTATTCCATAAAAGTTCCAGGGGCCCATGTGCAAAATAAACTCTTGGTTTGCTTTGCCTTTTAGTACCATTTTAAGGAATATTGATGGCATTGATTTTGATCCTTCTTTTGGTGAGACAAAAGAGAATAACATTTATGCCTTTGGTGCTTGATCTTTAATTCAGTCCATTCTTGTTATTCATCAAAAGATCATATGTGTCCTTTGCTTTGATGGAGATGTTTATTATCTTTAAAGAGCTCAGAATGTTCTTATGAACGTTCTCATAAATGTTCTCATGAAACAATCTCACAAAATAAGTTAGTAGATAACAAGATAATCAAAAGTAAATATGTTTGTTATCTTTAAAACATCAATAAAAGATTTTGCTTTCAACAATCTCCCCCTTTTTTATAATAACAAACATTTGAGATTTTATTTTGATTTCTTTTTAGAAAGAGTAATTTATTTGATAACGTTTTAACAATAACTTTATCAATTATCTCCCCCTCAATTTTAGCATTCAATACCAATCTTTAAATTGAGAATCATGAATGATTTTATGAATCAGAATACTTTATGCATGATATTGATTCATTGAAAAGCATTTAAGAGGATCAAAATAAGACATAAGTCCAAAAATGCATAATTAAACATTTGCAGAATATACGCGTGCAATTTTCATTTAGCTTTCAAAGAAAGTTGCAGTAGCAACTATTACAATAGTAAGCATGATATAAAAGTTGCAGTAGCAACATCTAAGCAACAAGCATTTTTTCAGCATAAATAAAAAGCATAAAAAGCAGCAGTAACATTTTTCAATTTTGCAAATAGCAATCACCAGCAAAAAGAGGACTTCTATATGTCCCACACTTCCCCTTATCTCTAATCTATAATCTCTAATCTATCTCCCCCTTTGTTTCAGCAAAAAGGAGAGAAAGCCTCATTTTTCTAAGGAGTTGGAGATGACCCATCAGAGGAGGAAGAGGATGCTGGTATGGGCATGGTAAAAAGTGGTGGAGGAAAAGGATGAGCCACCGGTGGTGGAACATTGTAACGGACACTCAGAGTTTTTGTCATCCAATCCCTTTGGATTTGATTTTCAATTTGAGTGTACACAAGATGGCTAAGAATAGCTTGCTGACCCTCAAATAACCTAGGAAGATCTTTCCTAATTTTGCTTATATCTTTCTCAACCTTTGACCTTTTAGGTGGTCTAGGATCTGTTTGATTTAGACCGGTTGGAAGCGTATCAGAGGGCATAGAAGGTAAGGTTGGGCAATTAGTTTGCAAGGTAGTAAATGATTCAAGAGGGACAGAAGATGTGATTTTTGGCATTAAAGCAAAAAACTGATTCATAGAGTCAGAATTGAAAAGAGATGAGAAATTTGTTTGTGGTGGTGACATAAAAAGTTGACTCACTTGAGAAACCTTGGTAGGTGGAGTTTTTTATGAAAAGCTTTTCAGCACCTTAGTGGTATGAACATCAGTGAAAAAGGAGGTGTGATTGCCAAAATCAACAAGGAGCTCTTGATGCTCCTACAAGACAGGGGATTGTTGCTAAGAATGATTAGAAGAACGTTCTGATGTATGATCAGCAACAACATTTTGAGGATTTTCTTTCTCTTGCTCAGACACTTCCCTTTTTCTTTTGGCTGGGGTTAGAGATGGAGCAGAGTCATCCTTGAACAATGAAACTTCAATCTTCATATGGCTCACATTCTTTGGAGTGAACTTTGAAATTTCAAAATTTGATACCTCACCATCAACAGGGACTTCAAATTTTCGGAAGATTTTGGTAAGCACCATGCCATAAGGGAGACTATGTTTCCTGTTGGTGTCCCTAGCTACAGCAATCATGTGTTGAATGATGACTTGAGGCAGACTTAGCCTTTTTTTTTTCACAAAACAGATGATGAATGATCATGAGATCAATCTTAGTATCATTCCCATGGTTTCCCTTCCTAGGAACTAGGCTATGTTGGCTCAAAAGATTGAGCATCTTAGGGATGGGTTCAAGATTTGCAGAGGTGAAGCCAATGGTTTTTGGTTGAAAGAGTTTTTGACACTCTTTGAGGAGGTCTAACTCAAGATCAAGATCCCAACTTTCTCCATATACGCATGATCCATCAATGGGGATTTTCAAAATGTCACAAAGGTCATTTGGTGTGAGGGTGATTTTGACACCTTTGATGGTAGAAACCAAAAGACTTTTCTCAGGAAAAGTTTCAGCTTTGAAATAAAAAGCTCGAACAAGCTTTGGGTAGTACCTTTCACGTGTTTGCAAGAAGGATGACCAACCTAAAGCATCAGTGAACTGCCTAAGTAAAATGTTTTCTTTCTCAAGAGCATCAAAGTCAACAAACCTTTCCTATGGCAATAGGGCGTGTTGACCATTTCTCCACAAATTCTTCCGTTTGATCTGGATCAAAAATAGGAGTTTGTTGATTTTTTGAGATGGATAAATTTGTGGGAGTTGGTTTTACTGTAGAGGTTTTCTTTTGAGGAGTCTTTTGTGCTTGAGAAACCTCTTTCTCTTTTCCCTTATCTTTTGAGGTTGGAGGCGGTTTTGGGTCAGATTTTTTAGGGAGAGATGGTTTCTTCACAACTTTTGGGGCGGATTTGGTAGGTTTAGATTTTGAAGGGGATTTTTGAGTGGTTTTAGGAGGGGATTTGGTTTGAATAGGTTCAGGATTGGTGGGTTTCACTGGAGAAATTCTAGGGTTTGGTTCATCTTCAGAATCAGAAATTTCTTGAACAGTGTTGTCTAGACTTTTTGATTTTCTGGTTCCTATTCCAGCAATAATCTTTTGAGATCTTCTAGGTCTAGCAACATGAGTTAATTTTGTTCTAAGATTCTTAGGTTTTGGTTTGTGTTGAAGATGCGGTGGTGGTTGGTTTTGGTTTGGAGGAAGAGATTGAAAGAGGGATTGAAGAACAAAGTTCAAAGGTTGAACATCAATAGCATGTTCTTGTTGGTTCGATGAAGGTGATGGAGGATGAGTTGGTTCATTAATTTTGGACAGAGATGGGGATAAAGAGAGACGAGGAGAGGACGATGGAGAGGGAGTTTTGTTAAGATCAGGAGGAGGAGAGGGTAGAGAGTGAGACCTTGGTGAAGATGGTGGTGATGGTGATGGTGAAGCCATGGCTGAGTTTTTTAGAGGAAGAAGAAAGGGTGTTTTTATAGAAATGAATTTTTTGTTTGTGTGTTTTGTAGAGAGAAGGTTAAAGAGATCGTTGGAGAAAAGAAGGAAAAAGTGATTGATTTGAGTTCGAGTGGTTTTGTGGACAACTGGTGGTTTCAAGAAATTAAATGATGAGTATCATTTAATGAGTCTGAAAAGAGACTTGGGGAAACGTGGGAAATATAGAGGCAAGCATACAGCATGTTTGGCAAACAAAGATATAACCTCTTGAGTTCTCATTTATACGTAAATTGCTCAGATCATCAGAGAGAACGTTCTTGATCATAAAATCAAGGTTTTTGAATGATGTGTAATTTTTCTTTGATAAAATTAAAACAATCTTCAACTAATGGCTTAGTAAAAATATCAGCAAGTTGATTTTTAGTTTCCACAAAAATTAATTCAATTTCCTTTTTGTTAACATGATCCCTAATAAAATGATGCTTGATTTCAATATGTTTTGATCTTGAATGTTGAATGGGATTTTTTGATAAATTTATTGCACTTGTATTATCACAAAATATGAGAATATTTGTGTACCTTTTTAAGAAATCTTCTAGTTGATTTCTGATCCATAATACCCGAGAGCAACAGTTGGCTGCTGACACATATTCAACTTCAGTGTTTGATAATGCAATAATGTTCTGCTTTCTACACGACCAACTGATCAGTGTGTTCCCGAGAAACTGACATGTTCCGCTTGTACTTTTTCTTTCTACTTTGTCTCCAGCATAGTCAGCATCACAGTAAGCTATTAAATCAAAACAAGACCCTTTGCTATACCAAAGGCCAAGATCAGTAGTACCAACTAGATATCTGAAAATTCTTTTTACTGCAGTTAAATGATATTCTTTTGGAGACGTTTGAAAACATGCACATAAACCAACTGCAAAAACAATATCTGGTCTACTGGCAGTTAAGTACAACAGGGATCCAATCATACCCCTATATTCTTTATCAGAAATATTTTTTCCTTTCTCATCCTTATCTAAATTTGAAGATGGATGCATGGGAGTTGCCATGATTTTGGCTTCATCCATTTTGTATTTTTTGAGAAGATCTTTAACATATTTTTCTTGACAAATAAAAATTCCATTTGTTTCTTGTTTGATTTGTAAACCAAGAAAAAATCTTAGTTCTCCCATCATACTCATTTCAAATTCACTTTGCATGAGTCTAGAAAATTCTTCACACATTTTTTCATTTGTCGATCCAAATATAATGTCATCAACATATATTTGAACGATTAGAAAGTTTGATTTATCATCTTTTCTAAAAAAGTGTTGTGTCAATTTTTCCTCTAGAAAAATTATTTTTGATTAAGAATGTACTTAACCTTTCGTACCAAGCTCGTGGATCTTAGTTTAAACCATATAATGCTTTTGTAAGTTTAAACACATGATTAGGTTTATCAGAGTTTTCAAAACCAGGTGATTGATGCACATAAACTTCTTCATTTAAAAATCCATTTAAAAAGGCACTTTTAACATCCATTTGAAAGAGTTTAATATTTTTATGTGATGCATATGCAAGAAGAATACGTATTGCTTCTAACCTGGCTACCGGAGCAAAAGTTTAATCATAGTCAATACCTTCTTGCTGATTATAGCCTTGTGCTATTAATCTGGCTTTATTTCTGATGACTTTCCCTTCTTCATCTAATTTGTTTCTAAATACCCATCTTGTTCCAATTATAGAATGACCTTGAGGTTTAGAAACAAGAGTCCATACCTCATTTTTCTCAAACTGAGAAAGTTCTTCTTTCATGGCTATTATCCATGATTCTTCACATATAGCTTCATGTATATTTTTTGGTTCAATATGTGAGATCATTGCCATATTGTTGTCATTTTCTTTGAAGGATAGTCTTGTCCTGACTCTCTCAGATGTATTTCCAATAATTTGCTCTAGAGGATGATCACTGACAGTCATCTAACTTTTTGGAGGAGTTTGAGAGGAGGATGCTTGATCGGTATTACTTACAACTTCTTGATTTTTCAGAGTTTCCTCATCATCTTCTTTGTTAGTAACAAGGTCATCAAACTCATCAAAGATAACATGCATAATTATTTCCATAATTTGATTTTTCAAGTTAAAAATCCTATATCCTTTGGAATTTGTTGCATATCCTAAGAAAATTCCTTTGTCTGATTTTGAATCAAATTTTCCTAGATTTTCTTTATCATTTAAAATATAGCAGAAACAACCAAAAATGTGAAAATATGATATGTTTGGTTTTCTATTTTTCCAGAGTTCATAAGGAGTTTTATTGAGAATTTTCCTTATTGAAACACGATTTATGATATATCAAGAAGTGTTAATGGCTTCAGCCCAAAAATATTTTTCAACATTTGATTCATTAATCATAGTTCTTGCCATTTCTTGTAAAGTTTGATTTTTTCTTTCAACAACTCCATTTTGTTGTGGAGTTATTGCACATGAAAAATTATGTGAAATTCCTTTTTCATCAAAGAAAGTTTTAAATGATAAGTTTTCAAATTCACCTCCATGATTACTTCTTACAGAAATGATGTTTGAACCCTTTTCATTTTGGACAAGTTTACAAAAGATTTCAAAAGCTTCAAAAGCTCCGTCTTTATGTTTTAAAAGTAAAACCCATGTATATCTGGAAAAATCATCCACTATAACAAAACCATATTGTTTTCCACCAAGACTTGTTGTTCGAACAGGTCCAAATAAGTCTATGTGAAGAAGTTCAAGAGGTTAGAAACAACATCTTTTGATTTAAAACTGTTTTTGACTTGTTTTCATCTTGTGCATGCTTCACATATTCTATCTTTTTCAAATTTGATTTTTGGAAGACCTCTTACTAAGTCAAGTTGTGATATTTTTGAAATAGTTTTCATACTTACATGACCAGCTCTTTTGTGCCAAATACATTTATCTTTGTCAATGGACATAAAGCATGATTCAGCTGGAATATCATCTAAGTATAAGACAAAGTTTTTTCTTTCGAGAGCCAGTGAAAAAGATATTTCCAGAAGATACTTGTTTAACTTCACATATGTTGGGTTTAAAGATAACTTCAAAACCACTGTCACATAATTGACTTATGCTCAGTAGATTGTGTTTTAGACCTTCAACATACTGAACTTCTTCTATTTTAGCAGAATTATTCTTACCAATAATACCTATGCCTTTGATTTGACCTTTGTCATTATTTCCAAATGTTAACAGCCCTCCTTTCTTTATGAAGGAGATGAAACATTGTCTGTCACCTGTCATATGTCTTGAACAGCCACTGTCCAAGTACCATGGCTTTTTCTTTGCATTTTGAGAAGATTCCTGCATTTTGAGTTAGTGGTTTCTTAGGTACTCATGATCTTGTGGGTCCTTTGATGTTAGTTTTAAGCTCAAGGTTGGTTTTTAATCTTGAGAAAACAATTAATATCTAAGTGGCCAACTCTTTTACAATATGAGCATCTCTTTCTTTTTATTAGGAAAGAATGTTCTTTGTTTTGAAAAGAATGTTCTGGTTTAAATTTTGTTATTCTTTTCTTATGAAAACAAAATGACTCAGTGTGTCCATCTTTGTTACAAAAATGAGCATTTCATTTTGATGTTTAGAAGTATCAAAACCTATACCAGCTTTATCAAATATTCCTGTATGAGATCCCATGATCTTTTGAAATGTTTCAGTTGATTTTATAAAGCAAGTGAGATCATTTCTTAGTTCTTTGACTTCATTTTTTAGCAAAGTATTTTCTTTAAAGGTTTCTGAAGTTTTATTTTTGCTCAATTCTATTATTTTTTCAGTTGCTTGAAAATATGAGTCTTGCAAACTTTGAATAATTTTCTTTTGATCATTATTCATAGTTTGAAGTTTCTCTTTTTCTTCTTTTAATTTAGTAATCTCTTCTTGTAAGGAGTAGCATTTATTAGTCAAAAAGTTTGAATCATATAATAAATTATCAATTTTGTTTTCTAATTCTTTATGTAAAAGAGGTTCGTTGAAAAATACCTCTGTGTTATCTGAGTTTGCCATTAGACACATGTTTGCTTCTATTTCTTCTTCTCCTTCTTTTGGTTCTTCAAGATCATCCCATGAGATCAATGATTTTTTTGTAGGGAGGTTTCTTCTGATTCTTTTTGTTGAGTGGACATTCATTTTTGTAGTGTCCCAGCTTGTTGCATCCGAAACATGTTACCTGACTTTTGTCAGCTTCATTTTTTGAACTGTCTCTTCTATTCAGAAAGTATCTTTTTATTTGATCTCTTCTTTTCACCATCCTTTGAATTTTCTTTGAGATGAGAGCTAGTTCATCTTCTACTTCCCCTTGAACAATTTGCTCTTCTTCATCTTCTTTGATTTCCTCATTTTGTGAGGATGCTTCATCTTGGGTATCTTGAGAGGCTTTGAGAGCAATCATCTTTCCTTTTCTTGTTGGTTTGTCTCCTTGAAGTATGACTTCATGAGCTCTTAGTGAACCAATAAGATCCTCTAAGGCTAAGACATTTAAGTCTTTTGCTTGAGTGATTGCTGTAACCATAGGTCTCCATGAACTTGGGAGAGATCTTAGTATTTTTCTGACTCTATCATGAGTGGAGTATGATTTTCCCAGAGATCTCAACTCATTTACTATGGATGTAAATCTGGAATACATTTCATCAATGTTTTCCTGTTCACTCATTTCGAAAACTTCAAACTTCCTTACGCCAATGTCTATTCTTGTTTCTTTTACATGGCTTGTTCCTTCATGATGAATTTGTAAAGTATCCCAAATACTTTTTGCAGTATCACATTCATCTACTCTTTCACTTTCTTCCATGCTTAGTGCACATGATAGAAAGAGTTGAGCTTTAGAGTTTAGGAGTACCTTCTTTTTATCTTCGTTAGTCCATGATGCCTCAGGATTGATAGTTACTACTTCTGTAACAACATCAATGGTTTTTGGTACAAAGTTTCCTTCAGTGACAACTTTCCATATGTCTACATCTTGAGACTTTAGGAACAGTTGCATTCTTCCTTTCCAGAAGTAGTTGTTCTTTCCATTGAAGAATGGAGGCTTTGTGCATGACAGACCTTCTGGTATGTATTTGTCTCTTGACATTGCTTCTTCCTGATTCTTTTTCTCTAGCACGTGTTAAGTGCTTGACTTTTTGTAGAGACCGTGCTCTGATGCCAATTGAAGTAGCAATAAACGTCACAAGAAAGGGGGGTTTGAATTATGACCCTTTTTAATTTTTATCCTAAAACTCTTTAAACAAGATTTTACTTACTCAAGAAAAGTTTTTGGTAGTAGTTAGTTCACAGTAAGACAATTAATATATTTGGACAAGAATGTTCTGGAGAATGTTAAAATGATTGGGACCAGAATGTTCTGGAGAATGATTAAATGATTGTTTAAGCTTTTAAGAGTGATTAAATGAACTAACTAAAGCTATGAAAATAAGGCAGGTTATTTTCAAGGACCAGAATGTTCTGGAGAGTGTTTAAAAATTGGTTTAAGAAATAAGTGATTAGTTCTGGACCAGAGAACTCTACAAATATTTAAACCAATTAAAATGGAACAGAACGTTCAAGAGAATGTTCTGGAGATTGATTGTAAAAACAATTGTGAAAGTGTAAGTGATGCAAATAAAAGCACGAATAAATAAAAGAGCGAGAGAGAGATGACACAAGAGATTTATCCTGGTTCACCAAAACCGGCTACTTCCAGTCCCCACACCTTGTGTGAGATTATCCACTATAGTATCCTGCTATCAGAAACTTCTGAATAGCACTATAAGGTCTTGATCACACCAGATCAATCCAAGGTCTTGATCACACCATATCAGTCTGTTACAAACCGTATTATCAACCTCGGCAGACTTATACAATTCTTTACTTTTGCACAAGAAAGGTTGGAACTTTTCTACTCAAATTATGACCTAAATAGACTTGAGAGCTTGATTACACTTTGTATGATGATTGATTTGTTTGGATCATGATTACTCAACACATGTTTGAGATTTTACAAGACAAATTCAAAAGATTATGATCCTAAGATATAATGAGAGATTTTGGAGCTTGCTTGTTTGTTGAATAGCTTGATTGAGAGAATGATTATTTTGCTTTGAAAAGTGAATGCTTTGTATTTCAAACTCTTGCCTTTAAACTTCAATGACTGCCTCTATTTATAGAACTTGAAGAGCCTTGGAGGCCAAGTCGTAAAAGAGCTGTTAGGCTTCAATTCAAACTGAAAAATGCGCTTCTTTGATGCTTGGAGGGCAAGTTTGAATTTTGTTAACTGAGATCGTTCTCAAGAACGTTCTCCTGATCGTTCTCTCTGTTCCAGCTTGTTTGTGCAAAGAATGACGCATTTTTTCCAGCTGTAATGATCTGTATACTTGCTGTGATAACTTGCTGGTCACTTGTTGAGATGAATAGGTGTCCTCTTGATGTCATATGATGACATCATAAGCTTTGTTTCCAAGGAACACTTTGTGATGACATTCTTGATTTATCTTTTCCCTTTAATTCCTTAATGGTCTGAAAATTCCTCATGTAGCATTTGATGATTTTATTCCATAAAAGTTTCAGGGGCCCATGTGCAAAATAAACTCTTGGTTTGCTTTGCCTTTTAGTACCATTTTAAGGAATATTGATGACATATATTTTGATCCTTCTTTTGGTGAGAAAAAAGAGAATAACATTTATACCTTTGGTGCTTGATCTTTAATTCAGTTCATTCTTGTTATTCTTTAAAATATCATATTTGTCCTTTGCTTTGATGGAGATGTTTATTATCTTTAAAGAGCTCAGAACGTTCTCATAAATGTTCTTATGAAACAATCTCACAAAATAAGTTAGTAGATAACAAGATAATCAAAAGTAAATATGTTTGTTATCTTTAAAACATCAATAAAAGATTTTGCTTTTAACAGGATCGATGTATCCCCATTTAGGTTGTACTTGGGTCAGGTCTAATATCCCCCTAGTTTTTGTATCACTTTCTTTTTAATTAATTTAATCTTCCTTTTGACTAAAAAATTCATAAAATGATAAAGTGGATTTCATAGAAAAAATTATAAAGTGCACTTTATCCATCCGACTTAAATTCTGAGCCAAAGTGGTTTTTTCAATTTTAATTATATCCTTAAACAAATCTGACTATAACAATGTTATTTTGTTGGTCTTATTCAAAAAGATAAAAAATTATATTGTATTTGTTATATTGTTGATATCATTAAAAAATAAATATAGCTTGTTACAATATGAAAGTGCAAAATATCTATTATCTATGCCTATATATTAATCAAAATCAAAATAATTTTAATCAAAATTTCATAAAAAAATTGTATATAATTTATACGCATTAGCGTAATAAAAAGAACAAACAGACTGACACGGAGTGTCTGTCTGAACGCCTATGTATAAAGTAACTAATGACATTGTAAAATAAGAAAATTGCCTTTCCCACTTCAAAGAAAGCTAAAACACACCAGTAATTTACGTTTTTACCCCGGCGGCAGTTAACTGCCGATGGGAAGGAAACCAGCGGCAGTTAGTTGCCGCCGGGTCCATCGGCAGCTAACTGCCGCTGCGATCAGTACTTATGAAGCTCAGCAACCAGAACCTGCATCTTGATCTCTTCAATCTCTAAAAACTCTCTCAAATCTTCCAAAAATCTCAAATTTTTCAACTTCAAATCAACCAACACTCCAATAACAAGTAAGTTTCCATAATCAAGTTTGTTGGATATTTGGTTGTTGGCTTCATGTTTGCTAAAATCAAATATACAAGCAAGATGTGCGTCTTCAGAAGCTGGACCTCAGAAGCTGAACGTCAGAAGCATTGTTCAGAAGCACTGTTCAGAAGCAACCTTCAGAAGCACTGTTCAGAAGCAACCTTTCAGAAGCACTGATCAGAAGCAACCTTCAGAAGCACTGTTCAGACGCTGAGTCTTCAGACGTAAAACTTCAGAAGCTGAGTCTTCAGACGGTGAACCTTCAGACTTCAGAAGTATCTTCAGAAGCAACTTTGTTCTCACGCTTTGGAGTGTATATTTTCTCACCTGATCTGTTGAAGATTTAATTAAAGAATTCATGTTCTTGTTCTCCAAGCTTCGTGTGTTTCCAGATGTTTCCAGAACAAGATATTTTCGTGAAATATATTTCTTCAGATTGGATATTATTTTATTTGTGAATATATTTTCAAAGAGATCTTTGGAAAATATATTTCTGAATAATATTTGTTTCAAATATATTTCTGAGAAGAATATTTGATTCAAATATATGTTGCTGCTGAAGGCTATATATAGAAGACGCTGCTATTGAAGAATGACATCAAAACAGAAGCCATTATAGAGAGAGAGTTATACTTAGGTTTTGAGTCTGTTCATTGTGAGCTTTGTGCTCTGTTTCTGTACACCACTCAATTTTGAGTTGTAATTGTAGATCACTTGAAGCTTTTAAGCAAGAGTGACTATTGAGTGTTTTGGAGTGTGTCTCCATCTTTGATTGTTTTAGAGTTTAAGATCACTGGGGCAATGATTGATTGAGTAGGAAGTGAGATGGGATCTCAGGTCTAGGAGTTCCTAGGTTGAAGTCAATACAGGTAGTAGCTAGGTGATAAGTTGTAAACTTGGAGTTTGCTGAGAACTTAGAACTAGGACTATCATAGTGGATTTCCTTCCTGGCTTGGTGATAAGTGCCTAAAAGTAGTTATCTTTTGATATATTTTAAGGCACTTATGTTACTTGTTTTACAAGTTATCTTAGGATAAGCTCATATTTGTGGTTAAAATGCAATATTTGTGATCCTAAGTCTTACCCCATTTAATTATGCAGGAATTTCATGCTTGGACCTGATTTGAGCAAAGAAAATGAAGTTTTGTTAAAGCCATCGCTACAAGCGCAAGACTCATCGCTACAAGTGAGGATAGGCAGGGAATTTCAGGACTTCATCGCTACAAGCGCTAGATTCCTCGCTACAAGCGAGCCTAGGCAGGGAAAATTGAGAGTTCATCGCTACAAGCGATGGACTGGACGCTTCAAGCGAGCTTAGGCAGGGAATTTTGCAGGATCCCTCGCTGTAGCGACAGATCTCGTCGCTACAGCGACCAAAGGGCGGTTTAATGCTATGTGATGACGTGGAGCTCTCCCATTGGCCCAGAAAACTTCCTCGCTACAGCGACAGGCTGGTCGCTTGTAGCGAGCGTGCAAAAAT
Organism: Medicago ruthenica; assembly: GCA_018208015.1. Classification (NCBI taxonomy): domain Eukaryota; kingdom Viridiplantae; phylum Streptophyta; class Magnoliopsida; order Fabales; family Fabaceae; genus Medicago; species Medicago ruthenica. Next base: position 26,333,213 of record CM031371.1, on the reverse strand, counting down.
CTCAGAAATTTAAAAGCTTTTTAGCTCATTTTTTCATATAATCAGTTGAATACCAGTTTTTATAATTTCCAGAGCTTGAAATCTTTAATTTCTAGAGAGAGAATAGGCATAAAAGGAGGCAAACTTCATAGATCAAAAGTGATTCAAGTGAAGATTGAACTAAGTAGCTTTGAGAAATCAAGTCTTAGCATATTCTTCATCTTCCTTTCTACTTTTGCATAGTTATCATGAGAATGATCAACTAATCTCCTTTGTTGGGATTAATAGGTAATCAATCACTCTTAGTTGTAAACTTTTGATATTTTAAATATATGATTCTAGCATTTTTATATACCATTGAATTTGTTCTTGTTTTCCATTCTTATATTTGATTTAAATGATGTTGAAAAATACTTTTGAATCTAGGTTTAGGATGATATTCTATCAAAATAAGAAATTCTAGAAATGGGATTTGGTTTTGATAATTACATTAAGTATTGGATCGTAAAGCTTTCGAATCGTTTAATAGATTGAGAAATCGTCGATTAAACGATACGATCGATCTCACGACGTCATTTGGACACGAATGACGTTGTCGAGTAATACGTGATAATGTCGTATATAAGAAAAAGCTAGAATCCATATTTATAATCAATCGAATACAATCGACGTTTGATTGACGAACTTTAATCCTAACACCTTTTATGTCCTATTACTCTACGTTTTATTTATAATGCTTTTAATGTCGAGTAGTGTTAGTAATGAAAAAGATTAAACCCTAACTTAAGACGATAATCGACGTTGAACGGTTTATGATATCGCAATAATCCCTGTGGAAACGATCTAAAAATATACTTGCTTTTGTACAGTTAACAAAATGGCGCCGTTGCCGGGGATTAACGCTTAGATATTATAATCATTGCAGCGTTAATTATTGTCTTAAGCAATTTTGTACAAAATTCTTTTTTGTATATAACTATTATTCCTTATCCATCTTGTTTGCTAATTCTTTTTGGTCAGATTGTTGAAACTTGTATATGCGAGGTCAGATACCGGAAGACCAACTGCTTTTTGATTCTGAAATAGAGAGGACTGCTCGAAGAAATAACAGTAAGAATCGGAAGAAAAGGCAGCAGGCAAAGAAAAAGCAACAAGAGGAAACTTCTGTTTCAAGTCCTTCATCAATTCCAAGTCAAGAGATACCAATGGTTGCTACAGGAGAGGTACCTGGAGGTTCAGGCGGAAGTGGGATGCCTTGTCACAATAGCCCACGACGCTTGGCCCAATTGGGAAAGACGCCACGGACAACAAAGCAAACTGAAATGAAGACTGGGATCCTTCAAATACTATATGTTAATCCTTTCTCGGGGTTAGACCATGAGGATCCATTCCAACATCTCACAAAGTTTTATGAGATCGCCGGTACACTAGGAGAGACGGAGAACAATGAGGAGGCAATATTTATGAGGATGTTTCCTCATTCTTTGATTGGGAAGGCCAAGGAGTGGTATTTGGATCAGCCACCAACAGTGATGACAAATTGGAACACTCTTGAGGAGAAATTCCTTGAGAGATTTTTTCCTCAGAATCGTTTTATGGAGGCTAAGACAACTATCGCTGTATTCTCTCAAGGCACAAGTGAGACTCTATGTGAAGCATGGGAGCGATTCAAGTCGATGCTTAGAAGATGCCCTAACCATGGATTCGATGATTTAACTCAAATCCATCTTTTCCGGAATGGGATGCAACAACAGTCAAAGCTATTACTTGATGCTGCTGCTGGTGGATCACTAATGGCCAAGAGTGCCGAAGATGTTGTTGCTATCATTGAAAGAATGGCATTAAATGACCACCAGGCTCACAATAATAGAAACCAAGGCCAAAGGAAAGCAGGAATATTGGACTTGGGGACGAATGACGCCATCCTTGCTCAAAATAAATTGTTAACGCAACAAGTGGAAGAATTGACTAGAAAGATGGCCAACCTTCCACAACAAATGAAGGATATTTAAAATGAACAAAGAAGACACCATCAAGTCGCATCATGCGAACTTTGTTCAGGCGATCACCCCACCGGATTTTGTCCACCACCCACCGAAGAGGTAAGTTATGTTGGCAATCAACAAAGGCCACAACAGTTTCAAAACCAATACCAAGGTCATAACAACAACTTCCCAAGAGGGAACAATCCAAACTATGGCCAAGGTTGGAGGCAAGAAGCTGGACCACAAAACCGACAACCTTACCAACAGTTCAATCAATACCAACCTCCGCAACAAAACCGACAACAAAACACCGACGAAACTCTAAACCAGTTCATGCAAATGTCAATGGCTAACCAAAAGAATACCGATGCTTCAATCAAAAACCTGGAAACACAAGTAGGCCAGTTGGCACAACAGCTTGCTCAAGCAACCCAGCAAGGCGGAACCTTTACCGCCAACACACAAACCAACCCCAAAGACCATGCATCATCATCAAAATGACAATTAAGTCATTTTGATGAAGAAGACCTTGCATCAAGAGACAATGATAATTGCAAGGCGATTGCTACTCGGAGTGGGAAGGTAGTTGGAAGAGGTATAGGAGACAACCTTGAGGTTGAGAGGAGAGTTGTTGAAAATGAGGAGGAAGATCATGATGAAGGAAATGAGGAGGAAACAGAGGGAGTTAATAATGAGGATGAAGTCGAAAAAAATAAGGAAGTAGTTGAAAATGAAAACATAGTGATGAAGAAAGATGTGGTGAAAGAGAAGGGCAAGAATCAAGAAGTTGTGAAGAATGCGCCAACACCACATCTACCATATCCAACTACTCCAGCCAGAAAGGAGAAAGAAAGGCAGTTTGCAAGGTTCCTGGATATATTCAAACGTTTACAAATCAACATTCCATTCTCAGAAGCCTTAGAGCAAATGCTAACTTATGCCAAGTTTATGAAAGAGATTCTTTCCAAGAAGAGGAGGTATAATGAAGAAGAAACAATTCAGCTCGATGCTAATTGTAGTGCAATCATCCAGAGAACATTGCCAAGGAAGGAAAGAGATCCGGGTAAAGTTACATTACCGGTGTCTATTGGCAATGTTAATGTCGGCAAAGCACTCATTGATTTAGGTTCAAGTATCAACCTAATCCCACTTTTCGTTGTCAAAAGGATTGGTGGTTTGGTTGTGAAACGAACTAACTTGACGTTGCAATTGGCCGACAAATCCGTCACACGTCCGCTGGGGATAGCTGAAGATGTGTTGGTGAAAGTCGACAAGTTCTTATTTCCCATCGACTTTGTGGTGATGGATATACCTGAAGATGATGATGTGCCGCTAATTCTTGGAAGAACGTTTATGCAAACGGCAAGGATGATGATTGATCTTGACGGAGGTCTAATGAAAGTCCGTGTGGACGATGAAGAAGTCAATTTCAACATCATATGAGCATGTGAAGGAATATCCTAGTGATAAAGGTGCCTGTTTCAAGATGGATGCAACTGAAGAATTGATTGTTGATACGAGGGACCAGTTGCATCATTTGACACATCTTGAAAGAGTATTGACAAATGCACTTAGTATCATAGGAGAAGAAGATGAGAAAGAGATAGAAGAGTGTTTGAAGGAGCTGGATTCGTTGAAAGAAATTCCTCCTCACAAAGCTAAAATTGAGGAATTGACGAATGAAGCCAAAGTTGAAGAAACGAAGCCGGAGATGAAGATCCTACCCTCACATTTGAAGTATGTTTTTCTTGAAAAAGAGGGTAACAAACCGGTCATATTTAGTAGCTCCTTGTCAAACAATGAAGAAACCAAATTGGTTGAAGTTTTGAAGTCCAACAAAGAAGCAATAGGCTGGACACTATCCGAATTGAAAGGGATAAGTCCATCCTATTGTATGCATAAGATCATGATGGAGAAAGATTACAAGCCGGTAGCACAACCTCAACGACGGCTAAACCCAAACATGAAGGAAGTAGTCCGGAAAGAAGTGGTTAAAATACTGGAAGCCGGCATGATATATCCGATCTCGGATAGTACTTGGGTTAGTCCGGTTCAAGTTGTCCCTAAGAAGGGAGGTATGACGGTAATTACAAATGAGAAGAATGAGCTCATACCGACAAGAACCGTCACCGGTTGGAGGATGTGTATAGATTACCGGAGGCTCAACAAAGCAACAAGGAAGGATCATTTTCCTCTACCATTCATGGATCAAATGCTAGAGAGACTGTCAGGACAAGCTTTTTATTGATTCCTTGACGGATATTCGGGTTATAATCAGATTTCTGTGAATCCAGAAGATCACGAGAAGACAGCCTTTACTTGTCCATTTGGAGTTTTTGCATATCGACGCATGTCGTTCGGATTATGTAACGCTCCAGCAACATTTCAACGATGCATGCAAGCCATCTTTGCGGATTTGATAGAGAAGAACATTGAAGTGTTTATGGACGATTTCTCAGTCTTCGGGTCATCATTTGATTTGTGCTTGAAGAATCTGGACACGGTATTGAAGCGGTGCAAGGAAACCAACTTGGTACTCAATTGGGAGAAGTGTCATTTCATGGTAACCGAGGGTATAGTCCTTGATCACAAGATTTCGTCCAAGGGTATTGAGGTTGATAAAGCTAAGATCGATGTGATAGGCAAGCTTCCACCACCAGTCAATGTCAAAGGCATCCGAAGTTTTCTTGGCCATGCCGGATTCTATCGGAGGTTCATCAAAGACTTCTCAAAGATTGCAAAGCCATTGAGCAATTTGCTCAACAAAGATAAGTCTTTTGATTTTGATATTGATTGTTTGAACGCTTTTGAAAGTTTGAAAGATAGTTTGACATCCGCACCCATAATCACCGCACCAAATTGGAATTTTGATTTTGAACTTATGTGCGATGCAAGTGATTATGAGATTGGAGCGGTGTTAGGTCAACGCAAAAACAAAATTTTTCATGCTATACACTATGCAAGTAAAGTTTTAAATGATGCACAAATCAATTATGCTACCACTGAAAAAGAATTACTTGCTATTGTGTTTGCATTAGAAAAATTTCGTTCGTATCTCATAGGTTCAAAGATTGTTATCTATACTGACCATGCAGCCATCAAGTACTTAATCACCAAACCCGACTCCAAGCCGAGACTCATCCGTTGGATGTTGCTACTCCAAGAGTTTGATTTGGAGATTAAGGACAAAAAGGGGACTGAGAACCTTGTGGCTGATCATCTGTCAAGATTGGTGAACGATGAGGTAACGAAGAACGAGAGGGATATTCTTGAAGAGTTTTCGGATGAGAAGTTGCTTATGGTGCAAGAAAGACCATGGTTTGCTGACATGGCCAATTACAAAGCAACGGGGTTCATACCGGAAGATTATACATGGCAAATGAAGAAGAAGTTGATGAGAGATTCAACTCAGTTTATATGGGATGACCCATACCTCTTCAAGATTGGAGCAGACCACATGTTAAGGAGATGTGTTGCAAGAGAAGAAGCCAAAGACATCATGTGGCATTGTCACAATTCGCCATATGGTGGGCATTACAGCGGTGAAAGAACTGGTGCTAAGGTTCTTCAGGCAGGCTTCTATTGGCCCACTTTATTCAAAGACGCATATGAGCATGTGAAGGAATGCGAGAGTTGCCAGAAAACTGGAGGTATTTCAAAAAGGAATGAGATGCCTCTGCAAAGCATCCTTGAAGTCGAAGTTTTTGACTGTTGGGGGATTGATTTTGTGGGGCCGTTTCCATCCTCCATGTCCAATGAATATATTTTGGTGGCCGTAGATTATGTGTCAAAGTGGGTAGAAGCAATTGCATCCCCAAAAGCCGATAGTAAGACGGTGGTCAAGTTTCTAAAAAGAAACATCTTTTCCCGTTTTGGAACTCCAAGAGTGCTTATAAGTGATGGAGGTTCTCACTTCTGCAATCAACAATTGGCAAAAGCATTTGAGCATTACGGAGTCAAACACAAGGTAGCTTCACCATACCATCCACAGACCAACGGTCAAGCCGAGGTATCCAACCGTGAAATCAAAAGGATACTTGAGAAGACCGTGTCATCATCGAGGAAGGATTGGTCGATGAAACTTGACGAAGCATTGTGGGCCTATAGGACCGCATACAAAGCTCCTACGGGTTTCACACCATTTCAGTTGGTGTATGGGAAAGCATGCCACTTGCCGGTCGAGTTGGAGCACAAAGCGTTTTGGGCGCTAAAGTTTTTGAACTTTGATCAAGAGCAAGCGGGGGAGAAGAGAAAGCTTCAGATGAATGAACTCGAAGAAATGCGTGACCAAGCGTATCAATCAAGCAAGCTCTATAAGGAAAAGGTCAAAAGGTATCATGACAAGAAGATCATGAAGAGGGAATTTAGGCCCGGTCAAATGGTGTTGCTGTTCAATGCAAGACTAAGGCTATTTCCGGGTAAATTGAAATCCAAGTGGTCCGGTCCGTTCATGATCAAAGAGGTCAAACCTTATGGAGCTGTGGAGCTAGAGGATCCTATCACTAAATCAACGTGGACATTGAATGGACAAAGGCTGAAGCCGTATTTTGGCGGTGAAGTTGTTCGGCACACGACGACAATTTCACTCATCAATTCGTAAGCAAAAGCGAAACAGGCGTCGATCTAATGACGTTAAACAAGAGCTTGTTGGGAGGCACCCCAATTTTGTAAGTATGTTGCTTTTTAAGTTGTATTTTAGTTCTGTACAGCCATTCATGCATGTAGGGATAGTGGCAAAAGCTGAAAAATTCATTTTTCTGTTTACTGTCATGGTCGCTACAGCGACAGATTCCATCGCTGTAGCGATGAACTTCACACTCTCCGTCGCTGTAGCGCCATATGGTCGCTGTAGCGATGACTTTCAAACTTTGCCGCTATAACGCCATTTTATCGCTTGTAGCGATGGGCTTAAAATCCTTTCGCTATAGCGACGTATCGCGCGCTTGTAGCGACAGCAGGAAAAACTGACATTTCAGTTTCCAAAGCCACTATAAACCCTTCATCTCCCCCCCCCCAACCACTCATTTAATGCCATATCCGTTTTTCTTTCTTATTTTCGCATCCCATAGCCAACAGTAACATAACCATTCCATCTTATTGTTTTTTCTTCTGCAATTTCATTTCATTTTTCTGCATTTTCTGCTAAGCACTTGCAATTACTCTCTATTCCTTCTGTTATCAGCAATCTCTCACAATCCAGGTAATTTTCGTAACCCTCTGTTATAGTTTCTTAAGCTTTAAACTTGAATGAATGTGTTTACATGTTTTTAGAAAGTGACAGATTAGGGTTTTTAAATTTTTAGATTAGGGTTGTGCCTTTTTGAAATACCCATGATAATCAATAGTATAGACTGTCAAAAATGAACTAGAATCATCACACAAACTATCCTATCATCATCTTTTTCAAGAAATTCGTATTTTGAAAAACCTATTTTGTAAAAATTCAAAATAAACTTAGGTTTTTGATGATTAGGAAGTTTTAGTGATTTTGATTCATTTGTTTTAGCTTTAGGGTTGATTTCGCATGCCACAAGTAGTTTAGATAGGAGAAAAATCACATTTTTGAAAATGGGTCATTCTTCGCTACATAGCGCTTGTAGCGCAGGAAACCAACAAATTCTGGGTTCGCTCGCTACAAGCGACCATCCTGTCGCTGTAGCGACGAAGCCCAGACTCAGTTTTATTTTTTCTTTTATTCTAATGCTGACTTGGATCCTACATGTTTTGTCTGTTTAATCTTATTTTGTAGGCATGGCACCCAAAACATCATCAAAAAGGCAACGTAATGTTGAGGGATCTTCTTCAAGACCAAAACCTAACCCTCAACCCCATGATCCAAACCGGTTTCTTAGCTTACGTAACCAAGAGCGTTACGCCGAGCTCAAAACCAGAAGAATTTGGTCGGAGAAGCAGTTCAAGATAGCTGAGGAAGGAAGCTATGGAGGCATTGCTCATATGCTCAACGAGAGGAAGTGGGGAATCTTATGCAATCCTCCGACGAAGATAAATTATGACATTGTGCGAGAGTTCTACGCAAATGCCATTCCAGCAGACCCCTCAGATGATTTCACCTGGACTACATTTGTACGAGGGCGCACCATCGCTTTTGATAGGATGTCCATCAACTCTTACTTGGGTAAACCACTGGTACTTTGTGATTCTGATAACCCATTAGAGTCGGAGGAGTTGTGTGCCTTCCACCAACACCAGGCAAGGGGAAACTGGGATCACGACTTAATCGCACAGGAGATTTTCCAAGAGGGGAAGAATTACGATGTGAGCAAGGCCTCAGGTAAGCCTTTTAGAGCTTTTAGGGATGACATGACTACCCCAGCTCAGGTTATCCTCACCCTTATCTTTTATAACATTAGGCCTAAATCTCACACCTCTTCCACTACCCTGGACGTCACACCCTTGCTTCATTACATCCTCAGCAACCGTCAGGTTGACGTTGCGAGGATAATAGCTAATGAAATGAGGATAGTGGCAGAAAGTGGTATCCTGCCACCGGGTAAACCTAAGTGCCCATTGCCTTTTCCTGGCCTGATTATGGGATTATGTAGAAAAGCCAGGATCCACATGCCCAGCCAAGTCGATGAGGAGATTAAAAACCCTATTGATGATAGATACATCAATAGGTACTGCTCCACCCCCTCTCCTACTGCTCCACCTTCTTCTACTGCTGGACCTTCTTCTTCTGCTGGACCATCTTCGGTACCACCCACTGCACCCCAGGACCCTGGCCAACCTCAACCCCCAACCTATCCTCCTATGGACTTTTCGAGTTGGGACCCATATCATATGACTGCGTATTCACACATCATGGCTCAGAATGAGTCAAACCATCGAGCCCTGACGACTATTCAGAGTCATATGCACGAGGCAGGCTACTCCACTTGGACTCCAGCTTATTTCCAGGAGCACATTGCTTGGCCTGGGGACAAGCCATTTTATTCTGGAGGGGCGGGTGCAGATGCAGCTGGTGATGATGCTGCTGGAGGTGATGATGATGACCATGGTGATGACTCCTCAGAAGCCACACAGAGCATTGACCACGAGGCTGCAGATTTGATGGATTCAGACATGGATTCAGATTGAGACCACTTTGCAAGCTGCAGCAGTTTCTACCTTTCTTTCGTTTTATTTATTCCTGAACAATTTTATTATTCTTTGTACTTTTTAATTATGTTTATGTTTATGTACTTTGGATAATTTACTTTGGTTATTATGTTAGTATATTTTGGTTATTATGTTTAGTATAATATGTTTATGTACTTTGCTTATGTTTAGTATATTATGCTTAATTTAAAAATTTTGTTATTAATTTTTGAAATTTACCCAACATTAGAAAGAAAGATGAACAAAGATTCAAAAGCTAAGTGCTTGTTTGAAAGCAAAGCATTGAGCTTAGAATCAGTTGAGTGGTAATGATAGAATGAGTGATAAAAGCGCGCAGCTAAGGTACTCGTTTTCTTGTTTTTCTAGGTATATTCTTGAATGTGAATGAGTTCTTTACACACAAATTTAATTCATTCAGTTTTACGCAAGCACATGTTTAGTTTTGAACCAATTAGAAGTAGCCGAAATGTGAGGAATCCTCAACCATTGTATACATATGCAGGAGTCCAGCATTTCATGTTTAACTCATTTATTTTATGTTAAATCTATTGTTGTTTTAAACTGTATAAAAGCATTGAAATGATCAAGGCAATTTTTTTGAATATGAGTGAAACACTTGACCATATAGCCTACCCTGTGAGAAGTGAGAATCTGTTAACACCTCTGAGCCTATTGAATCAGAATTGTTAGCTATGAACTGTCAAGTTTCATAAGCTCAATTGCTTATTGAAATTGCCGGAGTTTGTAAAAAAATCCAGTTCATAGTTAACTCATTATTGAATTCTGATATTTGCTTTCTTTTGAACCCTTATCCATCGTGATTATTGACCTTTGCCAAAATGATAAAGGAACATTCGATTAGGCTATCATTGAACCAAGTTGGGGAGAAAAGGGAGGTTGTGTTTATGTCAAGTAGTGGTGAATGATGATAATTGATCTTGACAACAAGAAAAAGAGAAAGAAAAAAGAAAAAGAAAAGAAAAAAGAAAGAAAAGCAAACCAAGAAAAAGAAAAGAGAAAAATAGAAAAGGTTTGCAATAAATCAAAGAAAAAGTTGTCAAGATCAATCAAAGAAAAGAAAAATTTGTAGTTCACCAAGAGTTGTATTTGAATAAGGAGGAAGTATGTAAATAGAAGGAATGTTCCTCTTGCTTGGCCATTTGAATTCAATATCCCACATATGACAATTCTTTTGTAACCTAGCCCAATTACAACCTTTAAAGACCTTGTGATCGTTTGCTTTTATGCTTTTAGAAATGATAATTAGATGGACACATAATTTGATTGGAATGTTATCATGTTTGCTGGATGAGTGTTCATACCCTCACAATAGATTTCAATGTGTTCATATACTTAATATAGAAGTGTATTAGGTTTGGTTCAAATTTAAACATGTTGTTTGTTAAGAATTGTGTGATTTGATGCTTTGTGTTTAGAACTAGTTCACATTCATAGTATGTATCTCGTTTAATGAGAAACTTAACTCTAGCTTGCGCAGTCACGTTTGAATCATTCACATGATACTTGTTTCTTCAAACTTTTGATTCTTTTGCTAATTGCTCAAAACTTTGGTTTAAAGCTGTGAAAATTTCCTTTTGATTCTTTGGTTTGAGGACAAACCAAAATGCTAAGTTGGGGAGAGTTTGATAAGTGCCTAAAAGTAGTTATCTTTTGATATATTTTAAGGCACTTATGTTACTTGTTTTACAAGTTATCTTAGGATAAGCTCATATTTGTGGTTAAAATGCAATATTTGTGATCCTAAGTCTTACCCCATTTAATTATGCAGGAATTTCATGCTTGGACCTGATTTGAGCAAAGAAAATGAAGTTTTGTTAAAGCCATCGCTACAAGCGCAAGACTCATCGCTACAAGTGAGGATAGGCAGGGAATTTCAGGACTTCATCGCTACAAGCGCTAGATTCCTCGCTACAAGCGAGCCTAGGCAGGGAAAATTGAGAGTTCATCGCTACAAGCGATGGACTGGACGCTTCAAGCGAGCTTAGGCAGGGAATTTTGCAGGATCCCTCGCTGTAGCGACAGATCTCGTCGCTACAGCGACCAAAGGGCGGTTTAATGCTATGTGATGACGTGGAGCTCTCCCATTGACCCAGAAAACTTCCTCGCTACAGCGACAGGCTGGTCGCTTGTAGCGAGCGTGCAAAAATCTCAGAAATTTAAAAGCTTTTTAGCTCATTTTTTCATATAATCAGTTGAATACCAGTTTTTATAATTTCCAGAGCTTGAAATCTTTAATTTCTAGAGAGAGAATAGGCATAAAAGGAGGCAAACTTCATAGATCAAAAGTGATTCAAGTGAAGATTGAACTAAGTAGCTTTGAGAAATCAAGTCTTAGCATATTCTTCATCTTCCTTTCTACTTTTGCATAGTTATCATGAGAATGATCAACTAATCTCCTTTGTTGGGATTAATAGGTAATCAATCACTCTTAGTTGTAAACTTTTGATATTTTAAATATATGATTCTAGCATTTTTATATACCATTGAATTTGTTCTTGTTTTCCATTCTTATATTTGATTTAAATGATGTTGAAAAATACTTTTGAATCTAGGTTTAGGATGATATTCTATCAAAATAAGAAATTCTAGAAATGGGATTTGGTTTTGATAATTACATTAAGTATTGGATCGTAAAGCTTTCGAATCGTTTAATAGATTGAGAAATCGTCGATTAAACGATACGATCGATCTCACGACGTCATTTGGACACGAATGACGTTGTCGAGTAATACGTGATAATGTCGTATATAAGAAAAAGCTAGAATCCATATTTATAATCAATCGAATACAATCGACGTTTGATTGACGAACTTTAATCCTAACACCTTTTATGTCCTATTACTCTACGTTTTATTTATAATGCTTTTAATGTCGAGTAGTGTTAGTAATGAAAAAGGTTAAACCCTAACTTAAGACGATAATCGACATTGAACGGTTTATGATATCGCAATAATCCTTGTGGAAACGACCTAAAAATATACTTGCTTTTGTACAGTTAACACTTGGTAGCCTCCAGACGTAGGTGTGTTTGTCACCGAACTGGGTTAACAAATAACCTGTGTTTTTTACTTTCTGTCTGTTATTTCTGTTTTGCGTGTTTATACTCTGTTTTACTTGTTGTTCCTGTGTTGGAACATCAGATTCAACATCAGGACCTACTGTGCCAGAAATTTCAAAGTTCATTGTCATTTTATGCTTATATGTTACATTTATTATCTTAAATTTTAATTTTTTAGTTTTAGACTTTGTTTAATTTTTGATTTTTTTGGCAAGAAATGATAGAATGTTTACATGAAAATGACTTATGTTGCTTAAATGTTTAGATCTTTGCATGTTTATGTTGTAATTTTTAGCTTTAGGGTTTATGTATAATTTGCACTACAAGTGTTTGATGAAATATTTGAATGAGTTTTTAATTGGATTGTTTTTAATTTCTTATGGTGTAGATATGAAAAAATGGCTCAAGTATACTTTCATGTATCCCTCAACAGTGGTAACCAACATTTTTTCAAGGTTCGTGATGATGTGACGTTAAAAGAATTGAAGGATCTACTTCATGAAATCAACCAACAGATAAACCACGGAGACGCGAGGAGGGTGGAATACGTTTGATATCACCGTCCATCGTTCGACTCAGACGGGAATTTGTCGTTCACTCGGTTGGAGTTAACGAACGACGACGACGTGAGGAGCATGAAACTCTAGCACAGTAGTTTCTTGATGTTGTATGTAATGTTCCAACACTGGGACACAGGTGGAACGTTGAATTTAATGTTCCAACGTCAGGTTAAAGATAAACAAACAGAACAAGGAGATATAAAAGACAGAAATGAAAATGGCATAGGTTATTTGTTAACCTAGTTCGGTGACAAACACACCTACTCTGGGGGCAACCAAGCCAGGAGGAAGTCCACTAGTGTAGTCATAGTTCTAAGTTCTCAGCAAACTCCAAGTTTACAACTTATCACCTAGCTACTACCCGTACTGACTTCAGCCTAGGAACTCCTAGACCTGAGATCCCATCTCACATCCACTCAAACAATCACTGCCCCAGTGATCTTAGACTCAAATAACAATCAAAGAGGAGACACACTCCAAATAAACAAAAGTCACTCTTGCTTAAAAGCTTATGAGTGATTCACAATTACAACTCAACTAAAAACAAACCAACTCTAAGCTTTTGATATTCAGTAGCAGTAAGAGTGGTATACAGAATAGAGCACACGACTCAACAAAGACAACCTAAAGTCGAAACCCTAAAATATTCTTTCAATGACGGCTTCGATTGTTTTCTTCAAGAGTGGTGCCTTCTTTATATAGCCTTCAGCAGCAACATATATTTGAATCAAATATTCTTCTCAGAAATATGTTGAAACAAATAATTCTTCAAAAATATATTTCCAAGATTCCTTCTAGAAATATATTTGCACAATTAAATCTTCCTTCAGGCTAAACATATATTTGTATCAAATATTCTTTTCAGAAATATATTGAAACAAATATTTTTCAGAAATATATTTTCCAAAATCTCTTGAAAATATATTTGCACAAATAAAAATATCCATCTGAAAAATATAACTCTCGAAAATATTTTCCTTCTGGAAACACACATAACTTGGAGAACAAGTAACATGAATGAATTCTTCAATCAAATCTTCAAAAGATCAGGTGTGATAATAAACAGCTCCAAGGCGCGAAATCAGGGAACACTGAAGTCGTACCCACATGTTGGAACATTGGGTCCAACATCTTGCTTGTATATTTGATTTAGCAAAAATGAAGCCAACATACAAATATCCAACAATCTCCCCCTTTGGCAAATTTTTGGCTAAAACAATCTGAGATCATATAGACTACCTAGAGGGATACCACATATACATTTCTTCAATCAGCATAAGCACACAACCATGAAGAAAGGTAGCACATCTTCAAAAACTACTTCAAAGGAATTCCTCAAATGAAACGTAGCAGATAAGAATATTGTGGACTGTCACTAAAGAGTATCAGAGGCATGCAACAGCGGAATAGAACACACGTATTACCAAAGTGAGAAAAATAAATCCCCACACATACAAGCAACTGGCACCGGATGTTTCAACATTTTGTAACACATCATGCCATACTACATGTCTCATACAAACACATCACTCCCCCTGAATATATGCATATCACACAACACAATATTACTCCCCCTTAAGTAGTACTCCCCCTTAATGCAAATAAAGCATAAAACTACCAAAACTACTCCCCCTTTTTAGCCACAATTTTGACAAAAACAGCCATGCATTCACAAGGAGTAGAAAGAGCAAGAACAACAGTAGCAGAGCATGCGGAGTATTAGGTTACAGACCATAGACACAAAAATCCAGGGCATAGCCCACAAAGGATACCGAGAGCTGGCACACCGTCATAAAACATCTATTTTGAGGTTATAAGCATCCAATATAGACCAGTACATCACAACAAGTACATTACAACACCACACACATACTACTCTCATCATACTAACCATATAGTGCACAAAGCTGCTACAACCAAAGATAACACCATAGGAGACATACCATTCCCAACAGAGGCATAAGAAAAAATTGTTCTTGGAAACATCAGATACAGACCACCAGAGATAACAATGTATGGAACATGCGGTCCGACAAGCAGCCTATAGTCAAAGGTCAAAGACACACCCTTTTTGCTTCGAAGTTCATATGGCCTCACAATCTCAGGGTGTTGACTCAGAATACTCTCAGTGATTACACCCAGAAAGGCTATTGGAAGCTTCATAACATACATCCCAGCTTGCTTCATAACATCTACCAACACCAATGACACTTCTCATAGAACATATCTTCTTCCTGCCAGGGGACATGATGTCTAGGACATCATCCTCAACATCTTTCTCAATATCACTATATCATAAATTAGCAGCAGCAGTTTTAAACAACCAAGAGATCCCATCAAGTAAAATTCCTCAACATACAGCAGTGCACATTAGAATCACACAAACATAGTACCCACACACAAAGTCTTCACAGAAGAACAAACACTTCATAGCAAACCACTAAGACACACGTAGTAATAGTAACCACATCTGAACATAATACCTCTGAGCATTAACATATTTGAACCTCAAAACTTCAACCCACATCAGGTTGATCTTCAACCACATCAGGTTGAGGATTCTCAGGAAACTCAACCATATCAGCATCAGTTTGGGGGATCTCAGAACTGGTTTCAACAACATTAACAAGTTGGGCTTGGGATGTTTCAACATCCAGTATGACATCAGACTCAATTTGATTAACAAGTTAGAACAGAGTCAACAAGCACAAGATGTTGTTCAACAACAGAGTCTTTGGCAAGATCAGTGAGAGGAGTCATTTGGTCAGTTGATGGTTTAGGACATGTTTCTTTAGTGGGTGGTTCACTAACAACGTCATCAACAACAATAGTAACAGAACTGGACTTCTCTAGGGTCATATCAAAGATAGGATTAACCTGGCTAACAGACTCACAGATGTTTCAACATTAGCATCAACATTTGGATCAACACAGGTTTCGACATTAGATTCAACATGAAAATCAGAAGCAGTTGCAAATGGTTTCAACGCATTCACAAAAGCAATAAAAGCTTCAGTAACATCAGGATTTATATCCACATAATCAAAAGGGCTTGTGGAAACATTAATCGGTACAGGTGAAACAACAAGAGAACTCACATTTTCAGCAGTCTTCAGAATGAGAATGATTTCCCTTATTTCTCGTGCAACTCTAGTTATAGTAAATATAAAGAATTTGTTTGCACGTTTCAACACCTGTAATTGCTATGGATTCTCATATAAGCAACTACTTAAAAAGCCCATTAACTTCTCAATATTGTCACAGTATAATGTCATGACATCTTGCTTGACATTGTACTCCATTAGCATTTGCTTCCTGCTGCAATATACTCAGCCTCAGTTGTAGACAAGGACACACAATTTTGCTTCTTGCTGAACCGAGAGATAAGATTGTTTCCCAAGAAGAAACATCCGCCATAATTGATTTTTCTATCATCAGCACTACCTGCCCAGTCTGCATCACAACACCCTTGATCAATATCAACATCATTATCATATTTGATTATCTTCACATGTGTTGCATCAGATGTTCTCTTATGTCTTGCATTCATAAGAACAAAATTCTTCATACTACTCTTGGCACACTTGCTTTGAGAAATAAACACAACATCATTCATTAGCTTCAATTCATCACAATTACTTGCTTGAAGAAAATATGTCAATTCACCCAAAAGACTCATCTTAAATTCAGATTGCATATGTTGGACAAAGTGTTCCAACATCTGGTTCGACATTCTTCCAGAAAAGATGTTAACAACATAAATTTGAGCTACCATGAGATCATTCTTCACAAGTAAGGTCTTGTCGATTTCACCTTTGTTGTACCCATGAGATACTAAGAGGGTTTTGTTCCTAGTTACATTACCACCTTCAACAGACTTATTCTTATAGATCCATTTAGTACCAATGGCATTCACACCTTCAGGTCTAGAAACCAATTTCCAACCTTCATACTTCTTGAACTGACCAAGTTCCTCTTGCATAGAATTTAGCAAGAACTCGTCAGTCAAGGCTTCTTTAATGTTCTTTGGTTTGAATTTAGAATCAAAACAAGAATTGGAACTCACATCTCTTGACCTGTTGGTAATTTCTTCATTCAGATTCCCTATGATTAGGATGATCCTTTTGGATTCTAATATTTGGACCTTTGCTGTCTTGAGCCTCACTTGAATCTGATTCAATGTTTGACTCAATGTCTGAGACATTATCTGAAGAATCAGCTTGCTGAAATGATGTTCCAACATCGTCTTCAACATCAATCCCTTTTTCAACTGTTGAATCATCAACAACAACATTTATGGATTCCAACATAGTATTAGTTCTGTAATTAAATACTCTGTAGGCTTTACTGTTGATGGAGTAACCAAGAAATATTCCTTCAGAAGAGTAAAATTCAGAGAACTTGGCTTTTTCAAATTCCTTGACATGTTCACTTCTAATTTTCACAATCACACTCTCTTTTTCTCTTTGGAGGCTTTGACAACGATCTTTAAACAAATCAAAAGTTTCTAATTTTTCTATAATAAAGCTTACCCATGTGAACCTTGAAAAATCATCAACACAAACAGAAACATTCTTCTTTTCACCTAGGCTTTCAACTTACATAGACCCCATGAGATCCATGTGAAGTAATTCAATAATCTTAGAGGTGGTAAGATGTTGCAGCTTCTTGTGAGACATCTTGATTTGTTTTCCAATTTGACACTCACCACAAATTTTTTCTTCCTCTATTGTTAGATTGGATAACCTTCTGATGGCTTCTTCAATTATGACCTTCTTCATGCCTTTGAAATTGAGATGCCCAAGCTTTTGGTGCCATAGCTTGACTTCACCTTCCTTGGAAATTAAACATGTTAAGGGATGAATCTTGTTTGGAGGTACCCACAAATAACAATTGTCTTTTGATCGGGCACCTTTCATTAATACTTCCTCATTTCTACTTGTAACAATGCATTTTGATTTGTTAAAGTGCAAATTCATACCTTGATCACATAGTTGGCTAATACTGGTCAAGTTAGCAATTAGACCTTCTACCAACAACACATCATTGAGACGTGGTAATCCTAAACGAACTAGTTTTCCTATGCCCTTAATCTCACATTTAGCTCCATCATCAAAGGTAACATAACTGGAGTATGGTTTTAAATCAACTAACTACTTCTTGACACCGGTCATATGTCTGGAGCATCCAATATCAAAATACCAATCTTCTCTTGAGGATACTCTAAGAGATGTGTGAGCTATAAGACTAGTGTCAACAACCTTGGGTTTCCATTCTTTTCTAACTTGAACAAATGTACGGTTGACCTTTGGTTGAACATGAGGTTGTGGATATCCATACAATCTGTAACAGTAGGGCTTTATGTAACCAAATCTCCCACAATAATGATATTTCCAAGGTGAACACTTACTTCTAGCTTGGGGTTTCAGATGTTGGACATGATGTTGTAACATTTTGTCTGACATTGCAAACTCATATTTATTTTCAGGAGGGACAAATTTAGTTACAGAGGTTTCACATTGTTTCTTTATGGATTGATAGTTAAAACCTACACCTTTCAAGTTTCCAGACCCCTTCAAATCTTGCAAAATCTCATCTAACATATTTGAACCATTGTTCAATATTCTAACTGAATTTGTCTTGTTATCAAACTTGGAAGTTAACAAGGTTACCTCATTTTGCAAACCAGAGATGGTTGGTAAAGGTTTTTCCTTTTCTTGACAAATGTCTTCACTTCTGGCACAAAGCTCTTTATAAGAATCAGCTAGTTCTTCATAAGAAACATCCTCATCACATGAATCTTCATCAGATTCACATCTACCAGTGAAGGTTGTAACGTGCTTAGCAGTTTCATCATCAGGTTCACCTTCAGAATCATCATCATCAGACCAAGAAACAGATAAGCCCTTCTTTAGGTTTTTTAGGTATGTGGGACATTCTGATCTAATGTGACCACATCCTTCACATTCATGACACTGAACTCCCTTGGATTGATTGCTCTTCTCATCAGTTCTTGTTTTCTTCAAATTATTTTGTTGCTTACTGATGTCGAACCTAATGTTCTGACCATTTGGCATGGGTCTCCTGTCAACTCGTTTCAGAATCTTGCTAAACTGTCTTCCAAGTAACACAATAACCTCTGACAAGCTTTCATCATCCTCAATATCTCCTTGTGACTCCTCAGCATCAGCATTTGTAACAAAGGCAATGTTTTTTCCTTTCTTTTCAGTCCTGTTACTGATAGCTATTTCATTAGTTCTGCCATTACGATGGAAAGCACTGTTCTTGCTGATGTCGAATGACATGTTCCTGACATTAGGTCTTGGCTTTCTGTCCAATCTCTTCAAAATTTTATTGAATTGCCTAAGCACAATTGCATCTGAAATGCTTTCTTCAGTATCTATTTCACATTGGACAACTTCCTCATTAGTGTTGGATATGAAAGCTATGCTTTTATTCATCTTCACAGATCTATCATTGATAGCTCCTCCTTCCTTTGAGTTGTCCATATGACCAGAATTGATTTAACCCTGGAGCTCACCCAAAAACAGAACAGGGTGCCTGCTCTGATGCCAATTGAAATTCTGGCACAGTAGTTTCTTGATGTTGTATGTAATGTTCTAACACTGGGACACAGGTGGAACGTTGAATTTAATGTTCCAACGTCAGGTTAAATATAAACAAACAGAACAAGGAGATATAAAAGACAGAAATGAAAATGGCATAGGTTATTTGTTAACCCAGTTCGGTGACAAACACACTTACTCTGGGGGCAACCAAGCCAGGAGGAAGTCCACTAGTGTAGTCATAGTTCTAAGTTCTCAGCAAACTTCAAGTTTACAACTTATCACCTAGCTACTACCCGTACTGACTTCAGCCTAGGAACTCCTAGACCTGAGATCCCAACTCACATCCACTCAAACAATCACCGCCCCAGTGATCTTAGACTCAAATAACAATCAAAGAGGAGACACACTCCAAATAAACAAAAGTCACTCTTGCTTAAAAGCTTATGAGTGATTCACAATTACAACTCAACTAAAAACAAACCAACTCTAAGCTTTTGATATTCAGTAGCAGTAATAGAGTGGTATACAGAATAGAGCACATGGCTCAACAAAGACAAGCTAAAGTCGAAACCCTAAAATATTCTTTCAATGACGGCTTCGATTGTTTTCTTCAAGAGTGGTGTCTTCTTTATATAGCCTTCAGCAGCAACATATATTTGAATCAAATATTCTTCTCAGAAATATGTTGAAATAAATAATTCTTCAAAAATATATTTCCAAGATTCCTTCTAGAAATATATTTGCATAATTAAATCTTCCTTCAGGCTAAACATATATTTGTATCAAATATTCTTTTCAGAAATATATTGAAACAAATATTTTTCAGAAATATATTTTCCAAAATCTTTTTTGAAAATATATTTGCACAAATAAAAATATCCATCTGAAAAATATAACTGTCGAAAATATTTTCCTTCTGGAAACACACATAACTTGGAGAACAACTAACATGAATGAATTCTTCAATCAAATCTTCAAAAGATCAGGTGTGATAATAAACAGCTCCAAGGCCCGAAATCAGGGAACACTAAAGTCGTACCCACATGTTGGAACATTGGGTCCAACATCTTGCTTGTATATTTGATTTAGCAAAAATGAAGCCAACATACAAATATCCAACAGAGCATGTTCTCGATATTTGCTGAGCCGAACATGATCCCCCTCGAGATGGATGTTACGTTGCTGAGGTCGCCTGAAGATATTCTGAAGAGTTTGATTCGGTCGGATGAAGATGTTTAGGTAGTATTATTATGTTGTGTCGTTGTTTTGTTGGATTTTTTTTTAATTCTTGAAAGTTTGCGGAAAATCTTGGAATTGAAGTGTCTCATACTTAGTGTAAATGTTTGCAAGTCTTTTTGGAAACTCAAAAGAATGAAGAGAACACAACATGTATTCTGCGGAATCAGCTATATAGGTTCTCACATCGAATTCCTTCGTATAGGATGAGTGTGACAAAAGGGAATGCAGTTCTAAGATGTTGTTTTGTACTTGATCACGCTCCTCTGTCAATTGAAACTTTGTCAGTTGGCAGGGCAGTAGGATTAAGTTCAAAATAATATATTGGAATGCATTCCTTTTTGTCATGACTTATCTTATATGAGGGAATTCGATGTGAAAACATATATAGCTGATTTCGTAGAAAACATATGTTGTGTTCTCTTCATTCTTTTGATTTTTCAAAAAGACTTGCAAATTTTTACACTAAGTATAAGACACGAGAGCATATATATGTTTTCCGCAAACTTTCAAGAATTAAATTTAAATCCAACATCATGATGATACAACATATTTAGGGATAAAGTAATGTAATGTAACGCTTATTTTGTGTATTTTTATTCGGATCATGAATGAATTGTTATTGTTGTTTCGAAGTAATCAAAATAAAGCAAAATAAACCTGAAATCATGTTAAAATTGTACCAAAAAAACTACGATAATGTGCCATAAATTTAACAAAAAAATATAACAAATGTAAAAAAAAAACCTAACAAAAGTCCTAAAAAAATGCCCTAATCTTTGATCCTGGTCATCATGATGCTGCTGCTGCCGCCTCCTCGACCTCCTGGACAGTATTGGTGCCATCATGTCCATGATATGGCGTATCGCCTGATATAGCTCATCATTGCTCATCGCCTCCTGACCCAAGTAGTCATCAGCCTAGCTCACAACGCCACCAAGCATGTCAATGGTATCAGGCAAGCCTCTCTCCTGGTGCCGCTGTTGATGGTGTGCAATGATCTGCTCCTCATTTGCTAGCCTCAGAGGAGATCCATCAATAGGTGGCAGAATCTTTGGGTGAGACACATGTCTGTACCACCTCATGTATCCCTCCTCGTACTGCCATGGCTGATCAACCTCCCTACCCCACACAGCCTGAGGAATTATGTGCACACGGAAGTCTAGGAAAGCTTGTGCAACGACCTGAAAAGGGAGAGGAAGCATAGACGTCGGAGCTCAGGGGATGTCCTGCACGTACCTGTATTGCCTTTTAACTCGCTCAGGCAAGTGACGGTAGATGATGTCACGACCACACATGATCCAGCCTGAATACCAACATATCTCCACAAACTCATGGATCTCCCTATGATCCTCGTATGGCATCCAGGTAACATCATCCATCTCCAAACGATCCAGCGCTAGACGGTAGGGCTTCAGATTCGCATGACCCCTGTGTGGAATCCATCTGGCCGCGCAAGGATAGTTTTGCCTGTATTTATCATTATGGTCATGTGGGTAGACTTCTGGAAAATGTGCCAAGAACCATCCCTGCACAAACCAAACACATTTATAAGTTGTTAGCAAACATAGTAAATTAAAAGGCATAGTAAATTAAAAGGCATAGTAAATTAAAAAGCATAGTAAATTAAAAGGCATAGTAAATTAAAATTATTACCATCAAAAGTGTCGTGCTTCCCCGGATCCTCTTTCCTGCAAGCGAAGAGGCCTCAGATAGACTGTGGTAAAGGTATGACAATGTCATTCCTCCCCACGAGTAGTCCCTCATCCCAGCAAAGGTCTCCATCGTCTGCAGGTATGTCAGGTCGATGTGTTTGCTGCTCTTATCACCGAACAACGTACATCCAAGCAGGTATAGGAGGAAACACCTCACACAGGCAAGCCTACGCCTGGCTAGCTCCTGGAGCTGCTCCTGCGTGTTAGCAAGCGCTAATCTGGTGGGCACACTCAGGTGATCATCATAAAGCTCCTTCAGCGCCTTATAGCTAATGTAGCCACCATACTCAGTCTTGCAATTTTTCACCGCATACTCCTAGGTGACACCTAAGTACCTCACCATCAATTCCACCCCATCAACCTGAGACACCTTCTTTCTATGGCTCAGCATCCGCCCTTCAACAGGAACATGCAGCAGACACGCCACATCATCTAAAATGATGGTCATTTCCCCAGTAGGCATGTGAAAGCTGCTGGTCTCGGAATGCCACCTCTCGCTTAGCGCCTGGAGCAGAGCATGATTAACAGTAGAATACCCTGTGTACAAGAAATCATGCAACCCACTCGCCCTTATAGGATCCCAAAACCAGGGTTGATTCATATGTAGACGCTGGATCTCTGCCACCTTCGGCGCGTGATTTATGCATCTCATCCTACGAGTGTTACGAATCTAAAATAATAAAAAAAAAACACCACATAAATCAAAAACATACAAAAAAAAAGCATATACTTCATATATAAAAAACTACGCGCGAACGATAATCGAAGACAAAAAAAAATAATCAAACAACGGCATGTGTTCATGTCATTTTTATAAAAAAAACATATACTTCATATATAAAAAATTACGCGCGAACAATAATTGAAGGCAAAAAAAATAATCAGACAACAGTATGTGTTCATGTAATTTTTTTTAAAAGTTATCATACAAAAAAAACATATACTTCATATATAAATAATCGACTTCATATATAAAAGTTAAAAAAGAAAAAAGAAAACTTACATTGTTTGCATTATACCACAATGGTAATGCAACATATGAAGCGTATGAAGACAACAATGAGTCATCATAAGGCCCTCCAGGAAATGGAGCCACATCAGGTAACTGCTCGGGGGCTGTCGCAGCCACAATCTCGTCCTCATCTGGCGCAGCCGCATCGTTGTCCCCACCCTCATCAGCAACATGTTGGACGTCATAGCCACCATCTATGACATCATGTAGCTACTCCTGATAATGCAGGTACTGCGTCGGGGCCTCCACCTGCGACACCTGTTGTGTCAGCTGAGACTACCCTTGCCCGCAACAGGCCTCCGACCTCTTCCCCTCTTAGGCACATGAGGGTTTGCAGCCTGCCTCTCTCGTCGGTAGCTGCTAGTCATGGGCTGCTTACCAGCTCTAGTCATCCTATCTTGGTTCTGATCAGACATAGCTACACAAAAACAAAACTAAAAAAATTAGGCATAATAAAAACATCATTCTATCACAATTCCAACATTCTCACAATTCTATCACAATCTAAACAACATTCATCAACATGCTCATTTAGGCATTTTAACAAACACTTTGAGTGCAACATTCACATTATGTTAATTGTGTTAATTGGACAACATTCACAACCACATTATACTTAAACATAATCTAAACAACATTCACAACAACTACATTCATCTATAACATCATAAACTACACATTCAATCTACCAAAATTTCAATTTAATCATAAACCCTAACCACATGCAATCTACAAAAATTAACAAAAATAAACTTATCTAAACTAACATTAACATTAAAAATGATTAATACTACTTACTTGTTGCTGATGGGTATGGAATTGCTTGAATTTAGTGGAATGGAATTGGAGAGAAATTGAGAGGATTAAAGTTTCTAAACCTGTAAAACACAGGTTCTGTTCTGATTCTGTTTATGTGCAGTTCGTAGCGGCAGTTAGCTGCCGATGGACACGGCGGCAGTTAACTGCCGATGCACCATCACAGCGGCAATTAACTGCCGTCAGGGTAAAACCGTCATTTACTGGTGTGTTTTAGCCTTCTTTGAAGTGTATAAAGCAACTTTCGTAAAATAAACACCATCAAATCCCATCTAAACATACACCAAAGGCCCGCACATTATACAATAAAAGAAAAGGTATAAACAAAGGCATTTACTTTTCCCACTCTATCATATTCTCGTGCGTCCTATTTTTTTTTCTTCACAATTACCCTTTGCTCGGATTTTTGAATCCAAAACCAGTTTGGATTCTAAAATCCAAAAATTGTCAAAAGCTGAAGGCCATCATGAATGAGAGTCAGCCTTGACAAGAGTAGGGTGAAACCACCTTCGGATTTTATAATCTGAATTTTATTTGTATATTTCGGAATGTATATTCTGAAATATCCACTTTTTAAAGTGGGAAAACTTTTGGATTTATTCAGATTCTATAATCCGAAAACTTTGAATCCACAAAGACATGCAATGATGTTGCAGTGCTGTGCAAACTAAATGTTTTCGAATTTTAAAATCCGAAGTGGGTTTCAGATTTTAAAATCCGAAAGATATTTTTTGAGAAAAAAAATAGGGCGCGTGAGAAACGCATAAGATGAGAAAAGTAATAGCCATAAACAAATGATTATAATTCGTGATCAAATCAGATAGGAAAAAAAAAAGCATGTTTCACGGTTCGAATCAATTACCCCCTCTTTGAAATGAATGAAAGCTTCCCTCACTAGTAATTTTTGCATCATTAACCTCCACAAAAATACCAGCACTTGGGATGCTATAACTGCACTCCTCCATAGCCCATGGTATTCCTTTGATAATTTTGTAGAATGATTAACAGGCTCTATTAAGTTCAACAACAATCACATTGAATCTTGCCCATCCATCTATTTAAAAATTAAAGTGTTTTCGACCAAAACAACAATAATTTAAACTGTAAAGATTTATTAAACAACTAGGAAGCAGTAATTTTAAAAATTCACATATTTAAAATAATTATTTTTAAGGCATTGCATAAGAATTAAAAAGCTATTATTAGATATTTGTATATGAATCATTGCAAAAAAAAAAGATATTTGTATATGAAAAAAATAGAATAATATTTGAGAAAAAATATCCACACTACTATTATTCTTATAAAAGATAATGGTAAAACTAATATATACTAATTAATATTTTTATTTTTGAAAGAGATTAATCAGCTAAAATCATTAATTTTTTTATCTTGTGATAGAGAATGATGCACTTCATCCATCTTACAATCACAATAGATGATAAATGAAATAAAAACAATTATAATTTTATTAAATTATCCTTATTAATCATTGTGCATATTGAAGAATAATAACTTAGAAATGATGCGCATGATACTAATTAGAAGGTACAAGTGGAAAAAAATAATTTAAAACTACATTGAAACACTTCAATTTTTTTTAATTATGGAACAAAGGGGGAAATTTTATTTGTTTTGGTCAGAATGTGTGGTTGTTTTTGTTCGGTCCAAGTTTGGTTTTGGTCTTAAAGAGATTGAAAGGGGAACAAAATGAAAATTTAACTTCATATCCCACATTTATACTCCTACCCCTAAAAACATATAAACTACCATGAACACCCTTCATTCTAACAAATTTAAAATATTTTTTAAAAAAGAAAATCACATATATACAAAATTATCCGAAATTTACAAAATTGATCCGTTTTTTTTAAACTCAATATTCGATCTAAAGACCTACTAATTTGGGGGATCAACCCTACCGCAAGTTGATGTGATCTGGTATGAATATTTATACTGTAATTTTTGTTTTTGGAAATATTAGGTATAAAATTTTGAAGAAAAAAAAATCACTTCAGCTAAATATTTCACTAGAAGTCAATTTTTTTTAGTCAAACAACCTAATGGTTAGAAGTTCATCTCTTAAAGTGAATAAGGGGGAATATGAAGTTCGAACCCCGACCTCTGTTTATATGATGAAATGTTTATACCAACTGAATTAAGCTCAAAGAGATTTAGAAGTCAATTTCAATGCACTATCCGATGTTCATATTCATCATATTTAGAATTGAGTTCTAGTGACATATTTTGTGTCTAACTAAATTTTTTGTTTCGAATATTTTATCAGATCTTTCCAAAAACAAATCTTCCAGCATGGATATCCATACCCGGTCTTTTGTTTTTTTAAACCTCAAAAAATTTGAAAATATTTACATTTTTTCCATCTGAATCTTTGATATTTAGGAGATAGAATGAAGGGTGTTTTAGATAGTTGTTGTGTTTCAGGAGTGTAGGAGTAAAAATGGGGGTATGAACTATGAAGACAGATTTTCCTACAGAAAGTGAAGTGGGTCCCACCCACCCCCCACGGTTTCAAAGTTTGGCTTCTTTTGGCAACAAGGCGACAAAGACAAACATGATTTGGCATAGAGAGCGCGGTTGAGTTTCAATTTTGAAAACAGAATACGACCGTTGAGTTGACAAGAAAGAGCAAAAGAAAGAAACTCTCAAACCAAAAACAAAAAAAAAAAACAAATTTCATAGACACTATGAGACGCCATGGTTGGCAACGTCCTCTTCACCCTTTACAGGTAAATTCATCATCCTTTATATTTTTTTTCATTTTAGTTTTAAATTAAGCACAGATGATGATGATGATTGAAAATGTGACAGTTTGTAGGCATGGGGATTTATAGTTTACTGGTGGTGTGTTTCTATACTTTCCTCGGACTTTTCCTCGGAAATCCAACTGCTGAGATAACACTCACCTCCATATTTTCCTTCATGGTAATTTATCTTTTCATTTCACCTCAAATTTTCCTCTTGTTTTCTTAATCACTCATATATTATATACTACCTATGTAGCATCAACACTATAGATCAAACGTGTCCGGTAGATTTTTTTTTGAAATGGCAAAGAATTTATTAAACATAAGATTAAGCACACTACAATCAAATTTGCCTAAACACCAAACCAAACATGAGTCCATAACAAAATTAGTGCAATGAATTATTTATTTCTGAATCGGTAAAGATTTATTAACTCGAGACATAAGCTGTGCTAATCTGATCAAATGTACACTGTTTGGTTCAATAGAGTGCTATGAAAATTGACTCAAACCAATTCAAAGTACAATCCAGTGCAATGATTTAATTAATTCAATCTAAGTAACAGAAATGAAGGGGCTGGTGCAATGTAGCTTGGCGATGAAAAGTCTGCAACCAGCCCTCGTCTCAGAAATGCTCCTTTCCCTGCTATCAGACTGCAGACAGACTAGAATGAACCAGATAAGCCCTCTAAACTAGCAGAAGAACTTAAGATGCTGCTACCAATGCCACCGCATCAACTGCTTTCAGTTTCAAGGCTCCCACACCCACCAACACAGAGAGAAGAAGAATTCAAATTGACCCCTTTTTTTGCTTAAATTATCTTCGGTGGGAAGCCTACTTTGAAAAAGCCTAGAAACTAGTAAATAAGCATTTTAGGCCTGTAACTGTAAGCGGCCATCGATTTAGTTCCTAAAATTTACAAATTAGCCCATTAAGTTAAAGAATATCAATCAATTTAGTTCCTCCATCAAAATATTTCTTTAGTAAACATCTACCAAAACCAATAAAAGATATACATTGACTTAAATAGTCTTTTGGTACATCAAAACAAGCATACAACCTTTATAACTTAGGTGCAAAGTTTAAAAATTGGACCGAGTTGATTGATATTTTTTAATTTAAGGGACTAAATTGCTATTTCTCAAATTTTAGGGACTAAATTGACCACCTGTTACAATTTCAAGGACTAAAATGTACATTTATTCGTGATTTTATTTAATTACTTTA
The DNA here is from genome assembly GCA_018208015.1 of Medicago ruthenica. Lineage (NCBI taxonomy): Eukaryota > Viridiplantae > Streptophyta > Magnoliopsida > Fabales > Fabaceae > Medicago > Medicago ruthenica. The sequence continues at coordinate 26,305,147 of CM031371.1, read as the reverse complement.
TTTCCTCAAATTATTATCCATGTCGTTTTTGGTATCCGAGTGTGTGCTTGATAGTATACTAGTAATAATAATTTTGTTGTTTTGCACAGGCAATCTCAGTTATGTTTTTGTTTGTGAGGTGTACGGCAATTGATCCTACAGACAGAACCAGTTTCAAGAAGAAGAAGAAAAAAGCCAAAAGGAATGCAATTCCTAAGCTGAACTATGGATTCATTATTGGTCAGATTGTGGTGAGGTTTTTCAGGAGGGTGGAAAAGAAGATGCTTAGGACTTTCATTCAGAGGAAGTACCTTGATCCGTTGAAGACAAGTGCACAAGTGGAACCTCTTCTCCCATTTCCATTTGTTATGAAAAACGATGACGATGCTGTTGTCCCTGATCTTAAAGAAGATGACATCTCATTTTGCACACTTTGTGACTTTGAGGTGCTTCATTAGTTCAATTACTTTTACTTTGACAGCTTCTCATGTGTCACTTATTTTTTTATCGTCAGCGTGGAGTTTAATTAAATAAAAGTTATTAAACTCTGTTTATATGTGAATCAGGTGAAAAAGCATAGTAAGCACTGCAGAACTTGTAATCGTTGCGTTGAAGGGTTTGATCACCATTGCAGGGTCAGTATCTGTTAGGCTTTTGGCATTTGTCGATTCTTTCTGCTCTTCTATTATTTGATATATTATAGTTTTCTTCTCTTGTTTTCAGTGGTTGAATAACTGTATTGGGAAAAAGAACTACACAACGTTCTTTCTTTTGATGATTTTCGTCCTGTTAATGGTTAGTACTCAGTAGTATACATAATTGAATAGACGCTTCAATTTTAGAACACACAAAAAAAGTGTTTCACTTAGATTTATCCAAAACGTTTCCAACACCATCTGTTATGTGAACAGCTTATCATTGAAGGAGGGACCGCAATTGCGATATTTATCAGGTGCTTTGTGGATAAGAGGGGAATAGAAAAGGAGCTTCATAGGAAGCTTTTTGTAGAGTTTCCAAGAGGATTTCTTGCCACCATATGTGTAATAGTCATCTGAATTGTTTTTGGGAAATTTTGTATTCTTCCCTTGACTTTTGAACCTTCTATTTAACATCAATTCTGATTTGCTTTGAACTTCATAAAATGCTACAGGTGTTTCTTCTATTATTGACAGCTTATAGTTCAGCTGCACTGGGGCAACTTTTCTTCTTTCACGTTCTCCTAATACGAAAGGTAGTTTTCTTTCTTGCTTTGGAATGTTGTGTTTCAATATTACGACAAGTAGATGCTTAAAGATTAGTTTGTCAAACTATGTAGAAGACAAGTACATACTTTGATAATCAGTTTGCCAAAGTGTTCCAGCCTTTGATTTTCTTTGCAGTTCTTTTGTTGCTGTTGAGTCTTATTTGATTTGTTTCATAAAGGGGATGAGGACCTATGACTATATTCTGGCAATGAGAGAAGAGAATGAAGCCATGGAATTGGAGTCCTGTGATGATTCTGACCTTTCATCAGATGACAGCATTGATTTTGACTCACCTGAAAAGCCAACACTAATGTCGAGGATTTTATGCAAAGGACAGGTAAGAGTTAGATAGACCGCACCATTTTATACCTTGATTCTGTCTAAAACCTTACAGAGAAGCTTGTTTTGAGTTTTCAGAGCTCACCTAGGTTGTCTATCAAGATTGAACGAGATACCGAACCTTCCCCTTTGATCAACACAAAAAGGTTTCACGTAAGCATTAACCCTTGGAAACTAGTAAAGTTGACCAGAGAAAAAGCTCTACTTGCAGCTGAGAAAGCGAGGGAAAGGCTTGTGCGAGAAAGACCAATGAGGGAGCACAGTTCATTAAGACCTCTTCCATTGGAGACTAAACGCGGACCATTGACGAATGCGGAAAAAAATATTGGCAATGAAGGATTTGGGTCAACACCTTTTATAGCAAAAGGAGAACTTCATGTATCACCATTAAGGCTTTCAAGTCCAAGAAGAAGATTTTCTGCAGGCACACCATCGGTATTCTCTAGCAGCATGATTGCATCTCCACAAAACAAATATAGAAGCAGTTTTGACTTGAAGTTAGCAGGTGTGTCTAGGGAGCTTGAAACACATATTTCCAGGCAGGTTCTATGTTCAGTTATCAGCAAAGATGGAAATGAACCATCCCCGAGATGATAGGCATTGTATTTTATATAAATTGAGAACAATTCTCAGTCTTAGAGAAAGATTTGTTGATATGTCCATTGTATCATAGTTTCCTTATAAATCAAATTTATACATGGGATTATCAATCTTTATGTATCATGAATTTCTGTTTACTTTAAACATAGGATAATTCCAGCCAATGGACCTGTAATTTTCAGAGGCAATGCAATCATGATATTTTTCCAGCTATCTTATTGTTTTCCAAACATTGTTAATATTATATAAGGAGAATGCTAATTATGAAGACAATTATTTTGAAGAGTTTTTCACTTCTCAGCAAGACAATATTTTGAGATAATCGTGCCGGGAAGCTTTTTATTAATGTAATAAAAGTAATAGAGTGAAACACAAACTCACTGATGAAAATTTATTCATATGATATGAGCGGAAGTCTAGGTTTATTGATCAAAATCTTCAGCAGTAATTAGAGAGTCAAGTAAAAAAAATCAATAATTGGACATTCCGTGTTCCCCACGCATACCTCAAAAAGTCCATTTTAAATTCAAGAGCCGTTCGAAAAATGACGAAGCTCAAACCATTCATGCAAAACGCTGCAAGAGCCAAGAACGAAGGCAGGGTGTGCACTCACTCTGTCTCAATTTGCAGCAGAGTTCTGAATCGCACGTTGAATTTATCAGCTATAAGTAGAGGCATCTCTTCAAACTCCTATTTCGGACTCTGCTACATACAATATTGTTCAGTCATCAGTTTATTTGCTTCCACCTTCAATAAATAAAAATTCCTGGATTTTGTCTCTTTTTTTTCATTCAAGAATTTACAGAATTTTGTCTGTTATTGTTTAGTGAATCGAAAATGCTTTTAGAATTAGTTGCATTTTTTCTTTAGTAGATATTTACTTGCTATTATGTTAATTATTGATTAATCCTATTATTGACAGTTTTAATTGATGCGATTTTTGTTTAAATTTAGAATGAAACACAATCCTTAACTAATCTCACTGTTTAACCATAATCAACCTATTATCTGGATCCTTCACCAAGCCACTGCTTGCTTAAGCTGACAAACAACATTGAGAATAGAGGATGCCTAAAACTCTAAAGAGTGGAAACAACTCAAACTCAAGATGCATAACTTTTCATTTACATGATGCTGCAACAGAAGCTTTCAGGATGAATATTTCTTAAAAAGGATGACAAATTATCACAAATATTCATCAAATAATATATTGGTAGTACATTTAGTTCACCAAATTTATATATTGGCAGTACATTTAGTATCAGAAAAACTACAAAACACAACTATTTGATAACTCATAACAACCGAACAAGATGAACACATACTTTTACAAGGCAATCATGCAGCAACATCAATAATCATCACCATATGCTCGGAAACTATAACGTTCTTGATACGGACCATTGAACCAAAGATCAGCCTCAAACCACTTCGGATACCGGATTAAGTCTCCGGCAACAAATTGCATGAAACGCTTGCTCCCTTCAGGAACAACTCTCACTTCACCTTCTTCTATGTACACCAGTTGATCTACCTGCCAATCCCATGGCAACCTGGATTTTCCGGTCTTCCATACTGACCATCTTGAAACTTCAAGCTGAGCTAGTTTTTCAGGTGACACTTTTCTTTCTACCTTCACATTGTATAACTCTTCCAAGGATTTCTCTATCTTCATTGCTTTTACGCAACAACCTCGCATAGAAGAGTTACTTGATTTTTTTAAACTCCTTGAACCATTGTTGATAGGAGAATAGGTGAAGGTTGATGTCAACAAGCTTGCCATGCCTGTTAACTTTTTATACTCAAAAGTGCTTCACTTGTTGAATATCACAAATCTGCAAAATGTTATCAAATTCAAAGACATCATAAGAAAACAAACACATTTTCCTCCTCAATTCCCATAAGCATAACCTTTTGGAAGCTGGATTCGCACTACAAACATAGAAAACACGAAGTTTCGCAATCAAGGGGTCTCAGACATTGTATTTTGACTTCATTAAATCAGCTTTAAATCAACTCAGAATATGAGTTGTCTTTATTAAATGGTCGATACTTGCAATTGTGGGACTCCTAAAAACAACTTCCAATCTTTTGTTGATTCTATAGCACAAGTGTTGTGAAGCTACTTAGTCTCCTTCCTTCCTGATATAGGTTTTGTTGTGTCTATTTCCATCTAAATGGCCCAAAAAGGAAACAGTTTACCAATAAACTCACTATACAGTCTATTCGGTCGACAAATTGAAACCATTAGATAAAGATCAAACACCTCGCATTTTTATTTCAACAAATTGAATTGAAAACAAAAAAATTCAGTAGGTGAGTATCCAATGGTTTCAATTTGCTGACTACAATGACTGCATATGTTTTTTACAGCAGAAAATCTGAACCCAATTTTCTAACTTAAGGTGTTGAAACTTTGAGAAGCCAAACACAGACACAGACACAGACTAACACAAGGGAAGGCAATAGGAATGACCTGTGAGCAAGGGATCTAGGAAAGGGTGATGCTTACCTAGCACCTACTTCTGAACCCACAATAATTAAATAAAGAGTAGACTGGTATTTTAGTCCTTAAAATGGTAAGGGTCGATCAATTAGTACCTCAAATTTGCAAAATAGCGATTTAATCTCTTAAATAGAAAAGCATCAATCAATTTAGTCTTCTCTTTTTTTTCTTCAAATTTTCCACCACAACTTTAAAGGTTATATGTTTGTTTTGATGCAACAAAAAACTAATTAAGTCGATATGTATGACTTTTATTGGTTTTAATGGATGTTTACTAAAGAGATATTTGATGGAGGAATTAAATTGATTGATATTCTTTGATTTAAAGAACTAATTTGATACTTCGTAGATTTGAGGGACTACATTGACCGAGCCTTAAAATTTATGCATATAACAGGGTTACGCCTAGCGAAAGAGCTTAGTCTTCAACAATGTGATGAACCACGGTTTGAATCCCGACTGGAAGAGATAAGAGATTCCGACCTCTAGTGTCCGACAGTGCCTAGAAACAAATTACATCTAGTGGAGGGAACATGTGAAAATAAATTCTCACTTTACTCTCCAAAGCTAGTTGCTTACAATAAACTAGCTTGACCCCATATCCATACACACAAAACAGAAAATTACCAATCAAGTTGTTCTAAATGCTAATTTAAAACTTAGCTAGTAGCATAAGTTTTGTGAGACTATTTGGAGAACTTATGAAAATAGCTTATGACATTGCTCATAAACTGTTTTTAGCTTATTTTCACAAGTTTTCTACGATAGCTTACAAAAACAACTTATAACTTATATGAAAACAACTTAACTTTATTTTATCTTTTGCGATAAAAATAGCTTATACATAAGCGCTTACTACAAGCTGCAAATAAGCTGTAATAGTAATTCATTGTACATGTCATCCACCCAATTCACGAACGAAACGAGTGATAAAGAACTCAAATGCTCATAGTTAATATGAACCAAATTACGAAGAACAGAAAAAATATAACTAAAGTTTGAAACTTTACCTTTTTCAAAACAATAGGTGCAGATTTGTAGTTGCAAAATGAGGTGAGAGATTTTGGTTTACTTGCTACTGTTAAACGATAAACCCTTTCTGGGTATTCAGCTTTATCTCTAAAACTTTAAACCTTTATTATTTTCTAAGCTTAAAGAATGTTTTTTTATTTTATCTATTTACATATATCAATTTATTTTTTTGGTGACAACTTGCCCATCAATAAAAAGTGGGTAACACAACCCATGTTGAGTTGGCACCAATCAAAGTTATTTGTTTGTTTTCTATTATTTTTAATGTTATATAAATACATTGTTTTGATTGGTCCAACTCAACATGGGTAGTATTACCCACCTTTTATTGATGGGTAAACAAGAATTTCCCTTATTTTTTTGTTAGGGGAAAAGTTATCAAATTTTGTTTTCAATCACTCTGAAACTTTAGAATAAATTTTGATTCCCAATATTATTCGAGACGACTTTTAATATTTAATTTTAAATGTGTACTTTTTTAATTTTTGAATGAATTTTAACAAAGATGTTTAAAATATTATAACAATTTATTGCATAAAAATTTAGAACTATTTAACAAAATAGAAATTTTTAAACGTTAATTACTTAAAAAAATCATATTTAATTAACTTTTGGTTAAAAAATTTAAACTTTTACAAAACAGATTTCTATAATGTAACAAATATGATTGCAAAAAATAGTTTAAAATTTTGAAGGATGCACATTAGTTTATAAAAAGTAAAAACCAAAAGTGATTACGGAAATATTCGAGGGATTAAAATTTGATGAAATTTTTTATAGGGACTAAAAAGCGAAGTTTAAAATTTTCATATGGATTAAAAATTTATTTAACCCTTATCTGTATCTCTCTCTACCAATGTTTCATTTTTACTATTTTTCTATTGCACCACACTTTGCACTTTCTCTTTTTTATGATTGCTACCGTGTGTATGTCTATGCGTTTTTTATTGCGCTTAATTGTATGTAGAAAAATTATTTATTTTGGCATACACTATAATCAAGTGTTGTAGTTAATAAGATTAAAATAAATTTTCTTAGCGTTTAATATTATGTAATTCATATTTTAAGAGAATTTAACTATTTTTACTCATTAATCTATGTAATATAATAAAAAAGATATAATTTTAAATAAAATAGTTCAATAAAAGGTAGTAAAAAAGATATGATTTTGTTGGCATCATTTTAGATACGATGGATAACTTGATAAGTGTGGTCTGTTTTATCAAAATGATGCACTTTTGGTACCGTTTAAAAAATATTTGGATAAAGAAATGCTCTCATTTGTTATATGCTTGAGAGTTTCTGAGCTTGTTAGATTTGAGTCTATAGAGCAGTATTTGCCACAGAGTTGCTATGCAATTTAGTATGGATCAAGATGTTCCAAGTTATGTGCATAGATTCAATGAGACTAAATTCATTGCTTGGAAAAACTATTTTAGGCTTTATATCTGAAAAAAAAACTTGTATTTTCCACCAAGACTTTTTGAGGTAGATGTAACCACACTTATGCAATGTGGCGGAAGCAATCAGTATTGGGTCATGGCGATTTTGTTAAGAACACTGTGAAGTGGAAGAGAAGTGAAAGTTCAACGAAACATAACTAACAGAAGTAGTAATGATGTTGGTGTTCCACCTGAATTTCCTCCCAATCTTGTTGACCTTCTTAATTTTGGAAAATTCTCTGATGAAGTGAAAGTTCTGCTTTTCTTGTTGCACAGCACTGGGAAGTGGGCATGCATTGTAAGTTTCATGGGTTTGACATCTTGCTTTTCTTTTTTGAAAGAATCTTGTTTTTTTATACATTAATATATTTTTGAATAAATTACACTTCACTTCTTTAAAAGATACTTGAATTACACTCCCCTCCCCTCTTATGCAAAACATATCAGAAAATATTTCACTCCCCACCCCTAAAAGAAGCTTGAATTACATTCTTCACCCCTTTTATGTTAAAATCTACAATTTTCTCCCTTAAAAAGTTTTTTTTTATTTCAAATAATTTATCAACAAAAAAAAATCGAACACACTCCGAAGAAAAATAGTATTGTGGGTCCACTTTAATATAATCAAAATTCAAATTCATATTTTTCTCTATTTTTTATTCACAATTTCATTAACATCTAGTTTTAAACCATATTATAAATTATAAAATATAAAACAACACAAAATAAAATTAAAATGACTGAAAAATTACTAAAGTCGATGAAATATGATTATTTAAAAATGAATTTTATATTCTAAGTTATAAAATTAATAACAAAATATTTAAATTTAATTATCATTGACATTTAAATTACAAATAAATGATTTTTTTCCTAAATGGTGTTTTAAAATTAGTAGATATCGTAAAAATATTTATTTATGTTAAAATAGATTAAATTGTGGTGCATATTTAATTATTAATGGAGGCAGGGGCGGATCTAGACATTTAGTACATGTGGGGCTAAAATTTCAAAGAAAAAGTAATGCAAAGTATATTAAAAATAGGAAATAACAATGTTTGATACAATACATTACAATGAAAACCATCTCCTATCTATTTGTTGAAAATGAGTTAACATGACATCATTACTAATTGTTAAAAAAACATATATTTCTATATAAGTTACAAGAAAGTCATTTAGTCACTGATCACCCATTTTGTTACATAGCTGACTCTTCACAACTTTCATAACTGAAAAAACACGTTCAATACTTGCAATTGCTACCGACAAGAGCAAAGCCAACTTAAAAAGCTTATAAACTATAGCAAATGTATTGCATTTATTTGTTTCCACAAATTTTGCACAAAGATCCGGTAGCCCTTTTAACTTAGCAAATTTTGGGTACGATTGAACATTTATAACATAATTCATTCCTAAGTTGATTGTCTAACGCTACTTCCGACACATCTATAAAATCATTTGGATAAAACGCAGTCATTCTCAATAATTTATTCACATCAAAAGTTGCAAATTACTTAGCGAGACTCAAACATAGAACACATTGTAAGAGTTCTGGAAGGTTGTTGACTTGTTGTTCTTATTTTTAACATATATATATATATATATATATATATATATATATATATATATATATATATATATATATATATATAAAGGAAATTGGATGTGTGGCTTTAGCCACACATAGCCATTGAATGGCTCCGCCCCTGAATGGAGGGAGTTGTAATTCAAGCATCTCATGGGGGAGGGGAGTATAAGTTTTATTTGTCAAGGGGGAGTGTATATTTTAACGTAAGAGGAAAAAGAAGTGTAATTCAAGCTTCTTTTAGGGGAAGGGAGAGTAATTTACTCTATATTTTTTAATTTGTTATATTAATTTGGGTGGAGCAACATTGGATCAACTATTATGGGAAAGAGAAATGGTATTCACGCTTTGGAGTAGAGGAAATCGGACATGAGTTGAGGTTGGACAAGTAGAATGGTAAATAACTTGGTTGGGGGGACTAACTGATGGTGTAGAATTGCTACAACAGATAAGCTTATTCACCATGGAACACACATGATGCAAAGGGTGAACCAAGAAAGTTTGTACTGGAATGCATCATCAATGGATGTTGCATACTCATAGGGATGCTTTTTTACGCATTAAATATGTTTTAAGTTCCGTTAAATATACCAAATTTTTGTTTTAGTTCCTCTAAGAATTTTCTTTGATTTTTGGTCTCTCTAAATATTCTAATTACATTATATGATGACAACTTCAAATTTAACTACCATTTATCTATTTTGTAGTTAGTTTTTTAGTTCCTCAAATTATGGTGTAGATTTAAATTTCAATTTGAAAAAAGAGAGTTGTTAAGGGTATATTTGTCAAGAAATATATTCGACAAAAGTTAATTATTAATGGTAGTTATTAATTGTACACCGAAAAACTCCTTATATTAGATCTTGAGATTTTAGGTTCTTTCTATATAAAACAAACCAATGATAATCATGCTGACAATCTTTTAATGTAATAAAAGGTTTGAGGTTGATTACATTCTCCCTATCTAGAAAATTGGATAGTTGTTTCCTTATTCATCACTAAATAACAATAGTCTATGATAGTTTATTTTTCATGGTTATTAGTCCTGCACTTCCCACTAAACTGACACCTTACAATAAACAATCATCCATTGATATCACTTTGACAACAATGGATCAACAACACCATTCAACTTCTTAGGTCAGGTAAAATGTATACTACTAAAAAAACTCACTAATCAAATTTCAAGTATCTGCGAACTATTGGTAGCATAATGTCTTAAACTCTATAGCCTACCATGACCGCAACCAAGCAACCTTGTTTCGACTACTTGAACTCTTTATGATATCTGGTAACTTGTAACAGTTTGAAAAATGATCAGGAAATATTCTCTCATTGAGTTGCTCACAAGCTTCCGGAGAAACCAATTCAGAGTATCCTTTAATGTCCGAGCAGTTCCATGGATTTTTTTTGCTCACATTAAGAGTGATGTTTGATAGACAGATATCGACAAAGTTGTCACCTTTAATACCTTGTATCAGGCCCGCACGTTTGATGTTTTCCCCTATCACATTCTCGACAGTAATCCTTTCTATCACAGGTAGAGCATCAAGGTCATATGAGTCATCTGGATGCTCTCCATATAAACCAGTGAACCTAATAGCAATATCTACATTAACCAAGGTCATGTTAGAGATATAGACATTTTTAACATAACCACCCCTGCCAGGAGAAGTCTTTATTCTAATTGCACTTTTTGAATCAAAAATGTAAATATCTTCTGCATGAACTTCTGAAACACCTCCAGACATCTCACTTCCGATAGCGATTCCGGCACTCGTTGTCCTCCCGGTGAGTCTGTGGATGTTAATGTTTGTACTTGGTCGACCAAATGAAATTCCATATTCATCCCATCCACTTTTGATGGAAATTAGATCATCGCCGGTGCTTATATAACAGTCTTCAATGCATACATTATCAGAAGAATCTGGACACAAATAAATGGTATATTATGAGAACGAGTCTTTTGAAACAAAATTGGCTAAGATATTAACAGTCTTAAGTGTCATTTGTCAGCTATGCTAGGAGATATATTGATTTCAACAAGGATATTGCCATGAATACATTGCCAACACATATATCTATAAATACTTCCTTTTTGCCTTTTTGGGTCCAAATGAACAGGAACTCAATATCGCACAAAATCTAGAAATATTTGTGCATTGTCAATTACATAGGGTATGGCATTCCAGCCTAAGGGAGAAAATTCACCTGGATCAATCCCATCTGTATTTGGTGAACCAAAAGGAGCAAGGATTGTGACATTCTGAACTGTGACATGGCTGTTCATCAGTAAAATAGTCTCAGATATCCCATAACCATGATATCTTTACTATTACAGTCTTAAAATGGTAGTGAAAGTGCATGAAGTTTAAAATTTAAACACAATCCTACTGAAGAGAACAAACCTGCAATACACAGGATGAATAGTCCAAAATGGTGAATTCAAAAAGGTTACATTCGAAATGAGAACCTCTGTTGAATTCATCAATTCGACTAAATGGGGGCGTGTATGGTCGAGTGTTTTGTTACGAAATTTGCTCCACCAGATACTCCCTTGACCATCTATACTTCCATTGTTACCTAAATTGGGTCACCAAATGGTATCATTATATATATATAAATATAAAAAAATGTATAATACAATAGAAGATAATTCTTCATTGAATATTATCAACCTGTTATGATGACATCAGTTAAATTGCGCCCATAAATGAGGCTTCTATGCCTTCCACCCGGCAACTCCCTTCCCCTGCCATATGATGGTAGAGGATCCACAACCGGCCAATCTTCAGAGTTCTGTAATAGACATGATAAGGTATTTGTTTTACACACTATATCGTAATGGAGACCACATGATCTGAAACAAATTAAACTACCAAGTTTATTGGACTCAAGCCGGTTAATGAAATACAAACATAACTTATTTAGTGATGGCATATTAAGGGGAAAAATTAAATAGTACAAAATAATCCTTGCATAGGGTTAAAGTTATAGGTTTCAGATAATTAGATAACTAGATAAGGAAGGAGAGAAGAGAGGGAATAATATTTTTTGTGATTATGGTTTGATACAAAAGACTAAGTAGCATTCCTTATTTATACAAATACTAGACTCCTAATCATAACTGAATAAGGTAATAAATCATGACAACTAAGGAAATATGTAAACCAATCCTAGAAAACAGTCAAATGCACCTTTGGTTTGACGGCGGGAAGAATATTCCACCGACAGAATGGTCCCAATGCGAATTAACTGTGATTTTTACGAAGCTAGGAATTGTAAATTCTATTAGACATGAGGTGATGCAGCAATTCACCGTGAAAACAAACACTAGCTAAGATACGCTGACATGTTGTAGAATAACAATATATCTAGCTCATAAAGTACCAATAAGTTATCAACTACTGAACTATAACAAAAGACTGCTACATTAATTAATGTATGCATAGGAAGCATATCATAGGAACAGGACAGGTATGCTAAAAGTGACCTTCCACCTTGCAATAACTGCATTGAATAAAAGCAAGGGAAGCAATTAATGTCTTACCGTTGATCCAAGAATTACTGCATCTTTGTCCAACCACAAAGTCAGATGGCTGATGAGATCAAAACTACCAGTTAACCACCGGCCAGCAGGGACAAAAAGTTTGGCTCCACCTTTGTCGGCATACGAATTTAGGTAGAAGATGGCATTCTGAAACGCCTTTGTATTGAGAGTAATCCCATCTCCTACTGCTCCAAATTCGGTAATACTGACACTGTGTGGTCGAACTTCCTTAATGTTTATCTGTTTGCAGGTTGAGCTGCTCCAAACTGTCCATGAGCTGCAACAAATCAATGCAAGTACCAAAAACACATCCACCAGCTGCAAAATAAATGTGTCACTATCAGTTACACTTAGAAGCGTTCTCAATGTGGAAAATCACATAGATTTTCATAAAACCACAACCAGCAGTTCATATGCTTCTTCAACTGCAACGAGAGAAGGATATAGAGGAAAATGCAGAAACATATATATTTTTTGAAATGGTCAATGTTAGTAATTAGTTGTTACTTCATTAGGTTTTGAACCCATGACCTCCATCTCCTTAACCCTTAGCTCAAACCAGTTGAGCTACCAACCCCAAAAAACGTAGAAGCATTGACCAATTTAACACACGTTAACATCACGAAATTACAGAGCTATGGGAACTTGAGTGAAAATTGATAAGTTGAAAGCTACATTTCAGAAAACATTTAAATTTGGAAAGAATATATTCCAAAAACACTAGAAAAGGAACAGGGAGAAAAAAAAGACAAGTTGGTTGTCCCCTTTTCACCTCTTTTAGCAAGAGTGATGGTGACAAAATTGATATATGTATAAAACTTTCAGCTGTGTTAATTTGATAAACAAAAATTGGACAACTTTCGCAACAACAATCTAAATGATTAACACAGTTCAAATATGTGGTCAATTAACGGTTAATACACTAATCATTAATGAATCATCATTAACAACAAATTTGGATGAGATTTTAACCACAATTTTCAGGAGTTCAATTATGGTTAACCACGTTGATAGTTATCGAGTTTCGACGCCTCTATTGATCGTGACAGACTAACTAACCACCTAACCACTTAAAAAGTTATCTAAATTTGGCTGTAAAAAAATAGTTTCTCAAAAAACAAATGATTGCAGATCTTACTAATAACAACTACTAAGTTTGAGAGTGGAAACAAAAGAAAAGAAGGGAAAGAGAAACTCACAGATAAAAGTTTCTTCATATGAATGAGTTAGATCCTGTTTTGCAGAGGCACCTCCGATGGACTAGATGGTTAATTTGATCGAACAAAATCTTCACTCAGCAGTAAAAAAGAAAGAAAGAAAAAAAAAACAGTAGGACTATTTGATTCCCCTAAACGTAATAATGATTTGATTATATAGACAGCGCTCATCGGAGTTTAGTTCCGCTTTTGTCGCCGAATCCAATGCTGACTTTCTATTTACTAAATTAGATAGACTTGCATGGACTATCAGTTGACTTTTACTATCTTTCTTCTTTTTGCTCTTATTTTTCCGGTCAATCCAAAGAGAGCCCTTTCTTTTGGAATACTAGTCGCACGGTCCCTTTGAATTGGCTTATTTTAGAGCTTATGCAAAGCAGCTTATGCAAATAAATAAACATTAATGTATTATTTATAAGTTTGTTGATGGCGATTTTCGCAAGTGTACGAAATCGTTCAAGTAGTAAAGTTAAAACAGTAGACCGAGTGACGAACTCGAAGACTGCTTTATACTGTCGGACTATAATTTCTAGAGTTAACTAAACAAAAGGGTACGGTATTTGTTTTATAACAATAATGAAAATTGCAGAAAATAAAATTGGTTTGAGTTCAAAGATAGAAAACTTGTCAGGGATGAGTTTCACTAGGCGATGGACTTAAGTTACTCATTTAGATATGACCAATGAACTTGTTTACCGAATCATAACTTAATTCTCTAAATTACTCTTGTCCTAATTCCTTAGTGACAGAATCATTAATTCTAAGATAAACCCTAATCCTTAGTGAATTTAAAATTAGAATTAAGCATGAACGAACAAGAATTACTAAATGGTTTCACGGGATTTGTATCTTTTCCTCGATTACAAAGGCGAGAATTTCTTATCTTAAAGCATTCATACATTCAACTTTTGTTTCACAATATGAATCATAAATCAATTTAAAGGTGATCAATCAATAAAAGCATTAAGCACAAAGATAAGAAATATGATTCAATAAACTTATTCAATGATCAAACTAAGGTCACAAGGCAAAAGTTATCATCTAGCTAACCTCATCCCTAACAATAGAGAAATTAGCTACTCATGTTTCAATTACAAATAATAGCGAGACTTAGAGACATTACACAATAAGAAAGAAGATGGAAAACTTCAACTTCAGTCTCCTAGAATCGAACAGCTCCTTTCTAAGGTCAATCTCCAGTATTCTTCTGCAATTTCTTTCTCCAAAAATCCAACCCTTGCACTGAAAACGCACCTGGTTTTTATAGTCCTTGTTTCTGAAACTGACCCATCGTGCCACGACACAGGTCCATCGTGGCACGATGGCCTCATTAAACAGCATGTCAACGCATTCAAAGCCTCATCGTGGCACGAAAATCCCAGTGTTGAAATCCTTCTTATGGCATTCTTCTCATCGTGCCACGACACAGGTCCATCGTGGCACGATAATTCCAGTAGCAAAAAACCTCTAAAAACTTCTCAAAATCTTGCAAAACTTTCACATTCCATAGTCACTTGGCCTTTGACCATTCCTGCTAACTATGTCTAATTCCAGCATGAAAAATCAATAAAAGACTCTAATATGTACAAAAGACATCAAAAGACGGCTAAAACAAAAGCATGACTCACAATCATCATTTGTTAAGGTGGTTTATGAAAAAACAACTTATGAATATACAATTTTCGTTAGTAAGATCTTATGAATTAACATAAAACCTTAATTATTTACATAAGCTCTTTTTCATAAGCTCAATCCAAACAGGCCATAATACTTGTCATTTTTTAGAAATCAAATAAATTTTGTTATTTTTGATGAAATTTTTTGTGTTTTTTTTAATGCCCATAATTATTTATTATTTCATTTTATTAGTTATCTCTACAATAAATTGGTAAGGGTATTACTGACAGACTGATAATTAATGTTGCATTGAATTTTTTTTAAGGAATAATGTTGCATTGAAACTTGAAAGTGATAAGTAAAGTGAAACAAAATTATTCTTCAAAAGCGACAATTATTGTAAAATGGAGGGCATATCTCTTTAAAAAGATTTATATACAGCAATAGAAGTGATTTTGACATTAAATAATCTACGGATTTTTATTTAGAGATTTTATAAAAAAAAAATAGAATCTATTTTACGTTTGTTTATCGTAATAAAAATTATTTTTTTTAAAATAATTTAGTTTGTTTGGATACCACTGTATAAAAGAGATTATGTGCTACAAAATTAGTTCAACATTTTGACCCTTATTTTCTCTCTCCTCTAAAAAAAATATATATTTTTGAAAAGCTTTTCTCAATTGCTTCTCATTTGAACTTGTTTCTTTATTCCTATTATTTTAAAAAACTATAACAAACGGATGCAGTACTTTTTTTAGAGAACATATGCAATACTCTTAAAAGTGATTTTTTTTTTATAAATGTAATTTTTTTCTTAAAAAATCTATAACAAACGGGCTCATAACTTCTCATTTTTTTTCCAATTTTATTATCTAAAAAAAGTCACAGCAAAAAATAAAATATCAAAAATGATTTTTTTCTATGAGAAATTGGTTATCAATTGAATCTTTTTTAAAAAAATCTTTGCTAAAAAAGTTATACTAACAAAAAGACAAAACACTCTAAAATTTATTTAAAAAAAATTGTAAGAGCATAAATTTAATATCTAAAATATAATCATATATTTAACGGTTCTTAAATTATAAAATATGTAAATTTAATCCCTAAACTATCCTCCTATAAACATAATAAGTTGCCCTTAAACTCTTGAAATTTGTAAATTTAATCCTTAAATAATATAAAAATCCATTAGTTTGGCCCTAATCATCTTAAGATCAATTAGCAAAACTCACTTAGGTTGGTCTCGTAGTGTTTGTTTGGAACCTCTAAATGTGTTTCTCCCAAGATCTCAGGTTTGATTGTTTGGAACCTTGTAATGTATCTGTCTCAAAGTCTCGGGTTCGATTCTCTTTAATACCAAATTTGATGGGCTACTCCATAGAGTTTCACTCTGACTTTAAATTGGGCATTACAACTGAACAGTGAGATTTGACTCTCGAATTAATCAGTCATTGGATCGGATACTGATATTTTTTTAAAAATAGCAGTTAGCAAGTATCTAATTGACAAATTTTATATACTTTAGAGATCACTTATTATATTTACATAGTTTAAGGCTTGATGATTTTTTTCTCTAATTCAACCATCTTTCCCAATAATATTCTGCTATATTTTTCCTTGTTGATTTTTTTATATGCAAAATTTTACACAAACAGGTGAAAGACATAGAGGTGGAAGAAAACTAGGAATAATGGGACATAATAGCCACACAAAAATCAAGACCATTTTGTGGGAGTGACCAATGAGCATGGAACAGTTTCCCCTGTCCGTGTAAAATGAATGGGACACTTACAAACTTAAATGTTTGCAGACCAGTTAGCTTCTGAAGATGAGACTGACAGATTCTTCAATCCCATTGAAGGAGAAAAGAAATGACCTCTTGAAGAACAGTTCCAAGGAATGTATTCTTTTTAAAATCAGAAATACTTAGATCCTATGATAATGATTTTAGAATCCATCTCAAAATAAACACAACTCACACATTGTGATTGATAGCCATTTATAAGACTCCGTAGTGACTATGACTATCTTTTTGAGTGCCAACACAAAGTTGTTGTATTAGTTTTACTTTTGGTAGTAGTTGAATTATTATTTAAATACTTGGTATTGTAATGAATAAGTCAAATTTTATTACAACAAATTATAGGATATGATTGATGTGTATGCATCGTCAGTGTAAATCACATCAAATTAGATCTCACCATGTATTAAAATGCTGTCACAAATAATTTAATCACTAAATTTAGGATTTATAAGCTATTTTGGTTCATATTCTAAATGTGTGCGTTGTTATCCTTTTTAGAGGGTAAAAATGTAGTAGTTCTTTATAGCTTGCTACCCTTTACATTTATAAAATTTTACAGTTGGAGCATCAAAATTTCACTTTACATAAGTTATTTGACGAACAGAGGATAAAGTGGAGCCTTCCAGGTTGTTCTTCCTTGTTCAATAAGTTCGAACCCGATTATAAGCATTAAGTGCAGCATCATGAACTAGCACTTGTTGATGGCTCAACTGTACCAACTGGATCTGGATTGGTATCGGTCCGAGTGCGTGCATTCCGTTTACCTGATTTCTGATTCTCCGCTTTATCCTGATCTTGCTTTAGCAGCACGGGTTTAAACTGCAAAGACAGGATACAATAAAGAAAAGGACTTAAGCACCAATTGGGGTATCGTATGCAACCACAAAATTATAAAAAGGGATAAGAGGGAAAACACGGGATCCTAAAATTCTAGATCAGTGCAAACCTGATATATGGAATATATAACATTTCTTCTTATTTGTGCCATCATCTCCAAGAAAAGGTTGTAGCCCTCAAGCTTATATTCAATAAGTGGATCCCGTTGCGCATACCCTCGTAAACCCACAGCTTGCTGAACAAATTTTAGTGCTTGTAGATGTTCTTTCCACAGCCGATCGATATTGCTCAAGATCAGGAACCGCTCCGCTTCTTTCATCAAACCCGGTGCTTGTTGCTCCGTAATATCCTATGGCAGCATTTGTAGTCATGCAAGTAAAAATCAAACGAAATAAAGGTAAAAGAAAATTGTGAAGAAACCAAGCCCTATCAATTGTCATAACTCAAGATGACGACAATTTAAAACCAATAACTTCATAATGGTTTAGTATATAATTTGTTGATATTTTAAGATCTTTAATTAGTAATGAATGGACTGTCCTCAATTTGATCCATACTACTACGAGGACTTCTACATTGGCATTATCCATACATCAGATCCCATAAAAGGAAAATATTTACTGATAGATTGTAGTGGATCTATAATTCTCATAAAAGATTGATCTTTGATACCCAAAAATTTAAAATAAAATAAAATTCAACTAAAAGTAACTGTCTACTTACCCTTTTTTGCAGATAGGCTTCTTTACCGCGAAGACGAAGATAGCTCCGCAATCCCTCATAATCAGGACACTCATTCCTCAGCAAATCAGGGGTCAGATCATTCAACAAGTAGCAATATCTGAAGACAAATCAAATATCTTCTGTCAACAAAATTGTTAGATCCAAATTAGAGGAAAACATGCACTAGGACTACGTATTTGATAAAAATAATCTGCTTTTTTAAATGCAAAACATGATTTTTTTTTTTTTAACCAAGTATTCAATAACGTAAACCAGCAAAGTTGATAGTTCTCTTGGTTGGCTTGTTGCTACTAGTAAGCTAACATTGTCAACTGTTGTCCCATGAAACCGGCACTAGTTTGGCCTGCTCTACGAAACCACCTAGTTTTTGAAAATTCATGGCAAATTGATTCAGCCTATTCGGTAGACACCAAGGATTCTAAAAAAATACAACTGGCTCATAGTTGAAGAGGCTGGTTGGCTTGTCAAGGTTTTAGAAGTGTCTAGTTAACAAGAATACAGAGGTCATGCATGAATCACCGTAAAACTAAACAAAAGAAGGCATCAAACACAAAATCAAAAGATTTCACTTACTGTTGGATTTTTGCAATTAGTTTATCAAGATCCCAGCTGTCTTTTGGAGCATCAGAACCAATGTTGGCCTAATTCATCACAAGATTGTATTTTTGCATTACATGATGAAGTAAGGCATATAAAGAACCATAATTTTAGCATAGGCTTACCTCTAAAATGTCATCTATTGTCAATTCAGCATATTCAATAAGAAGAGACTGAAGATTGTCAGATTGAAGGGCTCGTCTTCTCTCTGTATAAACCCGGTCTCTTTGGCTATTAAGTACTTCGTCATACTCAAACAATTGCTTCCGAATGTCAAAGAAATAGTTCTCCACTTTCTTTTGGGCTTCATCTAATGCTTTGGTCAACATCTGGGACTCAATAGGTAGGTCTTCCACTCTGAAAGCTTTCATTAAGCCCTGCATATCAGATTATTAAGTTGTTAACCATGTCTTAGGAAATCAATCCAGGTGCAGTAGCAAGACCATAACCACATTACCTGAATTCGGTCTCCACCAAATATCCGAAAAATATTATCTTCAAGACTTAAAAAGAAGCGTGAGCTTCCTGGATCTCCTTGTCTGCCACTTCGACCACGCAGCTTCAGAAATTAAAGTTCCAAGGTTAAATATTTAATTATCAGTTGACAATACTGTTTTTCTGGAAGGGAAGAAGGAGTGCGAAGGGATATGTTAATGTGCAAGATGCCAGAGCCACAAGCTATTCCAGTCCCATGTTCTCCTCCTTCAACCCAACAAGGAAATGGGGAGAAGAAATTAAAAACCTGATTGTCAATTCGCCGTGATTCATGACGCTCGGTACCCACTACAATTAGTCCACCAGCCGCCACGACCTGCAGTCAAAATGCTTATAACAAATGTATAAATGACAAAAGATCATGGAAAGTATTCCTCAATTAAACACATCGACCTTCTTCCTCTCTTCCTCGGTGAAGACTTTATATTCTTTGCTGATTTCCAGAAAAGCATTTCTCAGCGCGGCAATGACTTCATCTTGGGCTGGGCCCTACATAAAATCCACAATGCAATAGTACAAAAAAAAAATCTACACAAGTATTAAAACAAAGAAAGTGTCATTTGCCTTTTTAATAATTATATTAGCCATCAACAAAATGTCACCTTTTCACAGGAATATGATAGGCGCTCCTCTGCTTCCAGCTCAGTTAATGATCTCTTGCCCCATGCTTTAACAGCCAATTGCACGGCCTCCTCAGCCAACTCGGTATTTTTATTTGATAGTTGGCATGGAAACAGCTTGTCATTCACCTGGATAATGACATACATGGAGTTTAAAAGCAGTTGCTATAAAAACCATGTGCGTACACACATACACTTTCAAAAGCTAAAAAAAAAAGTAGATTTGTGGTATTTTTTGTAAAAAATATTTGAAAAAATGTATTATTGAATCCAACTTCCAATCCTTTTTAGCCATATCTCCCCCTTTCATCATCATTTCTTCTCTGTTGGCAGAAAGATTCATCTCTTGCAACTAAATTCCAGATAACTTCTATAGTCAATGATTTTTACCCATTGATCAAGGAGAAGCCTGGGTTCGAACTATATTTTTCCTATGCATACTGTTCAGTATTGCAAACTAATAATGTTGGATTTGGCGGATGCAAAAGTACTCTTTGGTCTTAATGGTATCTGATACTTACATTCCAGTACTCTCCCAGTTTGGCAATTTAATTAACCATTGATTCATTCTAACGAACAATTTTAAGAACTTCACACATATGTCTTAATGCTTTTCCCATAAGTGGAGTCCTTTTCTGAGTACTATAACGTGTCAAGAGTTGAATAAAAAGAAAATAGAAAGATAGATAATGAGAAAAAGGAGGCAAGTGATTAATAATGAATAGATTTTTAAAAAAATTATCCAAGTAATATGTCACAGATATATCTTTAGTCATTTTCCTTTTTAGAAAGCAGATGTGGTTTAAATGAAGGTGTGGGTTGAAAACATCTTGTAAAAAAACAAACAGGAGGACATCAGCAATCCCCTTACACACACGCGCACACAGCACTTCATTTATATGAGGAAATATCATAATTACAAAAATAAACAAATAAACACCATACCTTCCATGTCTTACTAGGAGGAGGTTTCTTTATCGATACAAAATCTCCTTCAGCTAGCTTAACAACTCTGCAATCATAAGACAAGCTCTGATAATAGGAATCTAAGCATAGGAGTAACCAGAAGTATTTTTCCCATCAAAGTTGTGTCAGTGACAAATGAATCCTGGAGGCTGTAAGATTGCAGAAGCAAGGCATAATATGCATATACAACTATCATAGGTTCTGCCCTCTAAACAAATCCAACTATAAGGTATAGAAAGATGAAAGATTAGACCTACAATATGATCATGGAGATTCTGATGCGCAAAAATCAAATGCTTTGTGCATATGAACTTACTGCAAACAATAATCACTTGAGATGACTGCTTAAGAAATATGTCGGGCCATTTATTCATTAGATGATTTTATTCAATTTCCCATTATTAGCATCATGTTTCTCTATCTGCAACTGCCCTAGGGGTGCCAGAGGATAGTTTATCGTTCTGCTGGAGGGCACAAGGATACCCAATTAAGATATCACTTGTTAGGGTTAAATAAGTTTTTCTTCCATAACAAATTATCAAATTTTTGTTTTTCGTCCTCATAAAAAAAAGTGGCATGTTTGAGTCCCTTTAAAATTTTCAAGCAGGCAATTTTAGTCCCTGTTAAATTCAAATTTGTTCAGTTGTCCTTAAACTTTTAATGACTTTTTTCTAGATAAAACAAATTTGAATTCAGCAGGGTCTAAAACTGCGTCCTGGAATATTTTATAAGGACGCAAACATACCCTTTTCTTTTATGAGAACGAAAAAACGAAATTTGACAATTTTTTAGAGACAAAAAACTTCTTTAACTCTACTCACTATCATATGCTATGTCTATGAGGGTAAAGAACAACTTTTTTATAGATAATATATCATTTTAATATCATTAATTATTGGATCTTGTGCCCTTGAGAAAGGGAGAAATATTTTTTGTACAAGCATCATAGTTGTATACTGATGAGTCACTCAAATCGAAGTCCAAAACCCTACAAGTTTATTACTGTAGGCCAAAGGAAGCAAGAGAAATGGGTGCAAATGTAAGTGGAGGGACATGTTTTTAAGGAGGGAGAAATAAATCTAACTCGAGGATTACTTACAGGAGAGAGAAAAGGGAAAAATGAATGTCAACGTGGCTAGGGTCACATAGGACTTTACTGTCACTTAATCTCAGGCTTGTGCCTTGGGTTAGGATCTCCTCTATGGCTGGGAACTTCTGCTCTTATATCTTTAATTTTTCTTATTTCATTATTCAATACAATCTCCCTGTCAAGATAGAAATGGTATCTGATATGTACTTCTTTTCACGAAGCAACAAAGGAGGTCTTTTTTACACAAGTCATTCTTCTAAGAAACCATGTGATCAAAGGCTTCACAGTGCATTTTATTTTCTTCAATTGACACTCTTTCTCAGTAGTTACTGTGAGTATCACTTGAAAATCCGAAGCCACTCCACCATTGCTACTCTCTTTCTCCATGGATAAACAAATTATCACTTATATGAATGTCTGCACACAGGAACACCCTTATTTAGCAGTTTTTTTTTAACATGCAATACTTCCCACGAAACCCACCCATACCAGTATCTCATCTCTTTTTATCCATCCTCGCCTACTCACACCAAACCTATCTCCTTCTCTTCAAGACACTGCTTGATTTGACCTCTAAAGGAACACAGGTAAAAGCACATTTTAAATTATATGCTACAGGCAACAAGTACATGGATGGGTAAAGTTTGAATAAACAAACATGCCAATTAAAGCTCCACCATACCTTGGCATCAGTATCTCACGAAGCTTCAACCGTGCCATAAATTCAGCATTACCGCCAAGGATTATATCCGTCCCACGACCAGCCATATTGGTGGCAATTGTCACAGCCCCAAGACGACCACTCTGTGCTACAATTTCTGCTTCCCTCTCTACATTTTCTGGTTTTGCATTAAGAACCTTAAAACAAAAATTAAAACAGAAATGATTATTATAAGCTTTACTCTCATGCTTTAAAATGGAAGAGCAGTTGGTCAGTTTTAGCAGCAGTTGATCTAGGCTAAGAATAGGCTGTCCTTTTTTAGAAACAAAAATTATTCAAAACAGGTATCAAGAAGAAAACATTGTATTCTCAGATTCTGTCCATTTCCTATTAAGACAATGGAGACTATACCTCATGCGGGATTCCAGCTTCCTTCAATTGCTCAGACAAAGAATCACTCTGCTCAACGCTAGTCGTGCCAACAAGCACAGGTCGGCCAGTTTTGTGCATTCTAGAGATTTCCACCACAACTGCACGCCATTTCCCACTAGTAGCCCTGAAAACTACATCAGATTCATCCTGAGAAAGAAATTAAAAACACCATAAGGAATTTGAGAAACATTTAAGTAATCTACGAAAATTGTTTTATCAGGCAAGACACGCACTAAATAACTCATAAGATGAAAATTAAGGCTTCCAAACTCTACTTTTGATGGAAATAATCTACCACCACTACCTCTTGCGGAACTATAATAATAATGTACACTTGCATGGTTTTTGCACATATAAACATAGTAAAAATATCAATCATCCCATTCGGAAATCGGAACACAGACCTCACATGGCAAAACAATCATCAGTTTATTAAAGTGTAGCATATGGGTGAACAGCAATAAGAGACCTTTCTTATCATAGGTTTGTTTGTAGGCACAATTGTAACTTTAAGCTTGTAAATGCTTTCAAATTCTGTGATTTCTGTTGATGCAGTGCCAGTCATGCCGCATAGTTTTGGGAACTGTAAAAGCACAGATTTAAAAACATTAAGGTAGTTTCCACGGCTAATAAAATTCTGAACTGAGGATTTACTTAATCAGATTAGATATAATGTTTCCAACCTGCAGAAAGAAATTCTGGTAACTAATAGAAGCCAGTGTCACAGTTTCATTTTGAATGGGCAACCCTTCCTTTGCTTCAACTGCTTGATGGAGTCCATCACTCCACCTTCTCCCCTATCAGTAGAGAGAAAAAGTACATTAAAAATTATGTGTGCCTTGACATATCAACAAAATTTTCCTCAGAAATTTGAAGACATGACATGTTATTTCTTCATCAAAGTTTCATTCTTTGTTTCAAAGAAAGAGTCGTGGTAATGAAAGTAATAAGATTTTGGTATTGGGTACGCAGGCACTAAAACAATTAGATTGCAAATTTAAACATTATGGTTTTGGTATGTAATGTATTGACAGGCAGGACATGTTAAAAATTACTGTCCCGGTTTAGATTGTAGACTATTATAAACAGTTTCTGTAATGAACCTTCCATTCAATTCTAGCGATTTTAATTATAAATATTCTTACAGTATCAATAATTAAAAGATAATTATTAAATTCTAGAAGAACCATCACAAGTTAGGCCGATAGAGGACGATGAATTCAGTCATAAAGTGAAGAGAATGCTAACAAGTGCCCTTAAGGCATTGTTTAAGGACCTAAAAGAGGTAACTTTGTATGGAAAAGTTGTATATTTATTATATTTACAAAGAAAAATTCTATATAAAGTGAATGGCAATCACGCGAATCCATCGCGGCCTTTATTCCACCCAGCCACTTTTTTTTTACTTCCACCTTTTAATAAGACTTCAAGTGAAGTCCGCCCATATGCAATTTTTCATTGGTTAGTTTCAAATCCGCGGTGCTTTCGGGATAACCCATTCGCTGTATTTAGCAATGCTCATTTACAAATATTTGACTTGTATCTTCAAGAAAAACCTTCATTTTATGGACTCCTTAACCAATGCCCTTAGGGCACTCGTTAGCAATACCCTATTAGTCATAATCTGAAGCAAAGTTTTGTCTTATTCTGAGTGCAGTTCCAGAAAGTGTCAGTGAATACAACCAAAACAATGAGATTGTGAATGTGTTAGATGATATAAAAAAATATGTTATAATATCTTGAACAAATCATACAGCATCTTATCTCTTAGGATCAATTAGTTTCTATCCTGGCATTTTAAGATTATCTCCTAAAGTTAGATTCTTTATTTCTCAGTTAGAATCATGATCTGTTTCCCTATTTGATTAGAATCAAGAGTCTAGCAACACAAATAAGGTTTCATGCTTAATAAGGGTTATATTTGTAACTGCTCAGATCTTTGTTTATGGGACATCCACACTTGTCCGCATGTCTGATATTCGCTCCTAAATGTGTAAAGATCCCACATTAACTAGTGTTAGGGCCAAAGTAGTCCTTATAAGGCTTGAACAGTCTTCACTTACTAGCTAGTTTTGCTGGGGTTGAGTTAGGCTGTAGTTTGAAGAAGAGTGTTAGATTATATGAAAAATATTTTATAATATCTAGATCTAATCTGACAGCATCTTATTTTATCTCTTAGGGTCAGTTTCCTATCTTACAATATCAAGATTCTCTTATAATTATATTTCATATTTCTTAGTTATTTATTATCATGATCTTCCCCTTATTTTATTGGAATTAAGTATTAGTGCAAATAAGGGCTAATGCTTAGTCTTTTAATTCCCTTCTTCATTATTTAAAAACTCTTTAACTTTAACATAATTACTATGAGAATTAAATACAATTCTGCCTAAGAAACTGCTATAGGTGATACCATACTTATTCTCACTGTCTTTTTCAATTAAATCGTATATTGCCATAAGGTCTGAGCTGAAAGTCTAAATACCTGCATTACTCGACCAGTAAACTCATCAACAATTAGCACCTCTTTTCCTCGAATTATGTAGTTTACATCTCGAAGAAAAAGTTCTTTTGCTTTAATTGCATTTAGGACAAATGAAGCCCATTGTTCTCGTGGATCATATAAATCTTTGACATCTAAAATTTCTTCAGCATCTTCGTAGCCCTGTTCAGAAAGTAGAACCGATTTTTGTTTTTCATCCACCTGCAATGACAATCTGAGTAAGAAGACTAAGATCAAACTAAACTATGCATCTACTCATATGAGCAGATATAAAACAAGTTATTCTCGTGATGAAAATTTGAAAAGCATTGACCATTAACGATGAATAAAAATCAAAACCTTTAAAATTATGTTTTAAAATTAATTTAAGAAATACTCCTTTTGTGCTTTTGGCATCATATCTTTGATCTATCCATGTTTAAATCCCACGACAACCACCTAGCCATCAGTCACAAGTGAATAACAGAAATTCCCTAGCATCACCAAGCAGACCACATAATGCAAATTGCAAACTAATTATTTATATAACAAATTTAGTGTTAGCAGTACATCCTATATAACATTTGCAGTATTCGCAAAAAAAATCATTGTCTCTCATTTACCTAATACTCAGCTGATAAATATATATATATATATATATGAGGGGGGTATATTGACTCCAAGAGTTACTCCAAATCTCCATCCTTGATTTGATCTTAATCTAATGGACTACATTTAAGTCTTATTAATAATCATGTGACTCGCCATTCTTGATCATTCTAACAATATTTAGGTTTCCTTTTTCGTACTCATTACTCAATCAACATTTATGTTTCATTAACATAAAAATTTTAGTCAATGTTTTTCATTAACACAATTAATTATTAAAAAAATAAAAAAAATATTCTTTTGCTTCATCAAATGTTTTTTTAGAATAAATTCATATGTTAAATTATGATTAACTGTTCTTAAAATAAAACTATGCTTGTAAAAAATATTTGTGTTATGTTTTAGAATAAAATTCAAATGTTAAACCATGAATAACTAATTAATTTGTTTATTATAATTTAATCAAAATTTACGTTCTTAAATTCGTTAGTTATTCATATTGAATAAACTATAATAAAAAAATTGTTTTCAAGTATATATACTTATAATAAACAATTAATTTTTGATCGGTATATTAAAAAAATGTTGTATCTAAAAATTAGTGTGATGTTTTCTTATATTTTAATGCTAACCATTTTTTTACAGGCATTGGTTTTTTTAAGAACGTTAATCTAGTTTAACATTTGAAATTTATTCTAAGAAAAACATTTGATGAAACAGATGAATAATTGTTTTTACCATTTATTAATTGTGTTAATGAAACATAAATGTTGATTTAGTACAAAAAAGGTAACCTAAATATATTGTTAGAATGATCAAGAATGGTGAAGACCATGATTATTAATAAGACTTGCATGTAGTCTATTAGATTAAAATAAAATCAAACTACTCTTGGAGTCAATCTCTCCCTCTCCCTCTCCCTCCCTCCCTCCCTCCCTCCCTCCCTCCCTCCCTCCCTCCCTCCCTCTCTCTCTCTCTCTCTCTCTCTCTCTCTCTCTCTCTCTCTCTATATATATATATATATATATACACAACCTCAGTTAACAAATATCCTGTTACCTAACTTTCACGTTTGTCCATACATCATAAACCTAGCAATAAAGATCTTTTCTCTTTAAGCATTAAGCATATCCCATGGGAAAAAAAGTACTGGCCACAGATGAACTTTGCTTACCCTTTTCATGTCCCCATTTAGGGCATAAATACCACTCCTCCATCTCATATTGAGTGTCATGTTAGCAAAAGAAAAATGTCCCAAAATAAGTGCTGCTTTATGTTTTCATGTAATATAAACTATTTTATTCTGAATATACCTCCAAATCAATACTACGAGTGTTACTTCCAAGTTGATCATACTCCACTATGGTTAATAAGAATAATTTTGTAAAATTATTCCATTTTTATTTATTAACAACTTTTCTTAATCTGTGTAAAATAACCTAAAGTGACACTCAATATGGGACAGATGGAGAAACCAATGACAAAGTTGTCCCACTTTAAAATCCTTTACCATAAGCTAATGTGAGAATGGTAGGCCTAAAGGAAGTTGCTAATCTTAATTTCTGAAAAAAATGCTTCTGAACTTTACATAAAATTGGCTGAATTTATATATGAGATATACACAATTTCTTTCGCTTGCAAACCTAAATCAGAAAACAGTCTCCAATTAAGATGCTAATATTTCGTACTAGGCACAACCTAAAACTGAGTTGAGCACGTACAGAAAATGAAACAGTGAATATATATTCTGATAAAGTTAACACTACAGTATATTTAAAAATAAGCATAGCTGGAAGACTTACAGTGTAATGTATATCACGTTCAAAGGCTTCTGCTATCTTTGCAGCCTTGTAGTATTTATCACTGGGTTTCTCTGCAGGTCCTGATATAATGAGTGGAGTTCTAGCTTCATCGATAAGTATTGAATCAACCTCATCAATGACACAATAATTGAAACCCCTAATGACAAGCTCCTCAACACTCTGCACATTCCATAATTTGGAGTTCAGTATGATATTAAAAGGATAGAAATTAACTATTTACAAAGCATATAGTAAATGCAAGGAATATATAAAGGAAGAATTACTTTCCGTGGCAAGATTGTCTCTTAAGTAATCAAAACCTAGCTCGCTATTAGTGACATATGTTATGTCACATAAATAATTTTCCTTTCTTTGCTCACTTGTCATATTCTCTGCCAATAAAGTCATAAATTGTTAGAGTGCAATAAAGGAATGTGTTTAAATCGTGATGCATATTAAAGAAGCTCAGTTAATAACAAAAAGAAGGCAATACACAAGAAAATGCTAAACAAAAACTCAGAAAAATTTATGTCAAGGATGCATTAGCTTTTATTGAGAAATAAAAAAATCGGCATGTGACAAAGAAGCAAGACAGAAGATTTAAATACAAACACCCAAATGAGTAACAATGGTTGAACATAGATTTGAATGTATATATAAACAGAATCCAAAATCAAAGGTGAAATGGAAGGAATGAAGTTTGAGACATACGCTGGAT
The DNA here is from genome assembly GCA_018208015.1 of Medicago ruthenica. Lineage (NCBI taxonomy): Eukaryota > Viridiplantae > Streptophyta > Magnoliopsida > Fabales > Fabaceae > Medicago > Medicago ruthenica. The sequence continues at coordinate 26,276,173 of CM031371.1, read as the reverse complement.
GAGGCCAACCTTCATTCCAAGAAAGCGTGGAACTTGGCCAACCCATTCACAATCACGCCGAGCCAAATAATCATTAACAGTAACAACGTGAACTCCCTTCCCAACTAATGCATTCAAATAAGCTGGCAAAATGGCAACCAGTGTCTTCCCTTCTCCAGTCCTCATTTCAGCTATTTCTCCCTTATGAAGAACCATACCCCCTACAACACCCAAACTAACAACATTAATAAACTTTGCACAATGCACATACATATACACACATTTATACATCGAATTTTCAATATAAAAATATAATATAATGAAGTTAACAGATTCCAGTTCCACCAACAACAACTAGGGCCTATTTGGATTGTGGCTTATTTGACTTTATCTATTGGCATAAGTTTTGTGGACTGTTGGAGACTGTTGGGGGAGAACTTATGGAAACAGCCTATGACATTGTTCATAAGTTGTTTTCAGCTTATTTTCATAAGTTCTACAAGATAGCTAATAAAAACAACTTATACATAAACAACATAACTTTATCTCGTTCTTCAAAAAAAAAAACATAACTTTATCTCGTCTCCTGTTATAGAAATAGCTTACAAATAAGTGTGTTATAGAAACAACTAATAAGCCTTAATGTAACTGTTAACTAATCAGAGTTGCGCAGCGGAAGCGTGGTGGGCCCACAACTCACAGGTCCTGGATCGGAACCAGGCTCTGATACCATATTATAATTCTTGATATAATTCATAATTGAGAGAAAAGTGTCCAAAAGTGAAATGAAAATAATATTTATTATGAGAGAATTGTTACATCAAGTAGTACGTACATTAAGGCTTATATATAGCCAATTAGACCAACTTACTTCTAACTAATCTAACTAACATGTAACTAGCTTTTACATCTCTAATAATAAATGTTTGTGCTGTTGGCAGCAAATTAGTTGTTTATCCAAACAGAGCACAAATCAAACACGGCGTAAAACACTAACCTATCAGCTGAACATCAAACGGACGAAGACCGAGAACTCTCTTGGAAGCTTCTCTTACAACAGCAAAGGCTTCCTACAATACACAATCGATTCCTTAGCCACATTCAACATCAACTTCATTTAAAATTCCTAAACTTCCTTCAAGCGAGTAATAAATTAATTAATTTAAAAAACAGCAATGATATTCAGACACCGTTTTTTTAACAGATCGTAAAAATGTGGTTAATTCAATTAACAATCAAAATTATGGTTAACTCAACCACATGATTAATCGCAATTTCACAATCTTCAACATGATCTAAATTAATCTCATATTCGAACTGAATTAACCATAATTTTGCATGTGATTAAATTCCTAAACTTCATTCAAGAATTAATCAAAAAAATCATACTAACAGGCAAAAGAGAATCCAAGGATTCTCCCTTTTGAGCACGTTCTCTTAGCTCAAAAGTCTTATCCCTTAGTTCAGAATCCGAAAGTTTAGAAATCTTCGATTCCAATCCATTGATAATATTAACAGTTGCAGCATATTGTTTCCTTGTAGCTTCTCCAGTATCATTTCCTTTGAATATTCCACCTAACAAACCACCGAGTGAAGCAACCGTCGCCGATCGGCGACTTCTGCTTCGTCGTGTTTTGGAAACGGAAGCTGAATTGAGGTGAAATTCACGAGAAAGAAAAGATGAACCTGGTAGGATTAGGGTTTTGCGGTGGTGAAGACGATGTTGCGAGTGCGAAGTGGTGGAAGTGAAGGAGGAACAGAGTGAAGAAGCTGCCATTGTTTGGTTGTTTAGAATTGGGAGGGAAATTTGAAGGAATGGATTGTAGTGAGGATTTTAGAATGGATTATTTGAAAAAGCGCGTTTGGTTTTCATTCATGCATTCGAATAAGTTGGCAAAATGGAGATTGTGAGTTTTGAGTTGAGTGCTGCGTTTGAGTTAGCGGCAAAGAACGAAAAGATGGAGGAAAGATAAGATAAGAAGTCCACGTGAGGGACTAAGTTGAGAAAGAGGTGGAGTCTTACAAATAATTATTTAGACTCTTACGACTAAAATGCAACTTTTTATATGAAATAACTAGGAAAAACTCAGCCTAAAATTTCGATAATTATATATAAAATAATTTTGATCGTTAATATTGTTGAATGTTTAAAGATATTAAATAAAAATTATCAGTATTAATGTAATATTTTTATTAAATATTTTTATCTTGTATATCGAAAAATTTGTTAAATAGTTGAATAGCGTTAGTTGTGAATTTTTTTTTGCTTATATATGCGGAAAAAAATTTATGTACATGTATGAGAAAATCGATATGATAAAACTTTGAAAATTCATGACTATTTCAAAATATCAAAATTAATGTAGTGTTTTTCTTAAATAATTTTTTATTTTATATGTAAAACATCGTTTAATGTTTACACTGTACTCGTTGTAAATTTTATGTGCTTATATCATTCTTTCACCGTTTTTGTTCAATAATCACATCGAAAAAGAAGATTGTTCGAAAAGTTGTCACAAAATGATTCTATAAATATCTTTCTTGTTACTACTCTCGTTTCTTTTTAATTGTCACTTTTTGATATTTTACACAAATCAAGACAATCAATAAATGTTACTACTTTTGATATTATAAATTATACTTTTACTATAATAGCCTTACTTATTTCCTGTATTTTTCTCTCCGCAATAAATAACTAAGAGTAATATTAGTAAAACAACATTTAATGTTGCATTGAACTTTGAAAGTGACAGTTAAATATGAACAAAAATTTTCTCAAAAAAAACACTTAAAAAGAAACGGATAAAGTATTTTACTTTAAAACATTGGCTAGGATTAATACCCAAATCACCCACTATTCACCTGACTTCTTATAAAATTCCACGCGTCCACCATCAGAACTTTAGTTTGTTTGTTTCTTTGTTTATGGAAAAAGAGCATTTGAATGAAATCAGGCTAATGTAAAAACATCCATGTGCTAGTTTGGATAATTAAAAAAACCAAAAGTTAAATCTTAAGAGCCGGCCCAGTTTTATTATGAAATACATGAATTAAATGCTCTGTAGATTGTAGAGAATTTTACCCACGTTGCAGAAGAACTTATTATTCATTATATCTCAAAACGACATTGAATAAATCATAAAGGATTGTGTAGTAGGTATTGACACCTTACGAAACTCAAAGAATCATAGATCAACACGTACGAACCATTGTATATACATTCAACCTCAAACAATTGGCTAACTAAATGAATATGTAATTTGATGTGATAATTTATTCAATAACCTTCTTGTGTATTAAAATTATAATTGGGTTTAGATTATCTCTGTTAATAAAAAGGCATCCAACTCAATACAAATCTCTTCCTATTGAGATGGTGTAGTCTCATGGAAGCTCTTGAGATTTAACTTTTCGAACCATTATACTTTTTGAGATAAGGAATAGGTAGTTGTGAATGATATGAACTAATCACATCAATTATGTGAACTTTGTGTTAAAGGTATTAGTGGGAAAAATAAAAGGTACTTTGATAGAATAAAAAGTGTATTGAAAAATGAAGATATGTAAGTGTATATTAATTAATCTGATGGAAAGTTATAGAATATGAATAGTGGGAGAAAATGACATTTAAGCCTATGAATTTAGTGATTTAGTAAGTCTAATTGAGAGTAATTAAGAAAATTTGGTAGCAATCATTTTTCTTATTGTAGTAGTAGATTTTGTTTTAAATTTTATTTATTTTTTGTCAAACTTCAGATTATTAAGATGAAGTTAGTGGAGGGTTAGTACCAAAAACAAATTAAAATAATTCAGTCTCTAACTTTTTCTTACATAAAATAAAGTTTCATTCAAGTGATAAAATAAAGATAGTAGTATAATCAAAATTATTATGCATTGGGATATTTTTCATCAATATTTTGAGTTCATTATTAATGATTAACAAAACGAAAAGCATGCTAAGAATAAAAAAAAAATCAAAAGCCAATAAAAAATAACAAACCAAAGCATTAATTCTAAAAAACAACAAGCCAAAACATATTAACATGCATATTGCATACCAAACCTGTAACATCCCGCTTAAGACTCAGATGTTTATCAGTGTTGGGACAAAGTACCAGAGATATTTAAGTGAAGGGCAATTTGGTAAATGTCGTTCAAGGCTCTATAAAAGGGCCAAGGCCCATTTCTTTTCATTTTTCCTTCTCACTTCTCTCTCTAGAATTTTCCTCTCCCTTCTCTCTACACTCTCTCACTCGCCCCTCACCCCCCTTTCTCCCTCAATCACCATTTTTCACACCACACCTCAATCAATTCAACATGCAATCACTCAAGCATGATCATTGCATCACTTAATCTCAATCAACAAGTCTATTTTTCTCCATTTCCATCATTTGGCCAAATCCCTCTTTCAAACCCTAACCCTAACTTCTTCCAAAGTCATCAATTGAAGCTTGTATGTTGAGATTCCACCTCCAATCATCGAATTGAATTGATGGGAAACTTCAATTTGGAGTGGGTAAAAGAACTAGAGCTTGGAGCAAGAGATTTAGCTTGGGATTAGGGGAAAGCCTTGAAGCCTCACCATTTCATCAATTCCTCCTTTTTACCAGCAATAGAGGTGAGTTCCCTAGATAGAACCCACCTTTTTGGTTTGGTGTGTTTATATTGTGAGATAATCTTGATTAGTAGATTTGAATTCTTTGCATATTAGTTGCCCCATGTTATGGCATGATACATTTATGATATTCCTTGCTAAAAACCTTAATTTTTATCATGTATGGACCTTCTGGTACTTAGAAATGGTTGTTGGTCGTTTTGAGGAATTCTGGAGATTGTAGGGTCTGCCATCACTGGATTTTTCGTGCCACAGTGATACTGCATCGTGCCACGATCATAGCTTTCTGGGCTTCATCGTGGCACGATGAGGGTGTCTCGTGCCACGATCATCTTTTCTGGACTTTATCGTGGCACGATAGAGGTCCCTCGAGCCACGAAAATAATAGTGTGGCACCCCTTTTTTAAAAAAATGTTGTCTATGGTCAGGAACCGTTCTCGCAGCACCAGAATGTCTATATACCTATACTAATAGGAGGAAAGGTCTGAAATGGATTCGTGCATTAACTTATGAGCGTTATACGAAATGAGTTCAATGTTACTTACGCGGGTAGATTATTGAACCGGGAAGTAAGTCATAGGTTAAGAGGGTTATTACATATTTATCCTAGGTTAAGAATACCTAGTATCCTAAGAATATTTAGTGAATCGGAGACGTGCCTCTTGTAGTTCCCATTAGTTGGAACGTCGAAGGCCACATATAAGTCAAGAATTAATGATACAAAATTTTATACAGATATATGTATGTATGTATATGTATATATATATATATATATATATATATATATATATATATATATATATATATGTTGACAAGTCGTGGCTTAGGTACGCTCCAGATTTATTCTGGATAGGTCAGCCCGCTAGGGAACCTTCATGCGACTCACATATACATATATGTAAAGATAAGATTACATGTACATCAGAACGTGCCTCGGGTGCTCACGTCAGTGTGACACTGAGGTACACGTAACAGATCAGGCAATTAATCAGAATTAATTAAAAGTTAAATTGTGTCTCTGATGTTCTCGTCAGTTAGAGAGCACGGAGGTTCCGGATATAGCTGGAACGGTGCAGTTACCATCCGCGAGGATAACCACACACAGTAAGAGGAGTTCGGTGACTAGCCTCTGATAGGAGTTTTCACCGGTTAGCAGAGGGATGTACTCCGGGGTTACTCCACTCGGATGCATTCCGTAAAATCAACTCGGATAATAATTGTTTGTTATACGCTGACATACTAACTTAATACTATCAGAAATACTTTATTATGACAAGACAGATATTAGTTATCAAGTAGTGATCCTAGTTTCCCCTCGATCACTAAGTTAGTAGATTGTAGTCTAGTTTTCACGACTACACATTATAGCAAGCACGGACACGTATAAATCCGGAATGGGTTGAGTTTAGAATATGACAATCGTAGGTTTCCCCGAGATTGCCATACAGCCCAGGATAGGTGGAGCTCACTGAGACATTATGTCTCATTCCAATCCATTTGATTCAGTTTCAGGTAAGCAAGAGGTTCGTGATAAATTTATCAGGGAGGAGCTGAGTGGAGTGCAATTGCTCGTCAAGTACCAATTCAGGATTTCATCAGTATTTTGTATATATGTACACGTTGTGGTAAGTATAAAGCAAGCAGATTTGTATTCATTCAGTAGTATCTTACTAGTATTGTAAAATTTTAATGTATCAGTATCAAATTTTAATACGCATGCTAAATATTTTAGATAAATTTAGTATGAGTGTTACAAAACCACAATCACGACAATCTAATGATTCATATTGTATATTACACAGTAAACAAAGAAAGATAACCAAGAGAAAGTTTGACGCACAAAAAGATACTAATGGTTCTGCAAAAAAAAAAAGATATTAATGGTAGTTGCACTGGAGCTTGAAGCGAGGTTGCTAGATCAACGAGAGAGGAGAAATTTAGGGTTTTGTTTAGTGACTTATCTGATGCATTGAGAAAACATATCTACTAACATAACATAACATTATATAAAAATCGAAGTCTAGCAAAATTCCATAATCGTCCTTATTAAAACTCATGATCTCTTTAATTTTATGTGCATAATGGTCATTTTGCAAAATTTAATTTCTTTGTTTTTTTAAAAAATAATTATGGATAATGTTCATCACAAGTGTAACCAATTTCCACAGATAACTATGGAACTAATTTATTTGTTTTTAAAAAAATTAATTACGGATAATGACTGTAACAAAATTTTTCTATAAAAAATAGCGAAATTTCATAATCATTCTTATTAAAACTTATGATCTCCTTAGTTTTATGTGCATAACGGTCATTTTTCAAAATTTAATTTATTTATTTTTCAACTGATAACTATGGAACTAATTTATTTATTTCTACACATATAAACATTTAAAATCAGCCATGGGAGGGTGCAAACATTTAACGGTGTTTCACATATAAAATAAAAATCTCATTAATAGAAACCTAAATTAATGTTGATATTTTGAAAATAGTCACGAGTTTTCAAAATTTTATCATATCGACTATCACATATTGGTACATAAAATTTTTCTTCTGCATATATCAACATATGAAATCCTCAACGCATGCGGTTTAAATATTTAACGGTGTTTTAAATATAAAATAAACATTTATTTAATAGACACATTACATTAATGTTGATATTTTGAAAATAGTCATGTTTCCAACATTTTATCATATCGACTTTCTCATATCTACTAACAATATATAAAAATTGAAGTCCAGTAAAATTTTATAATCGTCCTTATTAAAAATTATGATCTCCTTAATTTTATGTGCATAACGGTCATTTTGAAAAATTTAATGTATTTGTTTTTTAAAATATTAACTACCGATAATCACAAGTGTAACTAATTTCCAAGGATAACTATGAAACTAATTTATTTGTTTTTAAAAAAATAAATTACAGATAATCACAAATGTAACCAATTTCTACGGATAACAATCTACTAACAATATATCAAAATCAAAGTTCAGCAAAATTTCATAATCGTCCTTGTTACAGCTCATGATCTCCTTAATTTTATGTTCGTCCAGCAAACATTGATAAATGTTTTACATACAAAGTAAAAATTTATTTAATAGAAACACTACATTTTATATATTGAAAATAATCATGAGTTTTCAATATTTTATCATATCGACTTTCTCATATATGTATATAAAATTTGTTTATGCAGATATAAACATTTAAAATCTCCAACGAGAACGGTGCAAACGTTGAACGGTGTTTTGCATATAAAATAAAAATTTAATTAATAGAAACATTTCATTAATGTTAATATTTTGAAAATAGTCACAAGTTTTCAAAATTTTATCATATCGACTATCACATACCGATACATAAAAAATTTCTTCAGCGTATATAAGCATATAAAATCCTCAACAAGTGCGGTTTAAATATTTAAAGGAGTTTTAAATATAAAATAAAAATTTATTTAATTGAAACACTACATTAATGTTGATATTTTAAAAATAGTCACGAGTTTCCAAAATTTTAACATATCGACTTTCTCATATACGTATATAAAATTTGTTTCAGCAGATATAAACATTTAAAATCTGCAACGGGTGCAGTGCAAACATTGAACTATATTTTGCATATAAAATAAAAATTTAATTAATAGAATCATTGCATCAATGTTGATATTTTAAAAATAGTCACAAGTTTTCAAAATTTTATCATATCGACTATCACATATCGATACATAAAAATTCTTCTGCATAGACAAACGTATAAAATCTTCAACGAGTGCGGTTTAAATACACACTACATTAGTGTTGATATTTTAAAAATAATCACGAGTTTTATCATATCGACTTTTTCATATATGTATATATAAATTTGTTTATGCAGATATAAGTACATAAAATCTACAACGAGTGTGGTGCAAACATTGAACAATCTTTTGCATATAAAATAAAAAGTTATTTAATAGAAACACTACATTAATTTTGATTTTGAAAATAGTCGTGAGTTTTCAAAAATTTATCATATCGTCTTTCTCATATATGTATATAAAAATTTGTTTATGCAAATATAAGTACATAAAATCTGCAACGGGTGCGGTGCAAACATTAAATAGTCGTTTGCATATAAAATAAAAAGTTATTTAATAGAAACAGTACATTAATTTTGATATTGAAAATAGTCATGAGTTTTTAAAATTTTATCATATCAATGTTCTCACATATCTATATAAATATTTGTTTTCGCATATATAAGCAAATAAAATCCATAATTGTTGTTACCCAACTATTTAACAAATTTTTGTATAATCTTTCAAAAAAAAAACAAATTTTTGTATATATACAAGAAAAATATTTAACAGAAAGATTACATTAATACTCATAATTTTCATTTAATATCTATAAACATTCTAAAATATTAAAATTCTAATTATTTTTTATATAATTATCGCAATGTTAAGTGACCCGTGCGAAAGCACGAGTCTTTTACTAGTTGAATAAGAAGTGAGGCCAAATAATTGAGAGTAAAAATTAAAGGCTATTATTTTTCTCACATTATGCGTTTCTCACGCGCTCTATTTTTTTTCAAAAACCCACTACAAATTTTAAAATCTGAAACCCACTACAGATTTTAAAATCCGAAAACACTTAGTTTGCACAGAACTGCAACAACATTGCATGTCTTTGTTGATTCAACAATTTTTTGCAATATATAAAATAATGTAAAGGACAATGAGGTTATATTTTTATCAAAAAACCATTATATATATATATATATATATATATATATATATATATCATTATACCAAAAAAATTGATTTATATCATTACACATTTCACCTAATGATATACATTTCAACTAATGATATACATTTAATCTAATCCGCCCCAAGATCTACGCTACAATCATCAAGATTAAAGCTTTCACCATTTTCAATCTTCACACCATCTTCAATCTTCTTCTCAGCAACAACCTTCTCTTCAGGATCAAGATTTTTAATAATGTACAGATCGTCATCATCTACTACTACCTCATAACCCGCCGCCCGACATATTGCATTATACTCAACCATCTGATGGACATATCTATCAGGCCATTCTTTCGCATCATCTCGATGGTGTCGTCTCCATAGCGCAGAAGTGGGAGGAATTGGACAACCATCCTTCAAGTATATCATCATGAAATGGTTGTCCTCCACATGTGTTAGACACATCAATCGGTCTCTATGTGACAATTCACCGCATAGAGGGAAAAATGTTTTCGATCGCCCTTTCTCAATGGACAGTAGAACAACCATGTGTTTGTATCTCTGTTAAATGAGAAAGCCCATATCCGGCATGATCATCCATTTATCCGGTGGTGCAGAATCAATACCGAAAAAGTTTATAGCGTCTAAGACCTGCTTATATCGCCTATCCGCCCCAATCAACTGCCGATAGCGCTCATTTTCTTCATTGGTAAGCTCTTTTTGAAGTTGGTAATGGATCATCTGGTGATCATCAACAATCAAGTTACTTAGGCCCGCAACCGCACAGAACCCACAATGACCATCACTGACCACATCCACCACCTTTTCAATAAATTCATGCATGACATGTGGGATTTGGTCTTTGTGTGATATGTTGACTTTAACCGGAATTGACTTAGGAGGATTGTGAGACATATTGCTTTTCCTTGCACTTTTTTTACTTGTCCCTATTAAATATGTATGTGAACTCAGTGTATGTAGATCATGGGAGTCAACAAGCTCCCAGAGCAAAGACGATCGCTTTGTCGACCGAATGATATATTTATCATTCTTTGGAGCTTCTTTAGCGGTGACCTTTTTTGGCGGTGGACGTATAAAGGTTGTTTCTGACAAAAAAAACTGTCATAATTTCTCTTTGATATGGACCTTCATGTTGTAATCAGCCTCGTTGAACCAGACCTACAATGTGTAAAAAAACTGTTAGGTGGAATGTTGTAGAAAACTGGTGAAAAACCTGCAAAAAATTGCATTATGTTCTCTGTCTGTGAGTTTTCGGATTATACAATCCGAAAATAAAAGACACAATTCGGATTATATAATCCGAAAACCTTCAAGCACCCCAGATCATGTATCTCAAGTACGTCTGCATGGGGCCTTAAATGCGACCTTTTCAGGTTATATAATCAGAAATTCATATAATAGTAGTTCAAATTATATAATTCGAAACATACCAGTACAAAAACGAATGTAAAAAAACTGAGCAGAAATAAGCACAATTTTAAGGAAAAAGTACCTGAAACAAATCCTATTCTGGTAACAGATAGATGTCTACCTTTCTAGCCTTAGGATCACCTTCATACTCAAACTGCAACCTCTTCCAGTGAGTGTGGGTTTCATCCAAACGGATGGGGGTGTTGTTCTTGATCTTCAATTATGGAATCGTACACGCGCACGACAATCTGCAAGGGATGAAAATTAAACAACCACACTTAGATTTATCTGTACCACACACAACTGCCCGAGCAGTCTCGTTTGCGAGATAATGCAAAGATTTCCTTGATATGTTTCTAATCAACATAAACCACAACATCTTTCCTTTGAACCTATGTTCAAGCATGATCATGCTCGTCTGTAATGATGCGTGTATCTGAGTATGTTGTGACTCTAACATGTTGCGAACAGAGTTCCAGTTTGTACTTAAATCACCCATACTACTAGTCAGATATTTTTTCAACCGGCTGTGTGCAGATTCAGCTCTGTTTGTTGTACTATTCCCCAAATGCATGACTTTATTGACCCAAAACTTCACAACCTTCTCCTTCACTAGACCCAAAATTGTATTTTCAACATATTCCAAAAACTTAGGAAACTTGTCGCATACAACTTTGAACCGGTTGCAATTACCAATATATGCTTGCTCTGTATCGGAATTCACAATATCCACTCATGCAAGCATGACCGTCTTCCACTTCACTTGACTGGATCTCTTTCCCATCCTTGCCTTTGAGATCCTTAACTTTGCAATCCATCTTACACCTTGCTCTAACATTTCTTTCAATGTGATACTCACACAACAAAGCAGTAGCCTCTCGGAAAACAATATCCACAACATTCATCAAAGCATGATCCCGATCAATGACAACTACTTTGGGTGAAATATCTTTGGAATGCAACAGATCACGACACCTCTCAAGAGCCCAAGTAACATTATCTTCCTTCTCAGATATCATATAAGCAAATGCAATAGAGAATATGTACTCGGTAGAAGTGACACCAACAAACTCAAACAACGAAAGACGATATTTGTTGGTCTTATAAGTGGAATCCAACATAAGCACCGTAGAGAAAGTGTTAAACAACTTGATACCATTTGGATGCGCCCAGAAAATATCACTGACATCATCGGATTCAGGATACTTCCTACAATGATACACATACTCATTCTCAACCAATGATTTCAAGAGACGATGCATGTCTGTTCTCATGCCCCTAATGGACTGCCTATACCTGTGACAAGCATTATAAATATGCTTGATAGTAGTCGAAATTCTACTGTTCCTTTTTCTTAAGTTGGTAAGAATTTGCCTCAGAGGAACATTTGAGTCTGCCAACTCACGAAGGTATAGACTTTCATTTGAGTTGAGATGTTCGACGATTTTATGACCTTTCAACTCCTCTGCCATGTAATGGTTGTGTCTACCATAATCAACTTTGATGCTTCAATCACCAACATTTAAATAGTTGTGAGAATAATTTCGAGAATTTGCCGCACATATATGTACTTGTTAGAAGAGTAAAGAGATTTGGAGGAGCAATGCATGCAGGTACAACTTTTAAAAATTCACATTTAAAATTCTGCATGTTCTAACTCAAGACAAACAACAATTTTTTGTTGTTTCTCTGTGGAGTACTTGGCGCAGTGTTGTTTCTCTGGAGTATTTGGCGTAGTCAAAACCTTGCTGTGTGGGAGAAGCTAATTGAGCGTCCCGATGATGTTATTTATCGCGTTAAGCTTTTGTTGGAGGAGTGGCAGATCACACGTTTCAGCAGCAGTAATGCCCACATGCAGTAGCTGCAGGGGGCTGTGAGTCGATGGATGCGTCTCCCACCGGGCTATCTTAAGTGTAATATATGTACCATCATAATCGTGTTAGAATCAGAATGCATGTGACGAATTTGATCTTTTTGTTGGGGCTAAAACAGCTTGGCTACAACCTATCATGGAAGTGCGTCTAGGAGAGGCTATTGCTCTTCTAAAAGCTTTGGAGTGGATTAAAGAATTAGGCTTTCAAGATGTAATTTTTTCTCTTGATTCTAAGACTATTATAGATGATTTTTTAATTCTAGTGTCAACAATTTTAACATTGAGTTTAGTTTAGGGACGTCTTTTCTCAGCGTCATTTAATTTTGTCTTCCTATTGCTACAACTATCGGGTGGATTTTCTAGTAGAAAGGCTAATATGGTTGCACACAATCTTGTAAAAAAGACCATATATAATATAAAAACTCATATTTATATTAATATCCGGACATGTATCAAGACTTTGATTTTTCATGAAATGAATTAGTATTTCCCCGTTATCGCAGTGGACTTTGTGTTAAGATTCCACAAGACTTTTAAGGTTTGCTATTAGATACAGCAACATCATTTGGTAATATGTTTTCATCCCACAGAGATAATCACTTGGACATGCATGTGTTCGAATCAGCATGAGAGTGCATTCAATATAACCTTTTTTAAACCACTTTAATAATAAATAGCCATGACATGGCAGGCAGAATTTATTCAGCACTTGTACCTATTCAAATTCCAGCAAAATGTGTGTCATGTGTTTGCAACATAAAATCCTATGAATGTTGCTATGCGTACCAATTTTATGTTTACATCGTATCTTATGAAATGGTTAAACTTGATTGGCTTTTGACGTTCACCTCTGATTCTGGAATTATGTAATATATATTAGTATTTTGGCAATTCTAAACAATCTAGTTTGTGATTCTTTAAGGTGACGATATTTTTTTTCTTCACCTTTTCTGAGTTGCTAATTTTCTATTTGTTTTTCCATAGTTCGAGGTTTGAGCTTAAATGGTCCTCCTAAATATACTAAGATTTGATTTTAGTTCTCATAAAATATTTATTAGGTTTTTTTAGAGGAATATTCCTTAGGTTTTTGGTCCCTCTAAAATTTTTCATCCATGAAATTAATCAATACTTTTTAGTCAACGTTTAACTTTCATATTTTTTAATGAAATTTTCTAGAAATGGATAAAATATTAAGACAATCTCTAAAAAAAAATTTAATTTTTTAACTAAACATGAATTTAATATGAACTTTTTAGCACAAAAAACAACGTGAGCTTTTACCACTTTGTTGCACCATTCCCCATTCTTCCTCTTTTCATTATACTTCTTTTCATTAAGTTTGATAAATTCAAATGAAGATCAATACATATTTTTTGTTTATTTTTACATGTAAAAATTATATTCAGGTTATCATGTAACCCTCAATGTATGAATAAGATGTTAAATATATGTTGACCCGTGTTACACGGGAAAAAATTTAGATTAGATCCTAATCCTGTTTAAATTTAATTTTTTGCTGTTTGCTCCTTTGTTGTTCTCGTAGTCTCTATCTACACATAATAGTTAGCATTGCCTCCAAGAATTTATAAAAAGACAATCTATTACTATGAAGTGTGGAAAGAAATTGAATATTTTATGTAATCTTACAGACAGTGGACACTATTATTTTTCCTCCCTGAGACAAATGTCTTTATTTGACCATAAACATTCTATTAGCTGATGAAAGATGATTTTTTAGTCTAATTCTCTAATTATGTAAGAATACAAACGTGAAGCATAAGAGAATGTTACCTATGAAGCATAAGAGAATGTCTTTGTAAGACCGATGGCACAAGGACAGAAGGAAAGGCACAAAGGTTTATGTAAAAATGAAAAGATGGAAAATGGTGACAGCTAAAAAATTTCAGAGTTCCTATATGTTTGATTTCACTTCTAGATTTTCGATGGACAAAAATTGATTCTAAAAATGAAAAACTGATAATGACATATTTTGTTGCTCTTGAGTAGAATTGATTATGCTTCGGAATCGATTCTACTTGGAGCTAAAAATTGGAGCTTTTGAGTTTAGAATTGATTTTAAAACTCAATTTTTTTATTCAACTCACTTTACATAAATCCATCCAAACATAAATTATTTTACCTTTGCATCACAATCATTTTATAACATTGGTTATGCTATAAGAAGAAAGAGAAATAAAAAATGTGGGATTAGTGACGATGAGTATTGATTTATTATATCTAATGTGTTGTCCACATAGAGACAATATTGGATACGTCTCACATCCAATATAGTCTGTAAAATTGACAAGATAACAATTGTTTGTTCAATCTTAATTAATTCTGAATCATTTTATATTTGATGTTATTTATGCTCTACATATATCATTGCGATATTCTGAATGGAAGAACGGTAATAGACGCTATCTGTGGTGTAGTAGGAATCCACTAAGAAATATGTTGCATCCCAATTTGTTTAATTTCAGTTATGCAAGTACTAAAAGTTAAGGATGATTCAGGTTGAAGTTATGGGATTATTTATTTTGGAATGTTAATTCGTCTACGAACGAATTCAAATTTATGTATTTATTTAATTCCTTAAAGGTTCATGAACTATTTTTTAGTCAAGAAAGTTTGTACCGGGAGCATTATGAATCTTAACTAAATTTTCAATTGAGACGATCTATGTGAATTAGTTAAATACTCTTTCTTCAATATTAATAATCACTAATGACAAAAATAGTGTTATAATTTGAAAATAAAAATGACAAAAGTAGAAAAAATACAAAATGAAATTCTAAGTTCTAGCAAAGATGTCTCCTACAAGGGGAAGAAAACAAACTGGTATAACAAATTCAACAGACCTTTCCTCTTGAGCTTCCTTCAAAGCTCTCTTTTTCAATTTGTTATTTCCTTTTTCTATTTTGAGCTCTAACATCACACAGAGCCTGCACCTCTGAGACACGCAAACCACCAACCCTCTGCATCTTTTGGCCTCTTCCTCGTACTTTAACCTATTTTTTTAGTATAACTATGAGTATCTTCAGAACAAAGAGGACACCCATTTATCTGTAGTGATTTTAGCCTACTTTAGTCTTTAACCTACTTTGTTTTTGCATATGGTATCTGGGTTTCTTCACTTTGCTACTATATGAACTGTTCCATATTTATCTGATTTTGCATTTAATCTTTTCCATTTCTTTGTCTATAAGTGATGGTGAATGCATAGGAAAAGACGCTCAATTAGTTTTTGTTTTTTGCATAGTTTGTGTTGAATTGGTTTGTCAAATTGGTTCGTTTACTTAGCTAAACCATACATAGTACTTAAGTTATCATAATCAAACTTAGTCTCTCGAAATTATTGTGCAAGTTTCTGGTGACCCAATTGGGAAAAGTTTTGATTTTATAAACCATATTTCTAGAGATAATGATGACTTTGGGTTCCATGTTATTTTGTTTGGATACTTACAGAGTGATGTTATTATGTATCTTATTATAGAGTGATTTCCAAGTAGCATGCCTAGTACATTATTATGTATTTTATTATAGAGTGATTTTCAAGTGATACAAATCCCTGAAAAAGTGATAGAGTCATGTATCTTATTTTGTTTGAATGTGATTTTATAAACCATACTTGTAGAGATAATGACGATTTTATGTTATTTTGGATACTTGTAGTGATTTTATTCTTTAACTCCTTTTAACTTTGATTTACTATTTCCTAAAGGCCGTTAAATACCATGACAGACTATGTCATCAATTTTTCATATTACTCAATTAAATCCGTTATTGGTCATCTCAATAACTTTTGGTTTATGTATATCACTGGACCATTTGATACATTAAGGTTAAGCTTCTCAAACAATCAGTTATCAAAAAGTGTCACAGTATGTGAGTAAATCATGTTTAGGCTTTTGTTTCAATAATCAGTATCTATTACAGGTTCTTCTTCATGTGGTAGATTTTAAGAAGTAGCTACTTCTACTAATTCATCATTTCCAACACCGAGGCATGCCGAGTGCAACTAGTGAGAACATTTGTGTGTGCGGAACTTCCACTCCAACATGTGGATAATGAAGAATTTAAGAAGTTATTGATTATCTTGCAGTCCCGATTCAATATCCCGTCATGATATATATTGAGGCGTGATATTTGGGCGCTCTACAATAAGGAATGAGAGAAATTGAAAAAAATCATTGAAGATACATTAGAAAATCATCAAAATTTGATTGTTCATTTTGTTGATAGTGAGTTGAAGATACATTAGAAAATCATCAAAAATTTCCAAATCACAGGTCACACGGGAGACATAATGGATCAATATGCCGTTTCTTACTTAAAGAATTGGGGGTTGGATAATAGGATCTTAACTATAACGGTTGATGATGCTAAATCAAACGACATTATGATTAGATGCCTAAAGAACATGATGAGCTATTGGTAATGTGTCTTGAATGTGAGTTTTATCACGTGCGTTGTTGTACGCATGTCTCGAACTTAATTGTAAAATCAAGCTTGGAAGAGGATAACAACTCCATTTTGAGGATAAAAGCTTGAAATCAAGTTTCAATGTTGCAAATAAAACAAGAAATGAGACTAACTAATTACTTTTGAGACTTCCTCATTACTTTTATAAGCATGCTAATTATTACCATCAGAAACCTACTAATTAATTTTAAGATTTCCTAATTACTTTTATTTAACTTGCTAATTGTAATAGCATACAAAAATTTAAAACCAAACTTAAACCCCATAACATAACCATTCTTTTCATCCTTGTCCTATTCTTGTTGATGGTGGCCATGCTGCTTTTGTGAATGTCAGCGCTGCTTCTAAAGGAAGTCGTGGTGGTAAGAGAGATAAAGGAAGTCGTGGTGGTAAGAGAGGTGGTACTGGTGCTTCGAGGAGGAGGATGAAAAGAATGTGTATCGGTCATGGGATTTAAGTTCGGTTTTGGGTTTCCGCTATGCTATTTTCAATTAGCAATATAGAAAATAAAAGTAGTTAAGAAGTCTCAAAAATAAAAAGTAATTGGTTGGTTATAATTAGCAAGCTAATAAAAGTAAAGTCTCAAAAGTAATTAGTAAGTCTCATTTCTTGTTTCCCTTCTTGATGTTGAAGTCTGATTTCAATACTTTATCCGTAGAATGGAGTCTTTATCATTTTTCAAGCCTAATTTCACAATTAAGTTCAAGACATGCGTACAACAACGCATGTTAACAAAATCCTCATTCAAGACATGATTGTCCCAATACCTCATCATGTTATTTAGATATCTAATCATATTGTCGTAATACTTAGCATTGTCAACCGTTATAGCTAAGATCCTATTATCTAACCCCCAGTTTCTTAAGTAAGAATCAACATATTGACTCATCACATCTCCCGCGTGATTTGACAAAAGTTGATGATTTTCTAATGTATTTTCAACTCACTATACAAAGGATTATATTTGTATAGATACCAACATTATAAAACTTTTTTTAGCATACATTTATTCAAATCACATCTTGATGTCTTTTTTTAATTTTTGAAGAAGTTAAACCAACTCATCCAAATTGACATCGAGAAGAATTGAACCTGAGACTTGGGAGCACACTTCAAAATTCCAAGTCAACACCGCTAGATAATCCAATAGACTTCTTGGTATTAGTTCCTTCAATCAAATTGTAAAATAGGGAGATAATTATAGGGATGCAAGCTAGATTTTTCCTTTTTCCCTCTTAAAAATGGAATATTACCATTACCGGTCCAAAAAAATAAGGTTTATATATATATTTTTCATCTTTTATCTTTTACCAAAAATTTGTTTTGGTCTTTTTTGTAAAGTGATGTTTAGTCTTTTTGACAAACACAAATGAAAATAATGACTAAAACATCATATTTTTAAAAAGATAAAAGATTAAATTGATTTAAAAAAGATAATAGATAGTACAACAAAAGGCCAAATATATTTAAACAAAGAAAAAAAGGAACGCTGATTCATTTCAGCTGCTAATCTGCCATCGCCACTCATTTCACTGACACTACTCTATCCAGTCACCAATGAACAAAACCCTAACACTCAAATCCAACTTCTAACAAACAACAATGGATAACCACGACGACCCTCGAAACGGCACCGTTCAGCCAGACTCAAAGAAACCAAAACTCACCCACCCCATTTCCTCACACGAACTCCTTCACGAATTCTCCCACCACCAAACTGCCGTCGCACGAATCAACAACGGCAGCTTCGGCAGCTGTCCCCGCTCCATCCTCACCGCTCAAACCATCTGGCAGCTTCGCTTCCTTCAACAACCCGACGATTTCTTCTTCAACACCCTCCGTAACGGAATTCTCGATTCTCGCAAAATCATTAAAAACCTAATCAATGCCGACGACGTTGAAGAAATTTCGTTAATCGATAACGCCACCACTGCTACTGCCATCGTTCTTCAACAAATCGGCCGTCAATTCTCCTCCGGTAACTTCCGCCAAAATGACACTGTTATAATTTTCCATTGCGCTTATCGAGCTGTTAAGAAATCAATTGAAGCTTATGTTATCCCTGTCGGTGGTTCCGTTATCGAGGTTGAATTACCGTTTCCGGTTAACTCCGATGAGGAAATTATCGCGGAGTTTAAGAAAGGGATTGAACGAGGGAAGATTAACGGTGGGAGAGTTAGGTTAGCGATAATTGATCATATAACGTCGATGCCTTCGGTTGTTATTCCGGTTAGGGAATTGATTAGGGTTTGTAGAGAGGAAGAAGTGGATCAGATTTTTGTAGACGGTGCTCATGCTTTAGGAAGTTTGCATGTCGATGTTAAAGAAATTGGTGCTGATTTTTATGTTTGTAATTTGTATAAATGGTTTTTTTCGCCACCTTCGGTTGCGTTTATGTATTGTAATAAGAATAAGAAATTGAACGATGTTCATCATCCGGTGGTGGCGCAGGAGTATGGTAATGGTTTACCTGCTGAGAGTGCTTGGGTTGGGATGAGAGATTATAGTCCTCAGCTTGTGGTGCCGTCAATTCTAGAGTTTGTGAATCGGTTTGAAGGTGGAATTGAAGGGATTATGAAGAGGAACCATGATATGGTTGTGAAAATGGGGGTTATGTTGAAGGAAGTGTGGGGTACGAATCTTGGATCGCCGCCTGAAATGTGTGCGAGTATGATTATGGTGGGTTTGCCCTCGAAGATTGGTGTGATGAGTGATGATGATGCTTTGAGGTTAAGGTTTTATCTTAGGGTTTATCATGCCATAGAAGTTCCTGTGTATTATCAGGCTTTGAGAAATGGTGAAAGGGATGCTAGAGATAAAGATGGGTTTATAACTGGTTATGTGAGGATTTCTTATCAGGTGTATAACACTGCTGATGATTATCATCGGCTTAAGACTGCAATTATTCAGCTTTTGGAAGATGGAAAAATTTGCAGTGAACTTCCTAAAGAGTGATTGAATAATCAGAGATAAAAATGAGGTATAGAGTCTATAGATATTCTCCACTTCTGACTTGTTTTGTGGTTTTAAGATAGCTTTAGCCTTGGCAGTACGTTTTATGAGTATGCCCATTTTTGTTGTTCTGTATTATCATCTTGGTTTTGTAACACAAAATAAGTGTAACCCGAATTTCTCGGAAAAGCTTATAAATGAAGAATTATTAGTATTACTATTGCTATTCATAGTTGCTTTGTAAGATTTAACTTTGTAGTGTACCTTAATTTCTTTGATTTGTTTTCCATGATGTCTATAGTTGATCTTGATCCTACTTGCAATGCTGAAGAAGGGTATGCTTTTTTAGTATATTGGCTTAGGATTTGAGTATTGGATAATATTGTGATACAAGTTTCACAAAATGCCTAGTAATTGGTCTGTTTTGTGTTGAATATTTCACCATGCTACTATATGTGAAGTTTGTGCTTTCTCGTTTTCAACCTTTGATTGTTTATTGGCCGACTTTTGAGTTTTGACCTCAAAATTGGCGTGTTATTGTTTAGGAAATTATTTAATGTCACAAATCGGTTCATCACAACTTGTCACAAAAAAAAAATGTTATCCGCCATTTACCGGTGTTTTCCGCCATAGTCGTATTGAAAATTTCATCCTGGATTTTTAAAAAGTGATGTGTGTATTGTTGTGACGTTCATGACTGATTTTTATCGTTGTCACTGTTGTTTTGTTTATTTGTTTTTACTTTCCCTGTATCTTTTATCAATCCAGGTAACCCTGGTTAAAGATTACGGTCAATTTACATAATTTTACCTCAATTTTTTGTGCACGGAATAGTCTTTTATCTCGATAAATTTGTTATCTACCTCTATCTACGTCTAATGTATAACTAGTAATTAGAATAGAGACTCCCAATCCCATGCATCACATGGATTTGGGGAAAGTGCTGTTCAGAGGTTCAACTTTTTACAATGCCCCAAATAAATTAGATAAATTAGTTCCACGATCTTGATCTCCATATAGTTATATGATCTTGATCTCCATTATATATCCTTCATCTTCTATGTAAAGAACAATTGCATGGAATGTGATAGTTTTTCAGCACCCACACTTCTAAAAGTTACTCAGTGCAAAGATGGCAAAGCAAAATAGAGAAGGATATTAAGAATAGTAAATCAACAATAAATACGTTAAAAGATTTTGTTTGATTGTTGAAAGTGCTGTTCTAAGCAATGTGTTAAAAGAGTAGTAAATCAGCATTATATTGGGATTATTAAGAGTATGTATGGAATTCTTTGGTTATCTTGATGGCTTCATCTGTTTCATTCTTCACATTGTTAGCCACATGAAATGGTTTGTATATTGAGGTTTGCTTCTTGTTAAGTTTGGGGCAGAGCATGTATGAATCCTGATTTGGCTGCGGAAAAACATGGGAGGGATTTCGACGAAATAGGATTTCTTTGTTCCCTTGATACAAGTAACAGAAAGAAGGATATTAAATTCTCAGTCAGTAATCTGAACTTGGCTTTTGATTCCGAGCGAAACCTTTGGCAGATTTAGTTTATAGTGTACTCATCATTTATCATCAACTAGTCATTCGACCCGTGCGTTCGCACGGGTCTGATGTAAATCATTGATCAATGTGCAATTATTCTAATCAAGTGAAACAATCGTTGAAAAATATCAGAGTTTAATATTGGGTAGCATGAAAATACTGGCATGAACATATATATAAGGTTACATGGACCACAAAGAAACTAAAGTACATTTTGAAAAATCTCTTTATAAACTACATTAGACGTCACAAAGCTATCTTCACCATCATCATCAAGAACCATCAATTTCAAGTCTTTCCTTGACGTAACTCTTGACAATGCAACATAAAGTTGGCCATGAGAAAAAATTGGTTGAGGCAAATAAACCCCAACATGTTTGAGGGATTGACCTTGACTTTTATTTATAGTCATAGCAAATGAGACGGACAATGAAAATTGTCGTCTTTGAAACTTTATAGGCAACTTCTTATCAGAAGGAGACAAAGGTAACCTGAGGATATAAACCTTTTGACCAACATTTGTTCCAAATATTACCTTTGCTTCAAGTACATATTTTCCATCTTTGTGATTACCAACCTTGTTCCATTGCACAAACCCAAATTCGGATCAATATTCCTCAACAACATAACAGGGACTCCAATTTTCAGCCGTAGCTTGTGATTTGCAATCCCAGAAGAATTTACTGTGTTTAGAAATTCAGGGGTGAGCACTTCATCTGGAGAGTTGCTGCCTGACTTTGGATAAATTGGAGAGTCATAACTCAAATATACTTTTTCATCACCAGGCAACAAATTCAACATGTAATCATTGACCTCATCCACAATCGCATTTTTTGGTGCCAAAATAGCCCTATCTTGAAAAAATGAAAGGTCATTCATGTTTTGCAAAATGTTAGGGTATGTGCTATTTACAATGGCGGCAAGTGGATCACCATAACTTTGAAGGAGCAAATCAGGTGATATATGAATTTGAATATCATCATCATTGCTCTCACCTACACTTCCATCACCAATAGCTAATATCCAATTCGAGAATACTTTCCTCTCTTCAACATCAGATTTAGAACTCCCTGAAGCAAGTCTCATATTTTTGGTTAGTGTCAGAACCTCAACAAAATTCCAGAGATGCGAAGAATTGATAGTGGCCTGTACAACCTCTTGTCTGGTTCCTTTGGGAATAACTGGTAGGATTTGGCGAAAATCACCACCCAACACAACAGCTTTTCCATCGAATGGAATATCTGTTCTGCCATTATTGGAAGACCAAAGCACATCCCTTAAGGCACGGTCAAAAGATTCAAAACAATGTTTGTGCATCATAGGTGCTTCATCCCAAATAATTAGCTTTGTCTTGACTATTAAATTACCTAATGGACTATTTGGTTTCATGTCACATGAAGAGAATTCATCAATGGTTAATGGGATACCAAACCTTGAGTGTGCAGTTCTACCACCTGGAATAAGCAACACGGCTATCCCACTCGATGCCACAGTCATAACAATGTGACCATCTGACCTCAACGCTGCTGACAAAGCCCTCCAAATATAGGTCTTACCGGTTCCACCATAGCCATACACAAAAAAGAATCCCGATTTATTTTCATTAACCCTTTCCATTATTCGATTATAGACTCCTCTTTGCTCAACAGTCATTGTTGCCATCAAATTTTGGTGCTCTTCAGCCAAAGTGATTCTGTTGTAACTCATATCTTCGTGAATTAATTTGTTTTGTACCTCGGCTATCAAAGATCTATCTGTTTAGGCATATCTCTGTAATTTTCAAGGCTTTTACCATGACATTGCAACAAAGACTCAATCTCAGTCAATGCATAACTCTTCAACTGTTCGGATGTAAGGACCAAATCTGAATATCAAACAACCCATTAAATACATACATTTGAAATTTACATGATTGTTAACAATAATTCATATAGGTTAATGTCAATATATTTGCTTACAACCAATTCAGAATTCATGACTAACATATGAAGCTAAAGAAATGAAGCATAATTTTGTGGGCTCAATGTATAGATAAAAAGGTTAATCATTTATGAAAAGCTAATATGGTTCAAGAAAAGGCATGAATTCAAAGTATGTTTTTGGAATATCAATAGCATTAGTGAGTTTGACAACAATATTTCTCAAACACATATATAAGTTTAGCTTGTATTTATGTTGAGTTATCTTGAAGGTGGGATCATTTTGAGCAACCATAAACTTCTCAAACACATAAACTGAACCTACTTCAATTTGGTCCCTAAAGAGAGGCAGCAAATTCCTAACAGTTGCATGGATTTTTCCACACTACACCAAGGTAAACTAACATGTCATGTAAGCATCACATTCAAGATGCAAAAACCAATTGAATATATATATATATATATATATATATATATATATAATGAATGCATAAACAGATATTATTAGCATTGCAGAGACAAATTAATGTATGCTCATAAAATATAAACACTAACAGATGCATGATGGTTGTTGTAGAAGCTGCTACAAATACCTGCAAAACAAGATTGACGAGATAGTCTGAGACGCGCTGATCGCGTTGTCCTCAAGGATTTTTCGCGTATAATACGCTAACCCCCCAGGATTTAACAGACTCTTCTTGATGGTAATCAAGGATACAGAAACTAGCAAGAATATAATTTAATCAGGAAGATGAAACCCAAAGGTGTGTCTCAAAGCATGAATGTGAGGAGGTTTTTTTTTCTATCAAAGACACGTACAAAAATTAACAGTATTTGTTTTTCCAACACTGATCAGCAAAGTGGAAAAGCGGTTTTTTTATCTATGCCAAATTGATTTGTTGCCCGTTAATATTTACCCGTTGCAAATTAATATCAATCAGTTACAAATTAAAACTAGCTTTGCTAAAAAGATGGAAAGACACATTATAGGCAAATCACGTTATTCCACTAACTCATAATGAGTCATTGACCAAGTAAAATATAATTAAATTGTAGTTATATCAGTAGGAAATCAAATATGGAAAATTATAACTTTTGAAATATAACAAATACTATGAAAATACAACAATCCCCCACATATTTCAAAAGTTCAAAATTAGTTTAGAAAACACTTTCTGGGTTTACATCTTAGATGTAATGCATCATACTGGTATAGCAAGCTATATGAACCAGTGCTAGAACGATAGTACTTAACACACAGTGAAATTGGTGTAGCAAGCTATATGAACCAAAACACTTATGTATGTTAGCGGTCTACCACTCGCATCACACCCCCACAATTCTCGCTGTTAACGCTGTGGTGCGCTAATAGGCCGTGCGCGTGCCTGGTTTTTTTCCATGAGTGCTCCAGAGATTTCGCCAACATCTCATACAAGCGGCTCCACTTGACACTCACATAGGTGATTTCATCAAGTGTATGCTGCAAATCATACACCACCCATAAGGGATATGAAATTCATTAAAAGCTACATTTTCTTATCCTCTCAATAATGCAGTGTCTAGCACTTCTCACTCACACCGTAGGAAAGAGACGAAAACAAAAATTACTTAGTTAATTTTGGTGCTAGCAGAACTAACAAGTGACTTGTTTTTACCCATATGAACCTTATTCATGGGATCTCCAATCACAAAGGTTGGGTTCCTATCACTTATTAATTTCGATGGCTTAAGTCTAATTCCACTCGATGTGTCACAAATTATTTTCCTCCCCAGGGGCTTTGTCGGATCCGCTAAATTCACAAATATTGACTAAGACGTCTCTTAATCAATTAATCTCACATTTACTCAAGTCTCATAATCTCGGTATACATAATAGATTTATACAGGTCTACTTAGATATTTACTAAGCGACGACACCCCCACAATGAGTGAAATTCTTACTCATTGGGTTCAAATCAAATTAACATGATTGCATTATTTTCATACAATGGCTCGTATAGTCTAAGCAATATTACAAATCACATTATAAAGTTATTTGCAGAGAATGAAAATTTAATGCCACAACAATAGTAATCTTGATCCCTACCTATTAAGGTCAGTAACATAAATTTACAAGTCCAACTATGAAATATATCATGATATACTACGAGCAAAAATAAGCTATAAAGATTTTTGTCTAATCGCTCTAGTAGCTTTACGAATTACATTTTTCCACAATAAAAGGCCAAAATAAAATTAAAGAAAAGAATCAAGTAGTCCTAACGTTTTTTTTTTCTTCTAACACAGTCTCATTCAGAATTTTTAGATGAACCATACGTCATTGTTCTTATACACTATTGAAAGGGTAAACATAAAGTTATTATACCAGATAGCATATTCTGTCATAAACAACTTATAGTAAATAGCAGCCTGGACATCTAATTCAATGCTCTAAATACAGCTCCACAAATAATCAATAAGAGAGTATATAATTTAAGATCATTTCTATTGTACAATTCACGGTCATTTTAAAACCCTTTAAAATATTTTAAACCCAATTAAAACGCATAAAAAAAAATACAACTGAACGAATTGATTATGTTGCTTACACATTATTATATATAAATACATGAACTTCATTTTGCATATAATGTTGGAATATTTAACTATAATTTAATTAATTATTATATTCCAATGATTATTATGTGGGCATGTATATCTATTTTAATTATATTAGCTATTTATCATTTAAGGGCCTTAATTGATTAGTGATCAAATAATGAGAAATGCTTATTAGATTTCTATTAGAAACAATAATTAGTTATTTAAGGGATATGGGCTTGGATACGGGTGGATGTCTGGATGGTCCATTAACGGAATAATGAGAAACCCTAATGACCATCCAATATAAAAGAGGCTATGCAAAACCACTCTTCTCCCCATCTGAAGCGCATAAAGGCATAAGGGTACAGGTTGAGGAAGAACCAAACCAGCCGTCGTTGACCTTGCTTTTGTTTTCAGATTGCTGCTGCCGGAAAACTCCTTTGTCATGGATCCAGGTATTCCTATGACCTTGAACTTTGAATTTCAATAAATCAAACATGTTGTTTCTGATCATAAACGTGTGTTCAATACTTGCTTCCGCTGATGATTGATAATTTAAATAAATTGAACCTGTTTATGAAATTGAATATCTAACAAGTGGTATCAGAGCCACCTTCATGTTTGATTATTGGGATTAATTGAGTTCTCTGTTTTGTTTTTTTCAATTTTTTATGAACCCTACTTTCATGAATTTTGAAATATCAATTACGGTTGTATATAATTGAATTGCGTGCTTGCTTGCATATTCGGTTGTATATAATTATGAGTGAAATTGTGTTATAATAATCCTTATATGATTCTGGAACCGTACCTTTTCTTTTGATGCCAATCGCTTTTGGTTTACGGTACAATCGCTTTTGGTTTACGGTACAATCGCTTTGGTTTATTTTTTTTTAATTGCTCAATGTTACGGTTGGCATCACTTATTATTATTGAAGCCGCAAACCAAATAAGTGCCCTTCTCGTTCAAATAGTCATCCTCCTGGTATATCAAAAAATTATTTGAATGCATCATTAAGCAATTTATCTGTCCCTTTTCAAAGCATCATTAAGCAATTTTTTATTTCATGCTATTATGTGTGCACGACAGCAATTGTTTCAATTATTTGTTTCATCTAATTTGCACGGCAGCAATTGTTTCAATTATTTTTCATCAATTTGCACGGCATCAGTTCCTTTTCTCATCTAATAGTTTCAATTATTTTTTTTAAGAAACATATAAGTGTTATAAGGTGTATATATATATGCGATTATGTTCACTTTCCCGCATACTACAGTGCATGTATGTGCACTGTCCTTTGTTCAATTCAATTTGCGAATTCCTCCCCGCAACAACGATACTTTAATAATCATAAGATTATTAAAAGATGAATATAAACATACAATCTGCATTACATTTGTGAGTAATGTTTCTTTTGTGAATTTTTTAAGACTTTCCCATGTAATTCTATTGAATTGTCTAGTAAAATTAGTTGACTCGATTGAAACAATAATGTTGCCCAAGTAACCTCTGTTGTGTAAATTGATTTCAATTAAGCTTACAAAAGGACGTATGTAAAATTATTCATGCGAGTTGTTGTCGACCCCAAGGAAGGCGCAACTTGGCCGGATAATTGTGCACTTGTGATGGTAAATATGTGTCGATTAGAAAGTTATATCCATGTGAATAATGGGATGCCCCAAGGTGACCATTATTTGACCGGACTTATCGTCAATATTTGATCGTTGCGCTGAGAGTATCGCTTGCAGTTAATTTTTACAATCCGAAGATTGGAAATTAATGATGTGCTTGATATCTCGTTTAAGTCTTATTCAATTTGCATATAATGAAATTGTGCACGTCTCTATGGTTATTATGACATGCCTGCTAAAGTTATTGTATGTTTGTTGTTCTCTTTCGTTTTTAGTTGCTGCTGCCACCGCTCCCAATTTTGCTGCTCAAATTAACACTATCCCTATGCTGAGTGGGATGAACTTCAAGTCATGGAAGGAATCTGCTGAGATCGTTCTTGGATGCATGGACTTGGATTTATCCTTGAGGGAGGAACGCCCCGTTGCTACTGCCGAGAATCCAAATGAAGCGAAAATAGAAAAATGGGACCGATCAAACCGTATGTGTCTTATGATCATCAAAAGATCCATACCAGAGATGATTAGGGGCTCGATTGCTGAGAGTGAGAGTGCTAAAGGGTTCCTTGAAACCGTGGAGAAGTTCTTTGCTAAGAATGATAAGGTTGAAACTAGTAGTGTTTTATCCAAACTCATCTCAATGAGCTACAAAGGTAAAGGGAACGTAAGGGAGTACATCTTGGAAATGTCTAATCTCGCCTCCAAACTCAAGGCACTGAAATTAGAACTTCCTGAAGATTTAATTGTGCACTTGGTTTTGATTTCTCTCCCGCCACACTTTGGCCAATTTAAGGTGAGTTATAACACTCAGAAGGACAAATGGACTCTGAATGAGTTGATATCTCACTATGTGCAAGAGGAGGAGAGGCTGAAGAGGGAGAAGACTGAAAGTTCTCACTTGGCAACCAACTCTCAGAATAAAAGGAAAAGGGCTGCTGGAAATTCTTCACAGAATAAGAAGACAAAGGAACAACCAACTGAGATCAAATGTTTCTTCTGCAAGAAAAATGGTCACATAAAGAAGGATTGTTCTAAGTATGCCGCATGGCGTGAAAAGAAGGGTAATTTTCTCACTTTTGTTTGTTCTGAAATTAATTTAGTTTCTGTACCTATAGATACTTGGTGGGTAGATTCTGGTGCTACTACTCACATTAGTATGTCTATACAGGGCTGCCTGTGGAGCCGTCCGCCGAATGATGCTGAAAGATTCATCTATGTGGGCGATGGCACTAAGGTTGCAGTTGAGGCTATAGGAACATTTAGATTATTATTAAAGACTGGTTGTTATTTGGATTTATTTGAGACTTTTGTTGCACTGTCTATTAGACGGAATTTAATTTCTATTTCTGTTTTGGACAAATTTGGTTTTACTTGTTCATTTGGAGATAATAAAGTTAGCCTCTCAAATAATTCAAATGTTGTTGGTTACGGGTCTTTAATTGATAATCTATATATGCTTGATATTGAGCGTTCCTTTAACGAAATGTTGCAAATAGAGTCGCGAGGTACAAAACGTAAATTAAAATGCAATTCAACCATTTTATGGCACAAGCGATTAGGTCATATCTCTAAACAGAGAATTCAGAGGCTTGTGTCGGAGGAAATTTTAGAACCTTTAGATATGTCAGACTTTGAAGTTTGCATTGAGTGTATCAAGGGTAAGCAAACAAACAAAAGGAATTTCAATGCCGAAAGAGCTAAGGACGTCTTAGAACTAATACATACTGATATTTGTGGTCCTTTTCCGTCAAGTTCTTGGAATGGACAAAGATATTTTATTACGTTCATAGATGATTACTCGAGGTACGGCTATCTGTATTTAATTCATGAGAAATCTCAATCCCTGGACACGTTCAAATCATTCAAAGTTGAAGTTGAACTTAAACTTGGAAAGAAAATTAAGGCTGTCAAATCTGACCGTGGTGGTGAATACTATGGTCGATATGATGGATCAGGAGAACAACGTCCAGGACCCTTTGCGCTTTTCCTCAAAGAATGTGGAATTGTTCCGCAATATACAATGCCGGGAAAACCCAGCATGAATGGAGTTGCAGAACGACGAAACAGGACTCTTAAAGATATGGTGAGGAGTATGATTAGTCATTCTTCTCTTCCAGAGTCATTTTGGGGAGAAGCATTAAAGACTGCAGTTTATATCCTTAATAGAGTACCTAGTAAAGCAGTAGCTAAAACCCCTTATGAGCTGTGGACTGGGAAAAAGCCCAGCATTAAACACTTGCACATTTGGGGATGTCCAGCTGAAGCACGACCTTATAGGCCTCATGAAAGAAAGTTGGATGCAAAGACAATTAGTTGCTATTTTGTTGGGTACGCTGAACACTCTCGCGGGTACTAGTTTTATAACCCCATTAGTAGAACAATTTTTGAAACGGGAAATGCAAGGTTTCTTGAGGATGTAAAATTTGGAGGGGAAGGAAACATAAGGAGTGTTGTCTTTGATGAAGAAACTGTTACTGACAATGAGCAAGTTATTGTGCCTGCTTTTGTTCCAGAAACAGATCCAGAAACAAACAATGATGTTATTCATAACATCCCTCAAGAACAAGACAACGCTGAGTTTCTTCCTCAAGCACCACCTGAAGTTCAAATTCAATAACCTCAAGAACCGCCATTAAGAAGATCCACTAGAGAGAGGAGAAGTGCAATTTCAGATGATTATGTTGTATTTCTTCAGACACATGAGGATGGCATTGGTTTGACTACGGAAGACCCAATCAACTTTAGTCAAGCTATCCAAAGTCCTAACTCTCTCAAGTGGGTTGATGCCATGAAGGATGAGATGAAATCGATGGCTGACAACAATGTATGGGATCTCGTTGAATTACCTGAAGGAAAGAAACCCATTGGTTGTAAATGGATATTTAAAACTAAACGGGATTCAAAGGGTAATGTTGAGAGATATAAAGCTCGTCTTGTCGCCAAAGGTTATACTCAAAAAGAAGGCATTGATTATAAAGAGACTTTCTCTCCGGTTTCTTCGAAAGATTCTCTTAGGATCATAATGGCATTAGTAGCTCATTTTGATTTAGAGCTGCATCAGATGGATGTAAAGACTGCTTTCTTAAATGGAAACATTGAAGAAACAATATACATGGTGCAGCCAGAGAATTTTTTTAGGTGACACAAAATTCTCTGGTTTGCAAACTTAAGAAATCCATCTATGGCCTTAAACAGGCTTCCCGTCAATGGTATTTTAAATTTCATCAAGTTATATCCTCGTTTGGTTTTGAGGCTAATCAAGTTGATGATTGTTTATACCAAAAGTTCAGTGGGAGTAAATACATTTTCTTGGTATTATATGTAGATGATATCCTTTTGGCAAGCAAAGATATAGGCTTATTGCACGAAACCAAGAAATTTCTCACAAAGAATTTTGAGATGAAAGATCTTGGGGACGCCTCTTTTGTCTTAGGAATCCAAATACTTAGAGATCGCCCTCGAGGTATTTTGGGATTGTCACAAAGGAGCTATATCGATACAGTTTTGGATAGATTCTCCATGAAAGATAGTAAACCAGGAGACACACCCGTTGCTAAAGGAGACAAATTTTGTCTCAAACAGTGCCCCGTTACGGATCTTGAAAAGGAAGAGATGCAAAAGATTCCCTACGCTTCGGCTGTGGGGAGTCTCATGTATGCTCAAGTATGCACTCGTCCCGATTTGGCTTTCATTGTAGGAGTTCTTGGCAGATATTTAAGCAACCCTGGTATGCAGCATTGGACGGCAGTAAAACGTGTTATGCGTTACCTGAAGAGAACAAGAGACTTTGTGCTCACTTATCAGAAGTCAGACAACTTGGAGATCGTCGGATATTCTGACTCTGATTTTGCACGATGCCCGGATAGCAGACGTTCCACATCTGGTTACATCTTCCTCTTGGCTGGAGGAGCCGTCTCCTGGAAGTCTGCTAAGCAGACTTTAGTGGCTCCCTCTACCATGGCAGCGGAGTTTGTGGCTTGCTTTGAGGCATCAAATCATGGAACTTGGCTGCGAAACCTTGTCACTGGCCTGCGCATCATTGGGAGCATTCAGAGGCCCTTGAAGATTTATTGTGACAATAGTGCAGCTGTGCTTTACTCCAACAACAATATGAGTGCTACGAAATCGAAATTTATCGACATCAAATACCTTGTTGTGAAAGAAAGAGTTCAGGAGAAGCAAATTTTGATAGAACAAATAGGAACAGACTTGATGCTAGCTGATCCACTAACTAAGGGTTTGGTACCTAAGGCTTTTCATGGACATGTTGCAAACATGGGCCTTGGTTTTTCGGTTGCCTTAGATTAGTGGGAGTCGATTCCTAATTTTGTTTAATGTTCTATATTATTGATGTAACTTTGGTACAAACTTTCAGTTATGTTTGATTTTCTGCAGAAATAAAACTTATGCGGTGTTATTGTTATAACAATATCAAGTTTAATTTTATTATGTGCAACTGTGGTAATTTTAATTGCACCTATTGAACTACATAATGATCTCAATAAAGACTTATGTTGGACCAGTTGGAAATAGGCATGATTTAGAGATCACATTGCATGAAATTTCCATGCCACTCACCCATATCGATCTATGTCATTGAGTTCATTGATATGGTGGTCGTCGGGGTTCCGTCACGTTATATGTCAGTGACGACAACCGCGGTGGTCCCATTATTAATGTATGAGATGGACCAGATTGTAAAGTTGAAATCTAACGGTAGATAGCATTCAGATGTGCACCTAAAGAAATGATATAATTATTGTTTAGATACATTGCCCAAGTGGGAGATTGTTGGAATATTTAATTATAATTTAATTAATTATTATATTCCAATGATTATTATGTGGGCATGTATATCTATTTTAATTATATTAGCTATTTATCATTTAAGGGCCTTAATTGATTAGTGATCAAATAATGAGAAAGGCTTATTAGATTTCTATTAGAAACAATAATTAGTTATTTAAGGGATATGGGCTTGGATACGGGTGGATGTCTGGATGGTCCATTAACGGAATAATGGGAAACCCTAATGGCCATCCAATATAAAAGAGGCTATGGTCCCCAATATACCGTACAATTGCAAAACCGCTCTTCTCCCCATCTGAAGCGCATAAAGGCATAAGGGTACAGGTTGAGGAAGAACCAAACCAGCCGTCGCTGACCTTGCTGTTGTTTTCAGATTGCTGCTGCCGGAAAACTTCTTTGTCATGGATCCAGGTATTCCTATGACCTTGAACTTTGAATTTCAATAAATCAAACATGTTGTTTCTGATCATAAACGTGTGTTCAATACTTGCTTCCGCTGATGATTGATAATTTAAATAAATTGAACCTGTTTATGAAATTGAATATCTAACATATAATAGAATTTCTAACACAATAATGTTGTGTGCAGGCTGTACACGGTGCATTGGAGTATTAATGTAACATAATATCATGAATTATTCAACTGAATGAGAATATATATTAAAGTAAATCCAAACCAAGGTAATACATGAAGAAACAAAATTCAATTTAACAGAATGAAATGACATGATTGAACAAAGCTTTTCAGCAATATTTATTCTAGGTGTCATACTAATAAGCAAAAGAAAAGCATAATCCCTCTATAAGAGGAACCTAATTATGCATAACTTCAGCAATGTTTAGAAGAAAGAGTCCCTGATCACAATAACCTTTCCCCACAAATACATTATTCTTTGTCATAACAATCTTGTCAGACTCAAAGGATACTTTAATCCCACCCTTGCTCAAAAGAGCCACTGAAATTAGATTGGTCCTTATATTAGGCACGTGTAAGACATCACTTAAAGCCAAGGTCTTTCCCGATGTGAGCTTCAACATAACTTTTCCTTTTCCCGAAACAGCAGCAGTTCGAGAGTCACCAGATAAACTTGTTCCTCTCCATCCCCCAAACAAGTGTAGGAGGTGAAGGCATCTTTAGTAGCACATATATGTCGGGTGGCTCCAGAGTCTACCACCCATTTGTTCACATCAGTCACAATGTTTGCTTGAGCAATGACCGCAGCAATAATGTCATCATCTCCTTCAGCCAAATTAGCTTCAGGAGGATTCTCATTCTTCTTTCGGTATCTGCACTGAGGTGCATAATGACCTTTCTTACCACATACATAACAGTGTCCTTCCTTTTTGAAAGTGGGATTAGAAACACGAGGAACATAATTATTTTTATTGTGACCATGTTTATGATTAGGTTTGTTATCATACCTTCTTTTATGATTAGTGTTGTTCTGGACCAGATTTGCCTGGGAAGCTAATGCCTTTGCCTTTGCAGCCAGGCTCTCCTTTCGGTTGGTATCCTCAATGATGATGTGTGTGATGAGATCTGCCAACGGCAACTGCTTTTGCTTGTGTTTCAGCTGATTCTTGTAGTTATTCCATGATTCAGGCAATTTTTCAATGAGAATTCCAGCAACGAACTCGTCCGGAAGAGGAATATTTTCAGCCTTTAATTCTTCAAGCAGCTTGTGATATTCATTGATTTGATCCTTAATATCTTTCTCTTCTGACATTGTCCAACGGTAATAGTTGCCTATGACGAAGTTTTTCTTTCCAGCATTTTCAGCAGTGTATTTTAGCCATTGAATCCCATATTTCCTTCGCTTCCTTGTACGAGCAGTAGACATCGAATAACTCGTTAGATAAGGTACTCATAATGGTGTAACGACATACCTTATCTGCATGAGTCCATGTGTCGATTTCTTTCGGTGTTGATGAAGACGGTGGCTTTGAGTTAGTGAGGGCTAAAGCGACGCCATGTAAGTCGAGTGTTGAGCTGACGCGCTCCTGCCACCTTCGAAAATTCTGACCAGCAAAGACTTCAATCTTTGAAACGTCGGGAAACGGTTTGGCATAGTTGATGGTCGGCACAACAAGAGTTTGTTGCTGATCCTTTGGAGCATCGTTTTTGGGAGTTGAAACTTGAGAGCCGTTGTTGGAATTGTCTTCGTTAGTCATTGAAAAATCCTTGAGATTGTTGTAGAAGCTGCTACAAATACCTGCAAAACAAGATTGACGAGATAGTCTGAGACGCGCTGATCGCGCTGTCCTCAAGGATTTTCCGCGTATAATACGCTAACCCCCCAGGATTTAACAGACTCTTCTTGATGGTAATCAAGGATACAGAAACTAGCAAGAATACAATTTAATCAGGAAGATGAAACCCAAAGGTGTGTCTCAAAGCATGAATGTGAGGAGGTTTTTTTTTTCTATCAAAGACACGTACAAAAATTAACAGTATTTGTTTTTCCAACACTGATCAGCAAAGTGGAAAAGCGGTTTTTTTATCTATGCCAAATTGATTTGTTGCCAGTTACTCCCTCCGTTCCTTTTTAAGTGTCTCTTTTGAAGAAAATTTTTGTTTCTAATTAACTGTCACTTTCAAAGTTCAATGCAAAATTAAATGTTGTTTTACCAATATTACCCTTAGTTATTTATTGCGGAGAGAGAAATATATGAAATGAGATATTAAATGAATAAGGTCATTATAGTAAAAGTATAACTTATTGCATTAAAAGTAGTAACATTTATTGATTGTCTTGGTTTGTGTAAAATGTCAAAAAGTGACAATTAAAAAGGAACGGAGACAGTAATATTTACCCGTTGCAAATTAATACCAATCAATTACAAATTAAAACTAGCTTTGCTAAAAAGATGGAAAGACACATTATAGGCAAATCACGTTATTCCACTAACTCATAATGAGTCATTGACCAAGTAAAATATAATTAAATTGTAGTTATATCAGTAGGAAATCAAATATGGAAAATTATAACTTTTGAAATATAACAAATACTATGAAAATACAACAATGGTTTGATAAGATAGTTGAGTATATAACTAATAACTAAAAAATCTGCAAAGATAAACAGATGCAAAATTAATATATAAACACAGATTTTACACTTTTGGAGATTAAAAAACCAATTATCATAGAATACAAATATGGTTCACATACATGCAAAACCTAACTCAATGCTCTATTTAGCGCATCAGCATGACAAAATAAATATGCAAAAAAACATTGCTTGCGAAAGTTTTTTAAAAAGAGTTAACATATTCGAATTTACTAAAAGACATGCACACAAAAGAATGAAATAGACATGCTAGCTAGGGAAATAACTATAGCCAGCTAATTGATTGCCTATGTGATGTTATAAATAGCAGCCAAATACATATGTTATTTATTTATTCTAAACAACAACAATGAGACATGTATTATTACCATGTTCTATATATACATTGGCAGCAATAACATTCATTGATAACAACATCAACATAAGCAAGCAATGGTTATTTTAGATCATGGCAAAAATGTCTTTACATTAAACTTCTTAAGTAAACACGGTCTATTTTTTTACAGGCAAAAAGTTACTAAATTATGCTATCTCCTGGTCCATAGCACAGGTTAAGACATTTTTGGACTATAAAGTAATCATATTCTATCATATATATCAGCATAAAACAAAGAAAAAACATCAGATGAAGCATAAAAAAAACTACCTGAGCATCAATCAATATCATATGGAGACTCCCACTCTCAGTTGGATTGAAACGGTCCGGTGTAGTCCAAAGATTAATTACTCTCCCCTTAATTTGAAAATCAATCTTTCCACCTACAATGTTCGACACCTTAGTAACTTTGGTAGCTTTACCTACATAAGGAAGTATTATAGTTGAGTCAGAATATTAACCAAGAAATGAAATGTGAGCAAACAAAAAACAATTTAGCTTCACGATCAAAACGTTACATCTGTTTGCCATGTTCAAGTGCTTAGTGAAACTGATATCAAAAAGTTACTTTGGTTATTGCTGATAGACTATGAGTAAGAAACTTCAAACAGAATTTTGGTATGGACGTATATATAGCAATGGCTCTTTGAAAACAAATCTTAAACACACCAATTCGGTACCTTACTCAATGAGATCAGATATGGCAACTCAATGCAAATCAAGTCAATGCATATGCACTTATCCCATGGACCTTATCACATTGAGCACACCAAAACGGCACTTTCATCAACGAAATTGCAAGATAGAGGATCATATACCCATATGTAAAGTACATTGAGCAACCAAAATAATTAATGGATTTGAATTAGGATAGTTGGTTTCTATTAAAAAAACATGCAGCATATAGGCTATGCTATTGATCTAAAAAAACATGCAAGGTCAACTATAGACCTATATGTAGCACACATCTAACTCAATAAATGATGTCTTATATGTTACTCCCTCGGTCCTATATATAAGAAAATTTTCAAAAAACTTTTGGGTCCTATTTATAAGAAAATGTCGCAATTTTTAAAGTGTAGTTATTGTTTAAAAGACTTTTCTATCCCTAATTTAATATTTATCTTTTTAATATTTGTAAATGTATTTAATGCTTCACAATTTTTTATGAGGGTATAGTTGTAAAAATATTAAAAAAGTTATATTAATTAATGATTGTATTGGTTTTGATGTTTTTTTTATTTTTCTTCTTATAATAAGGATCGGAGGGAGTAAGACAATAAAAAAAGTGCAACAACATGGTCTTATGCTCAAAAAGGATATATTGATCCAATAACTTAATAAATGAAGCATACATTGAGCATTCAACTAATTAATTGAAGTAGTTGTACTCAAATATTGTAGGAAACAATTGATGCAATCGAGACTGATCATAGGCACATGTAAGTGATCTTGAGCAACCAAATTCATTAATGAAGCATGGTAGTTGTTTTACTTACAAAAGTTAATGAAGTAGATGATAGCTCCTCCCAAGTAAATGCAAATGCTCTTGGACTGATAACCAACATTGTTTCTCGTAAGCATTCAATGTAGGCATGAGCTTTCCTTAATCATGATATATCTTACTAACATGTGTCTAATTAAACATGTGCATAACCCAATGCAGACATGCTATACCTCTTTAATCTAGGCGTGAGATTGCTTTGTTGATTCATTAAATGAAGTAGTTGGGAAAGTATACACAAATGGCGCCATTTTGAAATGCAGCATAAGGGAATTGAGATTTATTCTTGTTAAACTATATGACCAGAGTCTGAGGTTCAGCTTCTGAACCTGCGTCTGAGGTTCAGTTTCTGAACCAGAGTCTGAGGTTCTTCTTCTGAACCTGCGTCTGAGGTTCTGCTTCTGAACCAGTTAGGTTCTGAGTCAGAGTCTGACTATGCTCTCATTAGATAACTTGCATCTCAAGTTTCCTTACCATGTACTAGCTCTAGGAGATTCTTACCTTAGATAGAAGTTAGTTACAGTTTGTTAGAATTTTGTTGTACTATATATAGCTTCCTTGTAACTAACTCAATTCAATTGAATGAATCTTAGATTTTCTCACATTTTCTCTCCTTCTTCTTCCTTTTAGCTTCTGCACTTTTCTGTTTTCACCATGAAGATGGTGAAGTTTATGATGGTATCAGAGCTCTTGTGAGCTCTGCTGCGCATCGTTTTGTTTTCTGTTTTGCTCTTCTTCTCCGATGGCACGTACTGGTAACACCGCCGCTAACGGTGGCGCTACTGGAGGTGGCGTTGTTCCACCGATTCTCGATCCGTCTCAACAACCTGGCAATGTTTACTATGTTCATGCTTCTGATGGACCTTCTTCCGTCGCAATTACTCCAGTTCTTAGCAATTCCAATTATCATTCATGGGCGCGTTCAATGCGAAGAGCCTTAGGAGGAAAGAACAAATTTGATTTTGTAGATGGATCAATTCCAGTTCCAACGGAATTTGATCCTAGTTTCAAGGCATGGAATCATTGTAAGATGCTTGTACACTCTTGGATCATGAATTCTGCAGAAGATTCAATTGCTCAAAACATCGTTTTTCTGGAAAATGCTATGGACGTATGGAATGAGCTCAAAGAACACTTTTATCAAGGAGACTTCATTCGCATTTCTGAACTGCAGTGTGAGATCTTTGGGTTGAAGCAAGATTCACGTTCTGTTTCAGAGTTTTTTACCGCATTGAAGGTT
This sequence comes from Medicago ruthenica, assembly GCA_018208015.1. Lineage (NCBI taxonomy): Eukaryota > Viridiplantae > Streptophyta > Magnoliopsida > Fabales > Fabaceae > Medicago > Medicago ruthenica. Next base: position 26,237,413 of record CM031371.1, on the reverse strand, counting down.
TTATGGGAAGAACTTGAAGCTTATCTTCCTACTCCCATTTGTGCTTGTCCACATCGTTGTATGTGTGTTACTGGTGTGATGAATGCAAAGCATCAGCTTGAAATCACATGTTCCATTCGTTTTCTTACTGGTCTTAATGATTCTTTTGATCTTGTACGTTCACAGATTTTGCTGATGAATCCATTACCAACATTGAACAAGATTTTTTCAATGGTAATGCAACATGAACGTCAGTTCAAAATTTCTCTTCCTGTGGATGATTCCAAGATTTTGATCAATTCAGTGGGTAAATCTCAAGGAAGAGGGCGTGGTAATGGTGGTTACAGTGGCGGTTCTTCATTCACACCTGCAATAAACGTGTTTATTCCTTTTGTGGGAAAAATGGCCACACTGTGGAAACTTGCTATAGGAAACATGGTTTTCCTCCACATTTTGGTAAAAGTCCGGCTATGGTTAATAATTCTTCTATTGAGATAAATGAAGAAAGGGAGGATTTGGAAGATTCAAAGAGCTGCAAAGGCAATGACTCTTTTGGTTTTACCAAAGAGCAATATGATCACCTTGTCAACCTGTTACAAACTCAGCAAGGTTCTTCTAGCAAGGTGAATCATGTCACAAATCATGTGACTTCAGGTATATCCAGAGTTTCTTACTCTCTGAATCACTCCAATATTGGATCCTGGATAGTTGATTCTGGTGCCAGTGATCACATATGCTCTTGTGTCAATAATTTTGATTCATATAACCCTATTACACATGTTCATATCAAGTTACCCAATGGCTATATGGCTATAGCTAAGTACTCAGGCACTGTACAATTTTCACCAGGACTAGTTGCTAAGAATGTTTTACATGTAGCAGAATTCAATCTTAATCTGCTTTCTATGCCAAAACTATGTGTTGATAATGGTTGCATAGTTTCTTTTGATAATGATAAATGTTTGATACAGGAAAGGAGGAGCTTGAAGATGATTGGTTCTGCTGATTTGATTGAAGGATTGTACTTTCTTGCCACACAAGCCTCTCCACAACCTCAACCTGTTATAGCTAGGGGTGTGCAAAATATTCAGTTAACTGAACCAAACTATTAACTGAACTGCACTGAACCATATTTTAACTGAACCACTTCATACAGTTTTGAACTGAACCACTTTTTACAAACCAATTTAAATTCAGTTTAAAACTAGTTCAAAACCGGTTTATATATATGAATTGATTTTTATCTTAGTTTAATTTTTTCGAATACATAAACAACATTAACACCAGCTATAAACCACACCCAATCATCAAAATCACCACTTTTCATCAACATCTACCTAATCCCAAATCCAACTAAGCTCATTCCACAACAAAATCAAAATAAAAAACAAAAATTGAAGAACTAACAGCTTTTCACGGAGCTCAGGAGTATCTTTGGGGGTTCCAAGGGTATTAACGAGTCTCTGAAACGTCGAAACGGCGGTGTTGATCTGAAAAATTCCGGCAGCCACCGCTTGCGTTGGGTCTTGCTTCCCGTTGATCGGTTCGCCGAGTCTCGAACCGAACGGCCGGCCAGCTTCAATATCCTGGAAGCTCATAATTCGATGATCCAAACTTTCTCGAGAAAATTAGAGAGAATTTAATTTTCCTGAGAAAGAGAGAGAAAAGAAAAAAACGATTATTGGGATCTGTGATTTTAGGGCACGAAAAAGAGAATGAAGATTTGGTTTCGTGTGTTTTTCTTGTGGTCATTAATTCAATTCTGCTACGTTGACGTGGACCAGTTTAATTTTTTTTGACAAATTTGTATCTTAGTTTGATCTCAAAACTGTGTCCGTAAAAAAAAACAAGTCTGCAGAAAACCGGTTTAAAAGTGGTTCAAGTCTGCAGAAATCTGGTTCAGTACGAAAACCGGTTCAAAACCGGTTAAAAATAAGTAAACCGGTTTAAAACTATAAACCGGTTCTGAACCGGTTCTAAACTGGATTGAAACTGTTTTTAAGAATTAACCAGTTTTTATTGAAATGAATTTTATGAACTGAACCAAACCATTTATATGGTTCAGTTCAGTGCAGTTCATGAACCATGAACACCCCTAGTTATAGCTTCATCTCAAGCCAGCCTGCATAACTCTCCTTTACCTCAAGCAACCTTATGGCACTTTAGACTAGGACACCTATCCAATCATACGCTGCTTAGTATGCATCAATCCTTTCCTTGTATAAAAATTGATGAAAATTCAGTGTGTGATATTTGTCATTACTCTAGACATAAGAAATTACCTTTTCAACTCAGTATGAATAAAGCTAGTCATTGTTATGAATTGATTCAGTTTGACATATGGGATCCTGTTTCTACTCAGTCAATTCATGGTCATAAGTATTTCATCACAGCTTTAGATGACTATAGTCGTTTTACTTGGATCATGCTTTGTAAAACCAAATATGAAGTTCAAAAATCTGTTCAAAATTTCATTCTTATGATAGAGAACCAGTTTGCTTGCAAAGTTAAAATGGTAAGGACTGATAATGGTCCTGAATTTCTTATGCCTAATTTTTATTCTTCTAAGGGCATAAAACTTCAAACAAGTTGTGTGGAAACTTCCCAGAAAAATGGGAGGGTTGAAAGAAAACATCAGCACATATTGAATGTTGCCAGAGCCTTGCTCTTCCAGTCCAAATTACCTAAACAATTTTGGTATTATTCTGTTCTACATGCTATATACATCATCAATCGTATTCCCACTCCTCTATTGCAAAACAAATCTCCTTATTTTCTTAGATATGGTCACCATCCTGATCTCAATGATTTTAAGGTTTTTGGTTGTCTTTGTTATGCTTCAACTTTACAAAATCATAGAACTAAACTGGATCCTAGAGCTAAGAAGTCTGTTTTCTTAGGTTACAAGCAAGGTGTCAAAGGTGCCATATTATTTGATATGAACAATAGAACTATTTTTGCTTCTAGAAATGTAATCTATCATGAACATATTCTTCCTTACTCTAATTCTAATCAACCTTTTCAATGGCAATACTACTCCAATCATCCCATCACTCCTACTACTGAGCTCCCATCACCACTTACACAGACACCTGCTAGCCATGAGCCTAACATACATAAAGAGCCAGACCCTAACATTTATGAACCTGAGATACAAGTTACTGCTACTGATGACAATAATCTGCAACTACCTCATCCTGTCTTACCTGAATCTCAAGATATTGTCCTTAGAAAGTCCACCAGACATGTACAGAAACCCAAACACTTCTCTGACTATGTGTGCAATCTTTCAAAAGAATCAGTCAAGCAAGCATCTTCAGGTATACTCTATCCCATTAAACATTTTCATTCACTCAACAATGTTTCTGAATCCCACCAGAAGTTTGCTTTGGCAATTACAAATGCTTCAGAACCTAGTAGTTACAAAGAAGCAAACAATCAAGATTGTTGGGTGAAAGCCATGGAATCTGAACTGAGTGCATTAAAGCAAAACAAGACATGGATTTTTGTGGACACCCCACCAAATATCAAACCTATAGGAAGTAAATGGGTTTATAAGATAAAGCACAAATCAGATGGGACTATAGAAAGATACAAGGCTAGACTGGTAGCCAAAGGGTACAATCAGGTTGAAGGACTTGATTTCTTTGATACTTTTTCACTTGTAGCTAAAATAACCACTGACAGAACTCTCATTGCTTTAGCATCTATCAATTCATGGCACTTAAATTAACTAGATGTGAACAATGCTTTTCTGCATGGAGATTTGACTGAAGAGGTTTATATGTCTGTTCCACAAGGTGTTACTAGTCCCAAGCCAAATTAGGTTTGCAAGTTGTTAAAATCCCTTTATGGTTTGAAACAGGCCAGTAGAAAGTGGTATGAAAAATTGACAAGATTCTTACTCAATCAAGGTAACAAGCAATCTACTTCAGATCATTCTCTTTCCACTTTGCATACTGATTCCACCTTTACTGCTCTCCTTGTATATGTGGATGATGTCATCTTGACAGGAGATTCCATGACTGAGATAAATAGAATTAAAGGAGCACTTGATGCAGAGTTTAAGATCAAGGATCTTGGAAAGCTCAAATATTTCTTAGGCATAGAAGTAGCTCATTCCATAATTGGAATCAGTATTTGCCAAAGAAAATATTGTCTTGATCTCTTGCATGATATTGGGTTGCTTGGTGCCAAACCTGTTCCAACACCTCTTGATCCTTCTGTCAAATTACATCATGATACTTCAAAGCCTTTTGAGGACATACTAAGCTATAGAAGACTTGTGGGAAAACTCTTGTACCTTACTACTACCAGACCTGATATAGCTTTTGTAACTCAACAATTGAGTCAATTCTTATCTGCTCCAACCATTACTCACTATGACACAGCTTGCAGGGTGGTTAAATACCTCAAAGGTACACCTGGTCAAGGATTGTTTTTCAGAAGAGATTCCACTTTACAACTACTTGGGTTCACAGATGCAGATTGGGCAAGATGTGTTGATTCTAGAAGATCAACCTCAGGATATTGTTTTTTTCTTGGTTCTTCTCTGATTTCATGGAGAGCAAAGAAACAACACACAGTTGCTAGAAGTTCGTCTGAAGCGGAATATAGAGCCCTTTCTTTTGCTAGTTGTGAATTGCAATGGCTTCTCTACCTTCTTCAGGATTTGAAAGTGACATGCTGCAAGTTACCAGTTTTGTATTGTGACAATCAAAGCGCCATTCACATAGCAGGAAATCCTGTGTTCCATGAAAGAACAAAACACCTGGAGATAGACTGTCATTTTGTTAGAGAGAAGCTGCAGCAGGGTCTCTTCAAATTACTTCCCATTAAGTCTCAGTCACAACTTGCTGATTTCTTCACCAAGCCATTACCACCTAAGAGTTACTCTTTTCTATCCAAGCTTAACATGCTTGACTTGTACCATGCTAAGCTTGAGGGAGGGTGTTAAACTATATGACCAAAGTCTGAGGTTCAGCTTCTGAACCTGCGTCTGAGGTTCAGCTTCAGGTTCTGCTTTTGAACCTGCTGTCTGAGGTTCTGCTTCTGAACCAGTTAGGTTCTAAGTCAGAGTCTGACTATGCTCTCATTAGATAACTTGCAGAGCAAGTTAGCTTGCATCTCAAGTTTCCTTACCATGTACTAGCTCTAGGAGATTCTTACCTTAGATAGAAGTTAGTTACAGTTTGTTAGAATTCTGTTGTACTATATGTAGTTTCCTTGTAACTAACTCAATTCAATTGAATGAATCTTAGATTTTCTCACATTTTCTCTCCTTCTTCTTCCTTTTAGCTTCTGCACTTTTATGTTTTCACCATGAAGATGGTGAAGTTTATGAATTCTAGCATATGGCGTGCTTGGGTTGCATTAGGGTTAGGGTTTTAGATAATCTGACCACCTTGGATTTATAGTAAGTAAGATCCAAAACAAAATAATTATCTCATTTTGAATTATTATACATGAGAGCCAATATAATATTTAATTACCACAAAATTAGGAAATTTAAAAATAAGGATAGAACACTACATTTTTTTTAGGGAAACACTACATATTATTATGTTATTTTTCTTTAGAAAAAGGAACAAACATATTATCAGTTTTGTTAAAAAAAAAAAATATTTGGAGAGATTTTTATAATATTCTAAACATTCATGCAAAAACTCATTCATAATATTGAATGATACATATGAGTTGATTGAAAAAATAGTGACAAAAAAGGATGATGAAATTTTTTTGGAGAACTAAAAGTTGAAGCAAAATTTTAGAGGAACTGCAATAAAAAGTTGGAATATTTAAAGACACAAAAGTGATAATTAAGGGAAATGTTAAAGAGTGCCCTTGAGACATTAGTTAAGAGGATAAAAATAGAAATATTGTATTGAGAAATGGTGAAAAATGATAAATTTGACTTTTTAAAAGTCAAAATATTGTTGAATTCAATGCAAACCTACTGCTTTTAATTTCCTTAAGAAGTGTCCTTAGGGCACTTGTTAGCATAACCCTTAAAAGAATAAGAGATAATATAAACAACACAATTCAATCTTAATCAGAAGAGTTTATAACACAACAACATCACTAAAAAATAACTATGCACACTTCAGCTTCATTAAATTGTTTCCTTAAAAAAAGGTTTATTTGATTTTCTGCTACGCATCACTAGTAAACCGTAACATCATGCTAACATTTGTCCTAAGAGGACATCTTTCGGTCACTATTATAAGCAAAAAATCAACATTTTAGATTCATTTATTAAATAATGTATGTGGTATATAATAAAGATCATATACATCATTAATTGAATGAATCTAAAATATTGATTTTTGCTTATAATAGAGACCGGATGGTGTACATGTTAAGAATTTCATAAATATCAAATATTTATTAAAAAAATAATTTTCAAATTTTTTTTAAAAAATTGACAATTTTAAGGGTCTTGTTAACGAGTGCCCCCGGACACTCTTTAAACATTCTAAATTAAGTAATTATTCTTTTAAAAATGTCAAAATTTTCAATTTCCAATGCGATTACACAATTTTTTTATAAAAAGTTAATATTTAATGTCCTTAACTAGTGTCTTCCCCAATTTTAAATACTCCCTCCGGTCCTTATTATAAGAAACTTTTCAAAAAAATCTTTGGACCTATTTATAAGAAGATGTCACAATTTTTAAGGTGTATTTATTGTGTAAAAGACTTTTTTAACCTTCATTTAATGCTTGTCTTTTTAATGTTAGTGGATATATTTAATACGTCACAAATTTTTATGAGGGTATATTTGTAAAAACATTTAAAAAGTTTCAACAATTAATGATTGTGTTGGTTTTGATGTTTTTTGGTTTTTCTTCTTATATTAAGGACCGGAGGGAGTATATAATTTTTACTTTTATATACACACATGTTAACATTTTCCTAAACTTTACGTATACTACTCCCTCCGTCCCTATTTATAGGAGTAGTTTACAAAAAAGTTTTGTCCCTAAATATAAAATTATATACAAATTCCTAGATGTATTGATTACTCTTTTTTCAAATATACCCTTATTAATACTATCAATTTATCTTGGTATATGAAAAGTTAACATTTAATATATATTTATTAAGGGTAATCTAGTAATAGTCACACACATTTGAGACAACTTTATTACTCCAACAACTTTTCTTAATACACGTGATTTTTGTAAACTACTCATGTAAAAAGGGATGGAGGGAGTATTAGATTTACTACTCCCTCCGTTCCTTTTTAAGTGTCTCTTTTGAAGAAAATTTTTTGTTTCTAATTAACTGTCACTTTCAAAGTTCAATGCAAAATTAAATGTTGTTTTACCAATATTACCCTTAGTTATTTATTGCGGAGAGAGAAATATATGAAATGAGATATTAAATGAATAAGGTCATTATAGTAAAAGTATAACTTATTGCATTAAAAGTAGTAATATTTATTGATTGTCTTGGTTTGTGTAAAATGTCAAAAAGTGACAATTAAAAAGGAACGGAGGTAGTACTATTTAATTGTTGGAGAATGTTAAATAGTGTCCCAAAGACATTGGTTAAGCATCCAAAAGAAGTAAGATTTTATTAAAAAGTTGTGTAATACTACCTCCGTTCCTTTTTAATTGTCACATTTTGACATTTTACACAAACCAAGACAAACTATAAATGTCACTAATTTTGATACAATAATTTATATTTTTACTATAATAACCTTATTCATTTAATATATCATCTCATATATTTCTCTCTCCGTAATAAATAACTAAGGATAATATTGGTAAAACAATATTTAAAGTTGCATTGAACTTTGAAAGTGACAGTTAAAAAGGAACAAAAAATTTCTTCAAAAGTGACAATTAAAAAGGAACGGAGGGAGTAATTATTTGACCAAAAGTAAAAGTTTATATTTTTAAGACATAATTTCTATTTTTAGATTCCTTAACCAATGCCCCAAAGACACCGGTTAACAATACCTTTAATTGTTTCATTAAAAAGGAGCACTATTTGATGTAAGTTTCTTTATTTCTGTTGGGCCATAGACCAAACTTTTGGTTTAATGAACTTGAAATTGAGCATGTTTTTGTCCTGTTTTGATTTTAATTAAATGAGGGGTCCCATTTTGTTTTCCAATTAGTTGAGTAAATTTGTTTGGATTCCACGTGGTTTAGCGGTGTCACTGTCTTCAAGAATTCAATTACTCCCTCCCTCCATTTTTATAGGAGTAATTTACAAAAATCACGTGTATTAAGAAAAGTTGTTGAAGTAATAAAGTTATCTCAAATGTGTGTGACTATTACTAAATTACCCTTAATTAAATATATATTTAATGTTAACTTTTCATATACCAAGACAAATTGATAGTATTAATAAGGGGTATATTTGGTAAAAAAGTAATCAATGCATCTAGGAATTTGTATATAATCTTATATTTAGGTTGTAAACTACTCCTATAAATAGGGACGGAGAGAGTATTCATTATTCTCTCTATGGTAAATTGTATGTCGTTTTAATTAAAAACATGCATTTTAGTATACGTTACTCCCTCCGTTTCAAAATACATGTCCATTTTAGAGAAATTGCAGTAACCAAGGACAATCTAGTTTGACACAAAAGTTCCTATTATACCCTTGTTTTTGATTTTCTCCATTTTACATTTATTTATCCCATCTCATAATTACTCCCAATATCAATACCAAAATTAATTAAACAAGTTCTTGGGAGAGTGCATGAGTAAATCCACTTAAAATTGGGTCAACATTTATTAGTAGAAAATAATTATTGTGGAGAAAATCTAGAATCCAATTAATTGGTAGGCAAGGGTAAAATAGATAAAATGTATCATTAAACTATCAAATGGATATGTATTTTGAAACAAAAAATTTCTCCAAAATGGACATGTATTTTGAAACGGAGGGAGTAATATACAATATTAATGAATGAGTTGTGCTTCTCAACAAATTTCTATAATACTAAATGTTAGGTAGTCTTGACCTAACCCTAATGACTAACCCTAATTTTTGGTTTTGAAAAAAAATTATGAAAAAACTCCTAGTGGGGATCGAACCAGGTACCACATGCTTCCAAATCACAACTCTTATCACCAAGGTACTGATGTTTTTTATGACATGCAATTACTTCAATGTTATGTATTCAACACAAATTTCGGGTCATTTCTTTCAATCTCACAATTCCTAATTCATTTCTCACTCACTTTCATCTCTTTCACCATTATGCAATTGAACCTAATATCCATAACCCCGCCCTTTTTAACGGACCTAATTAATTTATATGAAAAAAAAAGGTCTGCAAGGAATTGAATCAAGTAGCACATGAAAATGTCATTTTTTTAAAAGCAACTAACGTCATTGCAATTCCTTTTTTGATAGCAATTCCTTTTCATTAGTAACGGTTCCTTTTCACTATTATTTTTTCTTTATGATGTCTACATGTTTGATTCCAAAACATATATGCAATTAAAGAGAAGAAAAACAAGAAATCATATTTCCCACTACCGCCCCCCACTTTCTTTCTTTCCCCAAATCTGATTCAGCAATTAACCGTCAAATGAGATATGCAATTAAAGAGAAGGAAAACAAGAACTCCTATTTGCCACTACCCCTCTACCGCCCCCCACTTTTTTTCTTTCTCCAAATATAATTCAGCAATTAACAACTTCAACACATAAATTAGTAACTGCATGCATACAATGATTCAAAAAAGAAAAAAAGGTAATTTTTCTTTTGCAGGTTTTGAGACTATGAGGATAAGGTAATGGTGTTTATTCTGTTTTGTTTTGATATTATATATTAATATGTTCTTGCAATTGACGTTTATATGAATCAGTTTAAAGTATTCATTTATTTTTGCTAAGTTCCTACAAAATGCAGATAAATAGATTGTTGAAGGCATGCTGTTTATGCGGTTGTTATAGACAGATTATCTCTAAAATTCATCATTGTTCTGCTCATGTTTGGATTTTTTTACTAAATATGAGTGTCTATGTTGCACAAGGTTTGTACCTTCATCTTCTTCTACATTAGATTCTCGATTTCTTTTCCTATTTTATTTATTACTTTGAACTTTTATAGTGTAGTGTGAATTATTTTTTACTTTGATATGGTGGTCCTATTATAACTCTGCAAAGTAACAATTATTTAGTTGTTCTGCTTTTGTCTTTAATCTAAAATAAGGTTTCAACCAGTGGGATACTTTATAATAGGCGTGGCAGCAGACAAGCCATGCAAATTAGATATTTATGGCTTATATGTTATTTGGTATGTTCTTGAACTATTTCTACTTCTCATTCTCATTTTATTTTTTGAAATGATGTTTCTTATGGTCGTTGATGTGACTTTCCTTATGGTTTGGTTCTCTCATATCATCGTTGATGCCACTTTCCCTCTGATTTTTCTCTGCATCTTTTTTTTGATTTTTTGGAGAACCATTTATAATGTTGGATTTCTTTTAATTATCTTCGACTTATTGTGACGGTCAAATACAATATTGTGTCGGACAGAACAATCTACGTCAACTTGATTTTTATTCATTTGTTAATTTTTCTATCTACAAATTTGCTGCTCACAACTCATTGTTGTGTGTGTTTTTTAACAGCAAAGTAGTAATGTCTATTATTTAAGAGACTCAACACACCAAAATTGGAATGAAGGTAGTAAATGGATTCTATATTATGTATCCTTTTCGTTAATCGTATTCTACTTTTTTTCTTAAAGAATTTAATGTATTCTAACTGATAACTAAATAAAATTAATCCCCTTAAATGCTAATTCTTGGAGCAGAAAGTATGAACAGGAACAAAAAATCATAAGTTCAACGAAGCAGCAATTTATGTTAATTCTTCTTTTACAATTTTCTATTCTATTTTGTTTTTGAACCATGTATTTGCTTTTTGTTTTGCTAATCTGTTCTTTGTTTTAATTAATTTTTCTTGTATTCTTTTTGTAGACGGTACACTTTTGAAAGATGGTAACATCCATGACTAGGGAAATATGCAAGGTTAAACTTTATATTGGACTGCAAAGATATAATTTACTGATATAAGAGATACCATCAAAGACATGATGTTTGTGTAGGGATGTTATGAGGGAGCCATTTTTGCTTGGTGTTTTGAAGTTAAGGTGTAGTCTATGTTACATTTTTTAGATGTGCAGTGTGTTTTAATTATGACTTTCAAAAACAACCTGTGCATCGCACGGGTCGAAGTCTAGTTTAAGTTAAGGGATAAGAATTTGGAGGTAATAAAAAATTATAGGCTTCCAAAAAAATAAAAAATTTTCAAAAGTTTTTTATATTTAAAAATTGAACTACTATTATTATAATCTAACTTTTTTATTACTAGACTATAATATAATCCATCTTTATATCTTCTTTCAATGATGGCGTTAACTTAGCGGCAAGCATCGAGACACAAGTTACCCATTGACATATGGATTTGATACCATTGTATTTTGAATATTTTCCACTTTCTGGTTATAATATTGATTAGTATAGAATTCCACTTTCTAGTTATAATATTGATTATTGAATTCCACTTTCTGGTTATAAATTATAATAATATTGAATATTGATACTTGACCAAATTTTTTATTTATTGAATAGTAGTATATATAGTGATAGATACCTCACCTTCGTCATGCATGACGTTTTCTACTTAATTAGTTGTTGTTCTTCATCGTTATCATTTTCTTACTTTTATTATTGCTACTACCTAAGTGTATGATTTTGTTCAACAACAATTAACATTATTTAATTTGTTTTTATGTACCAGTAACTGAGTATTGTCAAATCCGTTTCTAGATAACATTTTATTGTGGCTAAGCATAGGAGTAACCCCTATCATAATTAGTATTTTTTTTTTCCTTCAAAAAATAATTAGTATTTTTTTTCCTTTTTAAATAAAATACAACCTTTCGAGTTAACTTTACTTATGTAGCTAGTTTTTTTTTTTGGGTGAACATCTTACGCAGCTAGCTTGTGTTGTGTCAACACTAGATTTCAATATGAAAATTTCAATTTCTAAGACGCAATTTATGGAGGAAAGTTAGAAAGATACACTATCCTTTTTTTTCTTTTTTCGACACGTGGGACATCAGTTTTTGAGTGGTGTTCCAATCCATTTATTATTCATTTTTTAGAGGATCTATTATTTATTTATTGAACTATACTTTAGTATAAATAATTTATGATTCCCCTAAAAAAATATTAATTTATGATTGAAAAAATCGAGATAGTTTAAAAAGTGATCATTAATTATTAAATTATTTAAATTAATATATAAATGCATGTGTATATGTAATTTAAACAAAAGATATCACATATAAACATTAATCAATCAACTAATTTTTCAGATATCCGATCAAAAACTTCTGCGAAATTAACTCTTATTCATACATTGAATATTACATTGATGATAACCTGAATAAATTTTTTTACAAGAAAAGGTAAACAAAAAATATGTATTGATCTATTCTTCAGATGAATTTCTCAAAATTAGTTAAAAAAAAGTAAAAAAAAAAAAAGAAGGAAGAATATGGGATTGCTACAAAGTGGTAAAAGCTTATACTGTTTTAGCACTAGTATGAAGTTGGACTAAGGAAGCATAAAATCCATCTTTAACATTAATAAGTGTTTCATGTCTTCCTTTTTCCACTATAACTCCATTCTTGACAACAGCAATAACATCTGCATTTTTAATTGTAGATAAACGATGTGCCACAACCACAGTGGTCCTATTTACCATGACTTTATCTAATGCATCTTGAACAACTCTCTCTGATTCTGCATCTAATGCACTTGTGGCCTCATCAAGTAATAAAATCTTTGGACTTTTGATTATTGCACGTGCAATGGCTACCCTTTGCTTCTGCCCACCTGATAATTGAGTTCCCCTCTCTCCCACTATTGTATCATAGCCCTGTTAAAGTCAAAACATTCCACCCAAAATTACACAATGTTAACAAGACATAATACAACTAAGAAAGTTCAAGAAACATTAATTTAGTCAATAAAATTGTAGCACATAATATTATTTCTTTTTCTTAATACTCAAGTTTCTAAGGAAGGAGGTTATGATAATTCGGAGTTCGGTCAGGAGGTGAGTTCCATCTAGGATTCATTCTTAATTGAAGTTCATTCACCACATGAGTCCAACTACTTGGTGTAGTACATAATAGTTTAACAAAATTCTAAAATTATTTTTTAGATTGAAAATATTCTACCACAACTAAAATTACTAATGTCATCAACAGTTTTTAATTTAAAAAACTATTTTGAAATTTAACGGATCAAATATTTGACAGTGTTTTCATCTAATTAGTTGTGTACCTGTTGTAAGCCACTAATGAATCTATGTGCATTGGCCAATTCAGCAGCAGCAATGATTTCTGCTTCGGTTGCATTGCCACCTTTTCCATAGGCAATATTGGCACGGATGGTGTCATTGAATAATACTGGCTCTTGGCTTACCAGACCCATCTGCTGCCTTAACCACTTTAACTGTAACTGACGAATTTCTATCCCATCAAGTGTGATTTCACCTGACTCAGGATCATAAAATCTTTGCAACAAAGCAATCACCGTTGACTTCCCACTTCCACTTTCACCAACAAGTGCTACTGTCTGTAACAAACAATTTTGACAGTGTAAACATTAGTTGCTTGCTACATACGTTTTCTTTTTTGCCAATATAAGAAACATTATGAAAGTTTTTGAAAATATAATTTAAAAACTGATTCAATATTTCTAAAAAAATTGAAAGATGTCAAAACGTTGTTTTTAATATTTTTGAAAAATGTAAGCCAAATTACATTATAGCTGGAACATACAAAGTAAAAATTGACATTGAAAATTGCAAAATATTGTTTGAAAGTAAACGAGCCCTTACCTTGCCAGAATGGATAGTCAAGTTGAGGTCTCGGAAAATCTGAATATCAGGTCTAGATGGATACTTAAAGCTAACATGACGAAGCTCAATTTCGCCTTTAACACTATCTAGAGTGGTACCAGACTCTTCACTTGGCATCAATCTTTGACTTCTTATCAATCATTCCAAATATGGAAGCAGTAGCTGACTTTGCTTTACTAGAGTCAGGAGCAAAGGAACTTGACTGAGAAATACCAATAGCTGCCATAGTTAACGCGAAGAAAACCTACAAAACACGAAAAAAAAAAAAATATACAGTTTTTAAGAGACTTGATTTGATTATAATGTAATATTCTTGCACCTTTTCACAAAAGTTGATCATAATGATGTTACTGGTAGGAAAGATTTAGTACCCGGAAAACATCTGAAAATGTTGTATTCCCAGCTTTCACAAGTCTAGCTCCTGCGTAGAAACTGGTTGCATAGACACTAAACAATAAGAAAAATGAAACACCAAATCCTGATCCACTGATTATCCCTTGCCTTATTCCAGTTTTCATGGGACCTTCACATTTCTTCCTATATAGTTCCATAACCTTATCTTCTGCACAGAAAGAAGCCACAGTTCTTATGCTTCCAACTGCATCATTCGCAACTTGACTAGCCTCCTCGTACATCATCTGCACCAATTCAAATCACATTACTACAGTTGTAACATAAGCTAGTTTCCTATTTGTGCACTTAGGCTTTATTGTCATCAGGCCTTTAAAAAGACTAGACCAGACCTTAAAAATTGGCCAATGACAGGTAATAGGTCAGATTTCTGCCTAAATTTTTGGAAGTAAATTAGGTACAAACCTTACAAAGCCTGACATGACCTACTCCCATCCCTAATTACTACATTGAGAATTTCTCTCATAATAATCTAAACCATGCAGTTACTAATTACAAATAATGTCATAAAAGTAACTCACCTTTGCGTCTCCGCTGAATCCCTTCATGAATTTCATTTGAACATATCCATTTAATCCAATCAGAGGAATCAACACAAGAATAATCAGCGCCAGCTGCCAGCTCGCAATGAAAGCAATAATCAAACCAGCCAATGCAGATGCCAAATTCTGAACCAATAATCCAAGTGCATCGCCAACAAGGGCACGTACGGAAGCAGCATCTGCCGAGAGCCTTGCACCAACTGCGCCACTCGAGTTTTCAGGCTCATCGAACCAACCAACCTCCATATTCACCACCTTCTCAAAACATAGTAGCCTGATCCGTTGGATTAACTTGCATCCAGCCACAGAGAAAAAGTAACCTCGCGCTGGAATCACCACCAATGATGCAAGACCAAGGAGCATAAACATTATCGCCCAAAACTTGGAGTCCTTCTTCATCTCATCAAACGGTTCATAAAATGTTTTGATGACACTGGAGATCAAAACGCCGAATATTGGAAGTATGACACCGTTACCTATGGCAGCTAAACTTCCAATAAGAAGAACGGGAATCTCTGGCTTGTTAAGGGAAGCAAGGCGTCTCAGCGGAACTTCTTGTTCTTTTTCTTTGGTTGACACTTTTTCAAGTTCAGGATCGGCGACATTGACTCCCGTTGGTAAACCGAACGAAACCGAAAATGAATGGCGACTACTATTCCCTATAGATGATCCCCTACTGATAGATCTTTGAAGCGACTTCCTTTGACTCGACTGTCTAAAGGACTCTGCAGAAAGTTCTCTCTTACCGTGATGGTCTGTAATTTCTTCTGATTCCTTGTTTACTTCTTGTAACCGTATGAGTTGTGAATAAGCTCCTTCAGGATCCTTCAGTAATTCAGAGTGTGTTCCTGATCATTGTACAAACGAAGTTATCAAATCAGAACATATATAAACAAGGTTTTTGTAATTTGAATACAACTCTTTGCATATTAGATGTAAAAACTAGCTATACTAGTTAGTTGTTCTTCTCATTGGCTATATAAGCCTTATGTGCCCTTAGGTGTACTTTATTCTCTTATTATTATTATTATTATTATCACTTTTATTATTATTATTATTATTATTATTTTAATTTTCTCTTATCAATGAATTCCAACAAGAATATTAATAATGCATGATAACATTATTTGAATATTTGTGGTACCTTTCTCAACCATTTTCCCTCTATGGATTACAGCAATCATGTCAGCATTCCTCACTGTGCTTAAGCGATGTGCAACGACAACTGTGGTTCTGTTGACCATGATTCTATCCAGAGCTTCTTGCACCACCCTTTCAGATTCTGCATCAAGTGCACTTGTAGCTTCATCTAGAAGTAGAATTCTTGGATTCTTAAGGATTGCTCTTGCAATCGCAATGCGCTGCTTCTGTCCACCAGAGAGTTGAGTTCCATGGTCACCAACCATTGTGTCCAATCCCTGTATTCAAAAGTTCAAGATTATGAATCCAAAAATATCAAATAGCATTGACTTTGGAATTGAAGTACAGTAGTACTACTTTTATTAGAGATAAAATTAATTAATAGTTAATTAGGCTAGTTATCCTTGTTATCTTCATTCATTTTCATTTGGACTAATGTATAAATAGACTCTTTTGTATTCATTACTGGTTAGTTTGATCAAGTTATTAATAAATGAGTTACTTTAGTAATATGGTATCAGAGGTTGGTTAGAATCAAGAACCTGTGGAAGTTTATCAATGAATTTGGCGGCGTTTGCAAGTTCAGATGCAGATCTTATTTCTTCAATTGTTGCTCCATCTTTACCATATGCAATGTTATCCTTAATGCTGGATGCAAATAACACTGGCTCCTGGCTGACAAGACCAATTTTCCCTCTGATCCACCTAAGCTGAAGTTCTTTCATGTTAATTCCATCAATAAGAACTTCACCTGCCTGTGGATCATAGAATCTTTCTACCAAACTAATAACTGTGGACTTTCCACTTCCACTTTGTCCAACCAATGCCGCGGTTGTTCCGCTTGATATATGAAGAGAGAATCCATTGAATATCAGCTCCTCAGGTCTTGCGGGATAGCTGAAATAAACTTCCTTCAACTCTATTTCACCTTGAATATCCTCTAATACTTTCCCATTTGGATCATAAGCATCTATCTCTGGCTTTCTCTTAATTGTTTCAAACATTTTGTAAGCCGCCGCCTGACCCGCCGCAAAAGCACTCATACTTGGTGATGCCTGGCCAAGAGACCTAAAAATACACATATCCATAAGATTATTATTTTTTTTTTTAATCTAAATAAGGAACTTTCAAACTTTATTGGCAAGGATATGCATAAAAATGATTGTTACTTACATGGAAGCAGTTAACACGGCGATAATCACATTAATCACGGTGCCGCCGTTATATCCTTTTTCCATTATCATCTTTGCACCAAACCAAACAGCCAAAGCATAACCACAGAAAATAACAAACATAACTGTGCCTAGTCCTGCTCCAGCTATAGTACCTTCAAAAACTCCTGATTTGTAAGCATCTACAAGAAATTTGCTATAACTAGATACTGCTTGCTTTTCCCCAGTAAAGGATGCAACCTGAAAATATACACAAGACACAATTAAAATACATGGTATCATAGCACTGCCACACATAAGCAGCAAGAAGAAAAGCATTCAACTAAGTGCATGTTTGGATGTTCTTGAGTATAATTAATTTTGATTCCATAATTGATTCTAACTTTAAGTTAGAATTTGTAGTTTTTACGTCTACAAATGATTTTTAACCTCAAATTTATTATCAACGTGACTATATCCAAATATAAACAATTTTAAATTCAACTCACTTTTAGCCATATTTAATTTTACCGAATCAATTTATTCAAAATCAAATTTTGCCACCGCAGAACCAAACACACGCCAATAAGTTATAGAATTTCAAAGACTTAATTCTAACAGCATACCGTTCTTATTGAGCCAATTGTCTGTTCAACAACATGTGCAGCTTTTGCATAAGCAGTTTGACCTTTAGAAGCCATTCTGCCTATGATAACAGCCATGGCAGCACCTGACACAACAAGAAGTGGAAGTGTTGACATCATCACAACAGTAAGAAGCCACCCTTTGGTAAATGCTATCACAAAACCCCCAATAAATGTTGCTATTAGCTGCAGAAACTTCCCAACCTGTTTTTTCAAACACAAAATTAAACCTTCATTAAGTAAATTAAATTCAAACCAACCTTTTTTACTCCAAAATCTTACTAATTTACACATTCAACTCTAAATTTTCATACCTTCTCACCCATGGCATCTTGAATAAGAACAGTATCACCAGACATTCTCCCTACAACTTCTCCTGTGTTTGTTTCTTTATCAAAGAAAGTGACATCTTGTCTTAATATTGTTTTCAAATACAATCCTCTTATTCTTGCAGCTTGTCTTTCTCCTGTGACCATCCAACAACTCACCTCTGAAAATACAAAAACAATTTCTCACAAGTTTAGTTTAGTGTCTTTTCTTCATATATCTAAAAAAATTCATCATCTTAATTAGTACAATATATTATACTTACGAAGAAATGCTGCCACCCCAGATCCTACTGCCAAATATACAAATTTCAATGAAACCTGTAATTAATTTAATCATCATGCAACAGAATATTAGTAACACTAAACAAGGATTAACAATAATAAGAAAAATCTTATTGATTAATTATTGTATGGTATTTAATATTTATGATACCTTGGACACTTCATGAACAACATCGGTGGTGTTATTTTGGTTACTACCAAAACTATCAATCATTTGACCGAACAATAATGTCATAAGAGGTAATCCCAAACCGTTTCCAATAGCACCGATAGTACCAACAATCATTAATAAAATGTCAGTAGAATCTGCAAAAGTGAATAATTTGTGAAATGGTACTGTCTCTTGTTTTTCTTTTGTTTTGTCCTTTTCGCCGTTTGTAACAACATTTGTACTTGTTTCTGTTGAATTCTTTTCTGACGTTGTTGCTTCATCAACACCATTCACCTTATCCATCTCAAATCAATGTCTTCTACGTCTTCAACTATTGAAAAAATAACATAAAATTATTTAGCAAACTCAAAGAATCACACAAAATATAAATAGTCTAAATACAAAGTTTATGTTTTCTTTTATTGGATAAAACTAAATTTGAAATGAAAAAGAGAACTGGTTTTAAAGCTAATCAAAGTTAAAGGACATAGTTGTCATTTTCAAAGATTGACCAAACGTTTCTTCATTAAATGTGAATGAAACTTGGGGGCTTAGAAACGTGAAGGAACAAAAAAGTGGATTTGATAATAACTACTAAAACTAAACTGCAACGTGTTCTTCTTATGTGTTTTCAAACTAAGATTCGTTCACAAGCATCTTATGAACATGGATTTTGGTTTCTTAACTTGGATTTATCCAAAAAACAGCTACAAATGTGAACACATTAAAAACTATAGCAAATAAATGTGAACACATAAATACACGCTTGAATCAGCTGATCCAAAACAAGAAAGTTAGTATTAGAAACATGTTTTTTTTTTTTTTTTGTCTCTTATCACACCACATAAAGAAAGAGAGAATATGTAGTAAAGTGAAAGTAGAAAAATGTTGCATTTCTTGAAAAACATTGTTTGAATTTTTAAACAATATGTAAAGAAAAAGAAGATAAAAATTTGATAAAATTAAATACTATCAACTTTGTAACTTGATTCCATAAGAGATTTAAAAAAAAAAAATACATAAGGAAATGATCACGATTCATGAATAAGAACATACCTGTTTGAAGAGACACAGAAAGAAGGAAATTGTTGATTGAGGAATATTATGTCAAATTAGAGAATGATAAAAGTGGGTGATATCATTCGAGATTTTAAGTGATGGGTTGAAAGAAAGAAAAAAGGTACAAAGTGAGATCTCAGTTTGTAAGATTATACGCTAAAAATAGTATATATAAGGAGTATAGTAGTGTTGAATATATTATGTAGAGTTGGTTGAATGGGGATGCTAAGCTACCAGTGAATATAATATTTGACTTTGCTATTGCTTAAAGCGCAAGTATCTAATTCTTGTGGTAGGGTACTACTACTAACTAAGGCATTGATTTCGTGTAATGGTATATGTTCATTCATTCGTCATGGATGACTTCTCTAGTTTTATTGCATTTTTATAAGAAAATTTGATTTGATATTTGGAGTACACACTCTGTTTTACACACATTTATACATTCATTATAAATTATTATGTTTTAAAAGACTTGCTTATATAAAAATATGTTGACCTTTTTAAAAATTAATAATGAAAAATTTCATCGTATGTTCTTGCGTTTCTTTGACTTGTTTAATTAGTTAATATATTTTCTATGCATTTATTTTTTTTTTGTTAAAAAGAATATCTTATGAGATTTCTAAAAAAAAGAAGAGAATATCTTATGACATCTATAATAATGGATGATTCACCTATTTCGCATCATTATATTTGTAAAAAATTGGGTACTTACTTCTTGTAGAGAACAATGGTTATAAAAGCAACAAAAAAAAAAAATACTTTTTTAAGTGATGGGTTGGAGAAATTGAATGATATTTTTAGGCAACAAAATGAGTATATTAAAGTACAATAATATAAAGATTCAAGATCAGGTTGTAAGCTAATCTTTGTAAGTGTTTTTTGAGCTTTAAGATACTATCTGTCTTGGATTTAGGGCATCATCCCCTCATCCTAAATTTTTATTATAAAATAAGTGGTGTTGAATTATATTTTTAGGCAAGAAATTGAGACTCGCTTAAACATTCAAAATAAAGAGGATCAAATTACACCGATAGGTACACTAGTTCAATAACATCCGATGCATAAATCGTTTAATTGAAAGTTATCATGTATATATATATATATATATATATATATATATATATATATATAACATTAACATTAATCTACAATTATTTTGTAGATCGTCAAGATTAACGTCTATAGTGTAATTAGTTATAATATAAATTTATAGATTGATGTCAAAATTTATAGATATGATCTATATGATTAACTTTCAATTCAATGGTTAATTTTGAAAAATATTTATCCACTGTAATGTTATTAAATAAGTATAACAATTGGTGTAATTCTTCGAGTGTAATTTCATCCTTTCATATATATATATATATATATATATATATATATATATATATATATATCATGTCACAGCTCACAGCTGTTCCTGCTGTTTGTGTTCCCACGTGAAATTTTGGTCAAACAATCTCCAATTATTTATCTACTTTTTTGACAACCTTTTCTTTTTATAATAATCAAAATAAAATCTCATTTATACTACTACGCCATAACCGCATATCTATGAAGCTCAGATACTACAAAACGGAGACATATATGTATCAAATATGTATCGTATATCAATACTCCACAGATACTCGCAGATACGTACATACGAAGTATCGAAATTAATTATTTTATCTTTTAAAAAATATTTTATCGGATACTTATACGATACTCCACAGATACACTAGGATACTTATAAGATACTTCACATATACGTATCCTAGAAAAAGATGAAGAATTAAAAAGTGAGACAATGTTGTAAAAATTCAGTAGAGATGTATATGATTCAATTTTAGATATGCATCAATATAATTGTTTCTCGATGAACCACTTAAAATTATACTTCTTGTGGATGAAGGTAACGAGAGAGGTGATTCAGTTAATCAACATTAGATAAAATTTGTGTTGAGTTCTTTTAATTATGCTTCTCTCGATATCCCAACATATGAAAATATAATATGATTTATAAGAAAACTTTACATTTTTTATTTTATTTTGATCACATGTATTATTTTTAAAAAATTGTGACTTTTATAATAATATAATAATGAAGAGTAATCAATGTTTATTTTCGTCAAGTATTTTACATACATATAAGTTTTAATATACAATTTTTGTTAACATATCATAGCAGTATCATATCCTAAATTTAAAAAAATTCGTGTATCCACACATACCCGTATCGTATCGTACCCGCACCCGCACCCGTATCCGGGCTTCATAGCTGCATATCTTCTTCTTTGTTTATTTGAGGTAAACTGCATCATTTTTATTCTTGAAGGGAACTGCATATTTTCTTGATCAGTACAATTATTTATTTTATTTATTTTGACAAAATTGCAAATCTTTATTTATTTAATCAATTTTTTTAATGAAAAAGGCAATTTCAAGGCGGGTTCTTTGAGCTAGGACTGCGTGTTTTCCTTACCATTAGAAACATTAAATAAATACCAAGAGCGCTTAGATAAGTTGACGAAGGTTTCTTCTATCTTAATTAAGGTCTTGAGTTCGAATCTAACTTTGCGCATGTAGTAACGTTAAATTTTTTAGGAGAGTTTGCCTTCCATTTAGGTCCAACAAAATTTGCGGAATTAGTCTCCGCAGTTACGCACACGAAGCATTAGCTGGTTTATGCCAACAAAAAATAAAACATTAAATAAATGGAGACACCGAAGTTTGATTGATCAAACTTCATGGTATATAAGAATTTACCTTTATAAAAACAAAAAATTGTATAAAACTGCATATTATTGAATGTTTTAGATATCCTGCCTCGTGAAAGTAAATCGGAAAAGCATTCAAGACAAATTGACCATCTATGGATAAACGACGACATTTCTATTCCCTGAGAGTCTATGTCTAATCCTATTCGATCATCAAATGCCAAAAAGAAGATTTGCAAAGATTTCTACAAATCAGTAAACGAAGGTAACTTTTACTATATGTTATATTTTGCATCAAATCTATTAGTTTTTTTTGTTGGTATTATAACATCAATATTAATAAAAACTTACAATTGTAAATTTAAATAATCTGAAAGTCGGTCTAAACTAAATTGCATTTAATATAATATGATCAGGTTTTTTTAAAAAGAATTATTTAAATCGAACCAAAACGCATAAGATTTTATCATCATGTCGAATAATTTTCCCCTCTTATCTAATGTACACAAATAAAACAATATTATATCATACACAAGTTTGTTTTTCACTATTAGATTATTAAATCTCATTATATATAGATATGCGTGTAATTCAAATATGGAGAGAGAGAGAGAGAGGGGTAGAGCGAGAGACAGAGGCGGTGGCTCCCGGAAACAGGAGCAATTGCGTCAGCACTCCGTTACACCGGCAGAGAGGTTCTATAGGGGGAAGGGGCCAAGCAGGGTGCCAGAAAATTGGGGGGGGGGGGGGGGATGAATGGTCTGTGGTGAGCAAGCGACAGAGGAAAGCACAAGGACAGGGTGATCGAGGACATGACGGACGACGGGGTTTTTCGCGGCACGGAGGTTCAGAGGTTGGGCAGCAACAACAGTCTAGGGTTAGGGTTCCTTCATGGCAGCAGATTGGATTTTTTGATCGATTGGCCAATTGTTTACGGTATGGTGTGACGGGTGCAACAACAGATAGGCCGGTGCAACAACAACCTGTGGCAGGTAACAGACAACCATGGCTGACAGAAACTCGCGCGCAGCCTTCTGGTTTGCGTCCTGCGCGTGCGGCTGTGACAGAAGGGATGAAAGTGCGGTCACGTTCAGTTGCTGGCAGCGACGTGATGTTGGGATCAGAATTGCGGCGGTTTGTAACCTTCTACTTTACCAATGTTCTGGACTTGATTCCATATTTCTATTTAAAAGCTGGTTTTGAGGTTTGCGGCATGCTAGATAATTTGTTTTTGTCACGTAAACGTAACATGTATGGACAGATTTATGGTTTCCTTAGATATGCTAACGTTAAAGATGTGGTTAAACTGTTGAAAGCATTGAATAATGTTGTGTTTGGACAGTTCCGTGTTTGGGCGAAGGTTGCACGCTTTAACCGTGATGAGCCGCAAGGTTAAGCCGAGGGGGAATGGTGAGGGAGAGGTGCTGGAGAGGGAAGGAGAGGTGACATTGAAGGGGGTTAAATATGATGCGCAAGGGAGTACAGGAGTGGGAGAGGGAGAAAAGAGTAAGGGAGTGAGAGGCAGTGAGGGTGAGAGAGAAAAAAATTATAACATTGGGAAGAAAGAGCACAGTTGTTCGCAGGTGTGAAGAGGGGAGGGAGACAGTGAGGCTGGGTGAGGGGACAGTGGCGTGTGGTGATGCCAACGGTGGAGGGGCGTATGCGTTGGAGGGGAGGGTATTGAAGGCTGAAGTGGTGCAGCCGGGTGAAATGAATTTTTCTTTTACGGATACTGTCCAAAGAGGGATTTCATCTCACAGTGGTGTTAGGAAGTTTGCGGCACAGGCACGCAAGTTAGTTCGCATGTATAGATCATCATCTGAAGATTTATCTTGGGCGTGCAAAGGGGTAGTGGCTACAGTTTTAAATGATGAGGTTATTCCAGTTATTCAAACGCGTATAGCTGATGCGGGTTTTGAGGATCTCGATATCATTCCTTTGGGTGGTGATAAAGTGTATGTTCGCAGTTTGTCTAATTTGGATGTTATGGAGGTATTTTCTGAGGCACATGATTTTTTTAACTTATTCGTTACCAATACTGTGTCTTGGAATAAAAATGTCGTGTCCTATGAGAGAGGAGCATGGGTGCGTCTTTATGGTATTCCTCTTCATGCTTGAAATGCGGCGTTTTTTAAGTTATGTGTGTTTGACTGTGGAAGATTTTTACGGGAGGACAACACCACTTTGGAAAAGGAACGTTTTGATTATGCCCGTGTTCTGTTAGCCACTTCATCCCTGGAAATTATTAATACTACAGACAGTTTATTGGTGGATGGGGTTATGGTGACGGTTAAAATCGTTGAGGAATAGGGCTTTTCTACTGGGGAAGATGCTTGTTTGTTGGAAGAAGATGACGACTCCAAGGTGTCTCTTCCTGATAATATTATTGATCATGAGGTGCCTGATAATGGTGAACACTTAGCTGGGCTCGTTAATGACTTGGCTGAGGATTGGGAGGCGGCGGATAAAGTAAGTAAACATCCTTCTATTTCGGCTTCTAAGCATAGTCCACAAGAAGTCGAAGAGTCACAGGAGGATAATGCTATGTTTGTGTCTGACGGATCTATATCTGCGGGTGGGGATGCTCACTGGAATGGCATGTTAAGCTTTGTTGGATATTTGGTTGTTGGCTTCATGTTTGCTAAAATCAAATATGCAAGCAATATGTGCATCTTCAGAAGTTGATCCTCATTTGTGAACAGTACTTCAGAAGCTGGGCTTCAGAAGCTGAACAGTACTTCAGACGTTGAACCTTCAGAAGCTAATGTTCAGATGCTGAATAGTACTTCAGAAGCTGACCTTCAGAAGCAACCCTCAGAAGCTGAAATGTTCAGACGCAGAACTTCAGAAGTACCTTCAGAAGCTGGTTTTCTGCGTTCTGTATATTTTCTCGTGTGATCTATTGAAGATTTAATTGAAGAATTCTCCTTGTTGGATTTATTTCTAGAAAGAAGATATTTGCGAAAGATATATGCTTCAGATTGGATATTATTTTATTAGTGAATATATTTTCAAAGAAATCTTTGGAAAATATATTTCTGGAAAATAAATTGCTTCTATATGTTTCTAAAGTATTTTGGAAATATATCTTTGAAGGATTTGACTCAAGTTTATGTTGCTGCTGAAGCTATAAATAGAGGACGCTGTCATTGAAGAAAATCATCTCAACCAAAAGCTATCATTGAAAGAGTCTTAGGTTTTGAGTCTGTTAGTTGTGAGCTGTATGCTCTGTTTTTCTGTACACCACTCAATTGTTTAGAGTTGGTTTAGTTTTATTGAGTTGTAATCATTTGAAGCTTTTAAGCAAAAGTGACTGATTATGTTTTGAAGAGTGTCTTCATCTTTGTTTGTTTAGAGTCTGATAATCACTGGGGCAGTGATTTACTGAGGGAAGTGAATGAGATCTCAGGTCTAGGAGTTCCTAGGTTGAAGTCAATACGGGTAGTATTAAGTGAGAAGGCTGTGAAACAGGGGTTGTTGTCATAGGACTTCGAATTGATACTATCATAGTGGATTTCCTTCCTGGCTTGGTAGCCTCTAGACGTAGGTGTGTTTGTCACCGAACTGGGTTAACAAATAACCTATGTTTTTACTTTCTCTCTGTTTTTATTTCTGCTTCTGAACAACTGTTTTTGCGTACTCTGTTCTACTCTGTTTTACAGTTCAGAATCAGGTCTTGCCAAGAATTTCAAGCTTGATGATGTCAGAGTGGTGGGTTTGGTTACAGAGAGGTCTTGTAATGGTCAGTTGCCGCAACCAAGAAATGTTCTCAATCTGCAATGTGAGGTTGAAAATGATTGTCTATTTGCTCGGGTAAGGAGGTTGGTGGTTTGGGGGTGCGGAGGTTGAAGGAATTTAACATTTCTCTTTTTGGGAAGTGATGTTGGAGGTTGGCGCATTAAAGATGAGGAGAGGAGTGGTTCGGCCTGGTGGAAGGACATTGTGAGAATCCGTGAGGGGGTGGGGGTGGAGGGAGGGAGTTGGTTTGCGGAGAGCATCTAGAAGAAGGTGGGTAATGGTCTCAATACATTTTTCTGCACAGACTGTTGGGTGGGGCCGGTGCCCCTCAGGGAGAGGTTTGGGTGGCTTTATGATTTATCTGTTAATAGAGATTTGACGGTTGCAGAGATGTTTTCTTTAGGGTGGGGTGAGCGAGGGGAAGCTTGGGTGTGGCGTCGGCGTTTGTTAGCCTGGGAGGAAGAGTTGGAGGAGGAGTTTCGGTCTTTGCTTTCTAATGTTTCTTTGCAGGACACAGTTAGTGATATCTGGCAGTGGCGGCCTAATGTGGGTGAATGTTATACTGTTCGTGGTGTGTATCAAATGCTTATGATGCAGGAGATGCATACTGATGGTGAAGAATCAGCTGATGTGTGGCATAAAATGTTCCTGTCAAGGTTTCAATATGTGCTTGGCGCCTCTTACGTAACAGATTGCCGACTAAGGATAACCTGGTGCGTCGTCGGATTCTACCCAGTGAGTCTCAATTTTGTGTCTCTGGTTGTGGTCATCATGAGTCTGCGGATCATCTTTTTCTTCATTGTCCTTTTTTTGGAGAACTTTGGCAGCATGTCAAGCTTGGATTGGTGTGCATTCGGTGGTTCCCCATCAAATTTCCGATCACTTTATGCAATTTGTTTTTTCTTCAGGAAGCTTTAAACCCCGACACTCGTTTATGCAACTAATCTGGCTTTGCAGCGTGTGGGTGGTCTGGACTGAATGGAATAACAGAATTTTCTCAAATAAAGAAAAATCTATTTTACAACTGCTGGGCAAAGTTAATCTTTCTTCTTTAGGGTGGCTGAAAGCTAAAAATGTTTGTTTTCCTTTTGGCTCCCATATGTGGTGGCAGCAACCCCTTGTTTGTTTGGGGATTGGTTGACTGTTTTTATTTTGGTCTCTTTGTAATACTTTAGTGTCTACTTCTCTTTGCACACCTTATGCTAAGGGGTAGACTCTTTTCTTTCTGGTAATATATCTCATTTTAGCGTGTTAAATCTCATTATATTTCATTTAACTCAGTAATAACACTTAATGATCAAGGATATAATCGAGGGAGCTTGTGTTATCAATCGCTTGGTGTTGTCAAGCTGATTGTTGTCTTTCTCTTTTCTTGTTCTTAAACTGATTAGGATGAGCCAGAGTTAAATCCATATGATAGGTGTTGTTGTGTACCCGGTGTGGTCTACTCCCTCTCATTCGCTTCAGGTTTGTGAGCCTCTACTGATATGTAGGAGGGTTAATAACACTCAGGAACATGTTGAGCTTGGAGGATTGGAAGCTTGGGGGGATAAGAGACTCTTTGTGTTTATGGATGCTATTACTAAGACTATGGTTGGAAGAGGCACGTTGTTGGCTGAAATACCAATTTCTTCCTTGATTTTCAACAATTTGCAATATCAGTTAGTGGCTGCACGTAGTTTGTGTTGTTGTTTTATGCAACAGGGTGGTACGAGGTCTCAGCAGGTTAGGGTAGTTTTGGTTTTTTGCACCTTAGTTTCTTGTTTCACAAGTATTATTGACTTTTGCTACAAGCAGGTAATTATTAAGGATAAAATAAGTTTATTCTTCCTAATAATAAACTTATTTGTTCTCTTAATAAAATTATTGGGTGCAAAAATATCTTTATCATGAATCACAGATTGGATATTTGTTTCAAATTTAAAGTCATGCGTGAGGGGTGTGGATTTTTTCAACATATTTACAACCGTGGAGATTGATTGCAAAAATATGTATATATACTCTCAAAATATGATGGCTATTTGTTTCAAATTTATGACTGGAAAAAGAAGATTGGTTTGGTTTTTATTTTCTGCTATGGTCTTTTTGACTTGGAGGAAGGTTCTAGCATCTTGGATTTCTATGACTATAAATATAGGCCAATCTCAGGGAGTTTTTCACACTCAAACAACCTTCCAGTATCAAATACATTTCTCTCTTTCTTTCCTTTGCAACCTTTGCACTTATTTCACTATGGCAACCTCTTTCCCTGCTGATATCAATGCTTCTTTTCGGTCTGCTTCCTCCAATACTAATTCTGAGCTGTTGGAGTGTTGTATGGTGGGCAGAGTGCTGATCAACAAACCTGTCCACTTTAACTCGTTTCGTGATCGTATGGCACACTTATGGCAACCTGAACGGAATATGGAGGTCTCAAAGATTGATAACAACCGGTTCATGTTTTGATTTTTTCATCATCGGGACATGGAGCGTGTGATTCGTAATGGGCCTTGGCTGTTTGATAGCTTTCCTTTGATGCTTCAGAAAGTCTCTTTTGGTGATGATCCTTTTGCTGCTCCGCTGGATACCACCGAGATGTGGGTGCAAGTGCATAATCTTCCCTTTGGATTCATGACAGAATCCATGGGTATTCTGCTAGGTAACCATGTTGGCCGGTTTGTTAAGTATGATGTTGAGAACAATTTTGGATCTTGGAGAAGATTTATGCGTCTGCGTGTTGTTCTGAAGGTAGGAGATCCCTTGGTGGCTAGTTGGGAATTCGAAAGAGAAGGTGTTGCTGCTGTCACCATGTTTTTCCGTTATGAGAAGTTAGGCAATTTTTGTTATGTTTGTGGTCGCTTAGGCCATACTGACGGGTACTGCCCAGACCGATACGAGGAGGATTTTGTTGAAGGGGATAGGAAGTGGGGTCATAGTCTTCGTGCTGAATTTAAAGGGAAGAATACTGGAGTGATTGAAAATCAATGGCTCCATGATAGCCGGAGAACTAGAAGTGGCAGGGGTGGTGGTATGGATGGTGGCTTGGGACTGTTAGCTCATAATGTCAATCATGGTATGTTTGGGCGTGTGAAGATTGGTCGAGATGTGCATTCAAAGGCGCTGCTATTTTTCAAACATGTGCATGCTCACTCAAACGAGAATGCATGGGTGCTTTTTGATCCCGCAAGTTGCTTGTTTGAAGAATGCGTGACAAGTACTGTTCCAGCAACTCCTGCTGCTGTCCAGGTTCTGCAACTTAAAAGCTCACATGTCTCTCACCATAATTGTGCTGCTGAAAGTGATGAGGCTCGCATCGCTCGTTTGGTTCAAGAAGCCCGTCTTAAGAATCCTCTTTCGATTGAGAGTTCAACTGCTCATGTCTCAAATTCAGCAGCAAATCCGCAGGTGCCTATATCAGCACCGACTGCGTCGCTAGCTCATATAATGAAAACGAGTTTCAGCGGGGTGTCTACTCCGAAGCTTAGTGCTGATGGTACGATTCACCTTGCAGTTCCAGCAGGACCTAAGCAATTAAAGAGGCTACGCATGGAGGAACAAGAGGATGCGGCTGCAATGCATAAAGAAAGGGATGGAATGCTAGGCTCTAATGTTGCAACCGGTCGTGAAGCTACGGCTGCCAAAGATATTGTTATGAGGGATAGGGGTTTAGGCGGGATTAATAATGTAATGGCGGGACCTGAATCCCAGGCCCACCAAGGAAAATGAGTCTTATATGGTGGAACTGTCGGGGTTTAGGTAGCCCGAGCACAGTTCCTAATTTAAAGTACCTAGTCCGGACCTATAAACGGGATGTAATAATCCTGTCTGAAACAATGACAACGTCTAATAAAATTGCAGAATTGAAATATATGTTGGCTTTTGATTACTATTTTTCCGTCGATCGCATTGGTAGGGGAGGTGGCTTGGCAGGTTTATGGAATAAGAATTTTAATTGTACTATCACAAATTTCTCTCAAAATCATATTGATATGGAGGTTCAAGACTCTTTGCGAGGTAGATGGAGGTTGACTGGGTTTTATGGTATGCCGGAAGGAGGACGACGGAGAGAGTCGTGGAACTTACTTCGTCAATTATCTAATCTCTCTCCGCTTCCTTGATGTATTATTGGAGATTTTAATGATATATTATCAGCTGATGAAAAGAAAAGGAGATCCGATCGTCAACCTTGGCTTATTCAAGGTTTCAAGCAAGCTGTTTTGGATGCTAGACTTGCCGATATTCATATGGATGGCTATGCTTTCACCTGGTTTAAAAGTTTAGGAACTGATCGTGCTGTGGAGGAAAAGTTGGATAGAGCTATGGCAAATGATGGGTGGTTTGATATATTTCAAGATTCAAAACTTGAATGTCTTACTACCACCTCATCTGATCATTACCCCCTTTGGCTAGACTGTGCACCACAGCCCTCTCCTGGTTGTCGACAACATCACTTTCGCTTTGAGAACACATGGTTGGTTGAACCTGAGTTTGGACCTTTTATTTCTCAAAGATGGCAGGGTTATGGTAAGCGTCTTCTCGTGCATAAACTCAATCATTGTGCTTTGGATCTCTCTAAGTGGAGCTTGACTGTTAACCAGAATACAAGACAAGAAATTCGTAAGACTCAACGCAAGCTTAAAGCTGTCTGTTCGCATGTAGATGCCTCTAATGTGAATTATTTTAACATGTTACGGCATAAACTGGATAAATTGTTGATCAAAGATGATGTGTTTTGGAAGCAGTGTGCAAAGACATTTTGGTACCGTGAGGGGGATCTTAATACGAAATTTTTTCATGCGGCAGCCACCACAAGGAGAAAGCTAAATAGAATTGAACATCTTGAGGATGAGAATGGATTTGAATGTCGGTCTGAAGATGGGCTAAAGCACATTGTGCGTGATTACTTCATGAATCTTTTTCAAAGATCACCTAGTTCTCTTGCAAATGTTATTAATTTGGTTCCAACTTCTATCACCGAGGATGACAATGATATGTTGACTGCTTTTTTCACCGTGGATGAGTTCAAACATGCAACTTTTTCCATGCAATTAGATAAATGTCCAGGGCCGGATGGATTTAATCCAGGTTTTTATCAGCATTTTTGGGACACTTGTGGTCACGAAGTTTATCAAGCAGGTTGTCATTGGTTAGTAAACGGTGCTTTCCCACCTCATGTCAATTCTACTAATATTATGCTTATACCAAAAGGTGCCTCTCAGACTTCAATGAAGGATTGACGGCCCATTGCACTCTGTAATGTTGCGTATAAAATTGTAGCCAAGGTACTTGCTAATAGGCTTAAACAGGTGCTGGACAAGTGTATTTCTATTAATCAGTTAGCTTTCGTCCCAGGAAGATCTATCTTAGATAATGCGATGGTGGCCATTGAGATTGTTCACTATATGAAGACTAAAGCTAAAGGGAAGAGTGGAGATGTTGCGCTTAAACTGGATATTAGCAAAGCTTATGATCGATTAGACTGGGACTACTTACGAGATATCATGGCTCAAATGGGTTTTTCCTCCAGGTGGGTCAGTTGGATTATGATGTGTGTTGAGACGGTTGACTACTCTGTTGGAACAAAATGTATGAACAAGTCTATTTTGAGTTTTGATGATAACAAAGTATTAAAAAGAAAATTGGATATGCTAATACTTGTTCTAAGTGTGCAGGACCATATAATTAATTGTTGTATCTAATGGTGGTTTTGAAAGATCAAGTTAAGAGGAAAAGGATAATATTGAAGCTTAAGGTGCGTCTGAAAGACCAGCTTCTGAAGACTGTGTCTGAAGGTGCGTTTGAAGTCTGCTTCTGATGAACAGTGCATCTGAAGGCAGCGTCTGATGACCAGCTTCTGAAGACAGCGTCTGATGAACAGTTCGTCTGAAGGCAGCGTCTGATGACCAGCTTCTGAAGGCAGCGTCTGATGAACAGTGCGTCTGAAGACCAGCTTCTGAAGAAGTGCGTCTGATGAACAGTGTCTGAAAGACCAGCTTCTGAAGAACTGCTTCTGAAGAACAGACTGGGAGTCTGAGTCTGAAGGAAACACAGAAGTTAATAGCTGTCACTGTCAACAGTAACGTACTGTACAGTCAGAATAGCTCTATGCAACAGTTGTCTCCTTGGACGAAACATTCTCCCTGTTTTAAGGAAACAATTCAAATATTACTGCTCTGTTTTCTGAATTCGCACACCATGTCAGGAATGAATTTAATGTTGGCTGAAGCTTCTAATTGCAACGGCTCTTTTGATGAAAATGGCTCTTCTCAACAGCTCTTAATTCCTCTATAAAGGATTGAAGTTTTGAAGAAGAAGTTTAAGACTCAAGACTCTGAAAACGCAGTACTCTGTTTTCTGGAACTTAAAACTGTCAAACTTGAAAGTCATCAAATAACTTAGAAATTCTTACAAACCTTTTTATCTTAGAATTTCTTAAGTATAGAGTCTTAATGTGTGTTGTATTTTGTGAACACCACTGATAGTATATCAAGTGTTCAACTCAAACAAATTTCTTTGTAATTCTGTTTGATTAAAAATCTCTTGCTTGTGTGCTTGAGCAACTAGAAGTCTCATACTTTGTGTTTGAGCAAGGAAGTCTCATACTGTGTGTTTGAGCAAGGAAGTCTCATACTGTGTGTTTGAGCAAGGAAGTCTCATACTGTGTGTTTGAGCAAGGAAGTCTCTAGCTGTGTGCTTGAGCAATTGTAATCTTTGTGATTATAGAGGGGATTGGACTACTTCCGGGTTGTGGAAGGAACCAGGATAAGTTGCTTGTGTCTCTCTCTCTCTCTCTCTCTCTCACACATTTACTTTATCCGCTACAAAACAACTCTGAAACAGAGCATCAGAATCTGCTCAATAACAGATTTTGAACTATCATTAAGTTTTTGAGAAAGAAAAGAAAAAAAGCCAACACAATTCAACCCCCCCTTCTTGTGTTTTTCTCACCTTCATACTCGGTCTTGGTTAATGGTGCATTAGTGGGTCCTATTGTGCCAGGGCGTGGCCTTCGTCAGGGTGACCCTCTCTCACCTTATCTGTTTATCATTTGTGCTGAAGGTCTTTCTTCCTTAATTCGTGAAGCTAAATGTCGTAATGATATCAGAGGTACTGTGATATGTACAAATGCACCAGTTATTTCGCACCTTCTTTTTGAAGATGATTTTTTTCTTTTCTTTCGAGGTTGCGAAAGAGAGGTTGTTTGTATGAAAAATATTTTGGCTACTTATGAAGAGGCTTCGGGGCAAGCCATTAATCTCCAGAAGTCAGAACTATTTTGTAGCCGTAATACTCCAGATGATTTGAAGAGCCTCAATGCCAATACTTTTGGGGTTCGCCAAGTCTTAGGCACTAGTAAATATCTTGGGTTGCCATCTATGATTGGGAGAAGTAAACATGTAACTTTTAAGTTTATAAAGGATCGCATCTGGAATAAAATTAACTCTTGGAGCAGTAGATGTCTAGATGTCTCTCACAGGCTGGAAGGGAGGTACTCATTAAATCAGTCTTGCAATCTATTCCTTTCTATGTGATGAGTGTTTTCTTACTCCCGGGATCACTCATTAATGAATTAGAAAAAATGTTGAACTCTTTCTGGTGGGGTCATAATTAAGCAAACTCTAGAGGATTGCACTGGTTATCATGGGAACGTCTTTCAGTTCCTAAGGTGATGGTGGTATAGGTTTTAAAGGACTTAAGGCTTTCAATATGGCTATTGTTGGAAAGCAGGCTTGGAAGTTGGTTTCTTCTCCAGAGTCTCTAATCACTCGTTTACTCAAAGCTAAATATTTTCCTCGAGGTGATTATCTTGGAGCTAGTATAGGCCATAATCCTAGCTATGTTTGGCAAAGTATTTGGAGTGTGAAAGATGTGATTTGCCGTGGTTTTCAATGGAGTATAGGTACGGGAGATCGTATACCAGTTTGGGATCATCCTTGGCTCAATAATGCTGCTCGAATTTTACCAACTACTCGTCAACACTTGGAGTGGCCACATATCACTGCTTCAGACTTGCTGGTTGCTCAGAAGCATTGGAATATTGAGTTGATTAATGAAATTTTTGACAATGTTACAGCTAGAAGTATCCTTAATACTCCGTTGCTCCCTTCGGTGACTCATGATGTGCCTACTTGGAAGTATGAGAAGGACGGTGTTTATACAGTTAAAAGTGCTTACAAGGATATTCTGAATCATGATGTGGCAGTTGTACAACATCGTGTGCCGGGTAATTGGAATTGTGTTTGGAGCTTAAAATTGCCACCGAAGGTAAAGAATTTCTTGTGGAGAGCTTGTCGTAATTGTCTGCCTACGAGAATCTGATTACAATCAAAAGGTGTTCAATGTACTGATCAGTGTGCGGTGTGCGATGCGTTTGGTGAAGATAGTACTCGTTTGTTTTTTATGTGTAGCAAAAGTATGCTATGTTGGCAGCGCATCGGATTATGGAGCCCTTTGATGGCTGTCTTTGATCCTGCTTCAAGCTTCCCGAATAATGTGTTTGTTATCTTACAACATCTGGATCAACATCAACAAGTTTTTGGTGTGACCCTATGGAGTATCTGGAAACATAGAAATAATAAGGTATGGAATAATGTCACTGAAACATCTCAAGCTATATGTGACCGTGCAGGTTCCCTCCTTACTAGCTGGAAGAATGCCCAAACTATTCGTCATCCTACCCCTCGACATTCCCCTCCCGAGAGTGATCTAAAGTGGATTAAACCAAGTCCTGGCAGGTTTAAATGTAATGTAGATGCTTCCTTTTCTCATGCTCTGAATCGAGTCGGCATTGGTATGTGTATTCGAGATGATGAGGGTCGTTTTGTGTTAGCTAAAACCGAATGGATGACTCCACTCCTTGATGTGGATTTGGGTAAGGCTTTAGGTTTATTATCAGCTTTGTATTGGGTGCGTGATCTGTAGCTGGGTATTGTGGATTTTGAGCTTGATTCTAAAACCGTGGTGGATAGTCTCTATGGTAGAAAGAGCGGTGTCTTTAATTATAATGCAGTAATCAATAACTGCAGACGTCTGTTAGCTTCTGACTTAACAACCTCTGATGTTAGGTTTATTAGGAGACAAGCCAACGAAGTCGTTCATAGTTTAGCTATAGTGACTTTGCGTCATGCTAGTTTCCATATTCATATTATGATTCCATTTTGTATCTCTACTATTATTATGAATGAAATGCAATAAGTTTCTTCTTGTAAAAAAAAAACACTTAATGATCTAACGGTATAAACAACATTATAAATGTTACAAGACATATATCACTTGTACAACGTAGCCTTAACCATAAATCATTCAAAATTGCACTACGATTATGCGAACTTTCTAAACATGACTAAGCACGAGTTAAATGGCCCCTTTCCTAAAAAAAATCTATTGTGCCAATTACGCGATGTCGTCGGCCATTATTTGACAGCGCATCACCAAAATGGAGTGCTTGATATCCATTCTTAACTTTAGATGGTCAAGATAGACCTATATTTTTTTTTTAAGATGGTAAGAGTATACGTGTCATAAACTTGAACATGACATCAACCTATTGTTTTAAGCTTAAAATGTGGTTTTGGTCCATGCAAATATGCTCAATTTTGGTTTTCGTCCCTGGTAAATTTTTTTTTAAAAAGGTCCTTGCAAAATATTTTGTTTTGTAAAATAGTCCCTGGGCCAACCAAAGCGTTGAAGTGGCATGGTTTTGGTCC
The DNA here is from genome assembly GCA_018208015.1 of Medicago ruthenica. Lineage (NCBI taxonomy): Eukaryota > Viridiplantae > Streptophyta > Magnoliopsida > Fabales > Fabaceae > Medicago > Medicago ruthenica. Next base: position 26,201,676 of record CM031371.1, on the reverse strand, counting down.
CTGCAAATATACCCAGTTTTGGTTTTCGTCCCTGGTAATATTTGCAGGGACCAAAACTGGGAATATTTGCAGCGACGAAAACCAAAACTGGGCAGATTTGCAGGGACCAAAACCATGCCACTTCAGCACTTTGGTGGGCCCAGGGACTATTTTAAAAAACAAAATATTTTGCAAGGACCTTTTTAAAAAAAAAAAAATTTACCAGAGACTAAAACCAAAACTGGACATATTTGCAGGGACCATAACCATATTTTAGCATTGTTTTAAATCATGAATTTTCCATTCATTAATTTTTCACTTATATGGCCTAGTTACCGGGATTGGATAGCTAAGCTGCCTTAAGTTAAGAGTTGGAAATCCGAGATTCAAATTTTTGCAAATGAAAAAAAAAACTAACAAACAATTAACATATACTCACGTTTGTTATTAAAAAAATGGCCTAACTACCAAATTTATATACCAATATCTCTCGATTAATTAAAAAAACAAATTGTTCTAGTTTAGACTTATTAATACGAGTAGTAAGTCATTTAAAATGGTGCACTCATTAAGGACATGTCATATAGAATGGCGCATTTGCGAGGCTTATTATTTATTTTCGTTTTTTTTTTTGACAAAATTTTCGTTTTTTTTATTATGTTATTTTGGCTTTTCGTTTTTAATATTTAAAATATAAATAACAATTGCTATTCATTACAAAATATTGAAAATAAAAAAATATTATAACAAATAAAAAACTACAAATGTTCGTCTGTGCCACATCCCCGATGTCTATGCTCGCGGGTGGGATATCGTGGTTCCTACAGTTGTACATTTTTAATTGATAATTGTACAGAAGAACTACCTCCGTGGAATAGCCCATTAAATTTTTGAAAAAAAAAACTCTATCAACTTCACCACCGTCTTGATGCTACATTTTGCGTAGAAAATCTTGTTCAAGTGTGCCCCATGGAGCGTTCAAGAATGGACTTGGAAAATTACAATTATGTGTGGTCGTGAAGTTATTATGTGGTTGTGCAGGTTGTTTTTATGATTGGAAGTTTGAATGTTCTTGGAGGGTTCAATTTGTGTAGGGGTTTTGGGGGATTTGGTTTATGTAGAATTGGATTTCAGAGGTTTGGTTTGTGTAGAGGCTTTGGTTTGTGATGAGATAGTTTTGTTGAGTATGATATGTGTAGAGGTTTATGGGGATTTGATTTGTATTGAATTTATTTTGGAAGGTTTGGTTTGTGTAGATGTTTTGGGGGTTTGATTTGTGTAAAATTGGTTTTGGGAGCTTTGGTTTGCGTATAGGTTTTAGAGCGGTATGATTTGTGTAGAAATTGTAGTGGAGGGTTTGGTTTGTGTATAATTGGTTTTGGGAGCTTTGGTTTCTGTAAGGGGTTTTAGGGGTTTGTTTTATGTATGTCTCAGAGTTTGGTTGAGTATACGGAAGTTATAAGAGAATGTGACTATATCCGTGTTTGTAAGTTGTTTTGTTGTGATGGACATATTGGGGTCTTCAAAATTTTATGAGGAATTTTGTGGAGATACATGTTGTTGTGATAGTGTAGTCAAAGTCTACAATACTAAGTTCGAAGTAGTTCAACACTCGCAATATTGGATCTGGTATGAAGGGTGAATGCTTTGCAACAACTTGACAATGCGAAGAGTAAAAAATCGTCCAAATAATACTAGTATTAGGACCGAAATAGACGTGGTGGAAAAAATGCCAAGAAAATATGGACCGTGTCACCTAACCCATCATTCACGCAAACACCGTCCATATGTTAATTAACACTAGTTAATTTATGTAATATCATATTTTATTTTGTGTTATCTATCAATCAATGTTATTAATATTTTTCTATTTTTATAAATTTGTAGTGGTTGATGTTTATATTTTAAATATTAAAAGAATTAAAAAATGGAAAAGCTAAAATAACACAACCAAACGACAAAAAACTAAAAAAGGCTTCACGAGTGCGTCATTCTACATAACATACTCATACGGAAGGTCCTTCATGAGTGCACCATTTTAAATGGCTTACTCGTACGGTTCAAACTAGGGCAGTTTGATTTTTTTTTTTATAACTTGGACAGAGGTCCAAACTAGGGCAGTTTGATTACTTTTCCCATCCTATGAGGTTCTCACACACCCTATTTTTTTTAAATGGCCTTCGGATTATATAATCCGAAACCAGTTTCAATTATATAATCCGAACCATTTCGATATATATAAGCAGGAGCAGCAACTTCCCCAATTTTTACAGTTTAACTTTTCACTTTCCCGTTCTCTCTATTCTTATCCCAAAATCCGAACTTCTGCAAATCGGTCGAATTTTGGCCTTTTCTTGCTCAAAATCATCACATTTCAAGGTTTATCAAACATCAAACTGAAGGGTAGGTCTCATTCCCTCTGCATGCAATCGTTTCAGTTCGTAATTTTTTTCTGGGTACTGAAGCTGTTCAGATTTTAAAATTGAAACTGGATTGTTGCAGTTTCAATTTTAAAATCCGAACTGTACCAGTGTGTACAGTATGAAGATTTTTTTACTTTTCTGTATTTCTGTTGATAATACTTAATCCTTTTATGCATGCTACAAGTATGGAACAACATGTTGATCGCATCAGGGGTCAAAGAACAGCTATGCATGCTTCTATTAGGAGGGAGAGGATGGAAGCGGAAGGGGGAGAGCCCAGACGTGGCATGGGCAGGGGAAGGGTGTAACACCCTAACCCTTAACCGCCGATTATTAACTTTAATAAAACAAAACGTTAAGGACATAGGAAGTTACAACATAAAGAAAACGCATCTTCATAAACATCAACAGATCAAAACATATTTGATTCACAAAATGCAGCGGAAAAATAACAAAATAACAAAACAGGAGACGATACCCCTTCTAACAGGATACCCCTTCTAACAGGACAACAGGATACCCCTACTAACTCAACAGCAGGATACCCCTTCTAGCTGATACCCCTTCTAGGTCATACCCCTTCTATAACAATGTTCACAAAAACGATTGCATCATTTTGTTTCCGTTTTCAAAACACATTACAACATACCACATATTCATACCAAAGACCAATCTAAAACAAAGACGAGTGAAAAAGACGTAAAACATAAATCTGAAAATGCTGTCACAGCACAAATCCACTAAAACCTCCTCTGAGTATTTTCATCATAACTCAAAAACTAAAAGTCATTTTCACGTCAAACCAAAGCCACTGGAAAGCTAACAAAATTATCTAAAACTTTCATGTTTACACCCAAGGCCAATTCTGTACCAATCAATACCAGTTTTCGTTTCAAATACGGAAAAGTCATGCAGAAAATTATGCAGAAAGTTGTGCAGAAAATCAGACCATCAGCATTAGAAAAATAACATCCATATCTACAACAGAGGTCATTACCAAAATTATACATACACGTTCAGATACCCAAGTGGTGTTACAACTATCAGAGCCCTAGACTCTAACTAGGATACAACACCTAGTACAAAAAGTAAGGATAGCTAAGCTATGCCCTCACCACTACACAAGCTTCTAAACAGCAAAAGCTACTCCTTGACGATAGGCTCGTCTTCCTGAAAATCTGGATCCCCAAAGATCCAGCACATAACACAAAACAGAGAGTGTTAGTATCACAACCAATAACATGTATAAGTAACGCATTATTATACATAACTAAAACACAACACATAATCAACAAAACACAAAACTCATCAACCACACACGAAACTCGTCATCCACACACGATACTCATCAACCACACACGATACTCATCAACCACACACGATACTCATCAACCACAAACGATACTCATCATCCTCAAACGATACTCATCAACCACACACGATACTCATCATCCTCAAACGATACTCATCAGCCACAAACGATACTCATCAACCACACACGATACTCATCAACCACAAACGCTACTCATCAACCACAAACGATACTCATCAACCACACACGATACTCATCAACCACAAACGCTACTCATCAACCACAAACGATACTCATCAACCACACACGATACTCATCATCCTCAATAACAATTATCACTTAACAAGCTCATGGATTTCATTCGGATAAACTTATATCCTTACCAAGCCCCCTTGGTAACCATGCCCCCATGGATTTCATTCGGATAAACTTATATCCTTACCAAGCCCCCTTGGTAACCATGCCCCCATGGATTTCATTCGGATAAACTTATATCCTTACCAAGCCCCCTTGGTAACCATGCCCCCATGGATTTCATTCGGATAAACTTATATCCTTACCAAGCCCCCTTGGTAACCATGCCCCCATGGATTTCATTCTTTCATCGACTGCACCTCGATCGTGCATATGACCAATAATAATTGGATTTCATTCTTTCATCGAACATGGTTCACAACATCATCAACAACATCATACTAAACCAAACTCACAACATCATTAACAACAAACACAACTACTAGGCTCTCATGGCCATATCATAAGACACAACATGTATATACCCAACCATGTTCAACAATCTCAAATAAACCAAGCAATCACACCACAATTTCAAACACATAAGGGTTTCAAAGGAACACCCACACACCTTGATAACTTATCCATTCAAACATATTCATCAATACCCACACCTTAGTCTTTAATATCACTAAGTCCAAATCCACTTTCAAAACTTTAGACACACTCTATTAGTTCTTAACAGCCATTTCAAACATTATATAACTCATACTCACACAACATAATGACCTTAACAAAAACCACCATTGTTAGGGTTTTACTCAAGCTCTTCTAGAACAACAACATCATTTTCGAAATACCCAACATAGATAACCATCATATAACTTCAATTAAACATACCATCAACATCACTAAGCATCAAATGAATATAATATAATCATTAACAGCATTTCTATCAAAACCTAGACAAAGTGAAAGGAAGTTTGGGATGGAGAAATAGACATTCTCCCCTTCTCTATCACTTGTAAATAAGTAATACTACCTCTCTTACCTAGCAATCGATGAATCCACGAAGGTTCCAAGCTTTTCTCTTCTCTCTCTCGTGCCCTAGCTTTTCACGTTTCTTTCTCTTGCTCTTCTCCCTTCTCCTTCACGTTTTCAGCCTCTCAAAAGATAGTGAATAGTGATCACAAAGTCTTTGTGGTTATCTCTTATAACCCAATCCAATTAAATCATGGCCATCCATTCTTACTAACTCTCTCATGATCAATCTTAGCCATCCAATCCAATCCAAGCTCACTAAATCTCATCCACTTGATCATTACCACTTATTCATGACCAAGCCCATTACTATTCATCTACTTGGCCCAATTCGCTCAAAACCTTAAAAACTCGATTACGAACTTATCCTCGCGCCACATAAATATTTATCGATTACGAGAAAATATTTTTAAAAGCCAAACAATAAAATAAAATATATAAAAAATATAATTTACGAAAATAGGGTCGTTACAACTCTACCCCCCTAAAAAGAATTTTCGCCCTCGAAAATACCTGAAAACAACTCTGGATAGAAGTCTCGCATCTTGCTCTCGATTCAAACCAACACAAAGGTGTTCTACATCTTCTCCCATACAACGCTTCAAAAGGTACCATACCCATGCTCGAATGAAAACTGTTGTTATACGTAAACTCAATCAACGGTAAGCAAGCTTCCCAACTCACTTCTTGTTCCAAAATACATGATCTTAACAAATCCTCCAATGATTGAATCGTCCTCTCCAATTGACCATCCGTCTGCGGGTGATAGGCAGAACTCGTCTTCAACTTAGTCCCCAACGCCTCTTGCAAACTTTTCCAAAACCTTGAAGTAAAACGGGGATCTCGATCTGATACAATACTCGACGGAATTCCATGTAATCTCACTATTTGCTCTACATAAATCTCAGCCAACTTCGGTATTAGCATACCGGTCTTGATAGCTATGAAATGAGCAGACCTTGTTAACCTGTCGACAACTACCCAAATCATATTGTTACTTTTCGACGTCTTCGGCAAACCGCTTACAAAATCCTTTGCAATACTATCCCATTTCCACTCTGGAATAAACATAGGTTGCAATAGCCCCGACGGCTTCTGATGCTCCACCTTGGACTTCTGACAAGTCAAACACGCGAAAACAAACTCGGCGATCTCTTTCTTCATCCCTTGTCACCAAAACATTTTCCTCAGATCTCGATACATCTTAGTAACACCAGGATGAATACTTAAGTTGCTTCTGTGACCTTCCTCCAAGATCATCCGCTTCAACTCAGGCACATCAGGTACACATAACCTTCCCTGACACCTCATCACGCCTTTCTCATCAATCTTGATGTTTACCCTTTTTCCTTTGCTCGATGAGTGTCTTAAACTTCGTCAATCTCACATCAGACTTTTGCTTTTCCACAACCTCTTCAAGAAAATAATTCGTCAACTTCAACATTCCTAGCTTCACACTATAAGACGTTCGTTCACAAACCAAACTGTGGTCTCTAAACTCTTCAATCAATCTCATTAACAGACTCCGGCGTTCCCCAATTTTGCACGGCCTCTACCTTAGCAGGATCCACTGCTATACCACCACTTGAAATGACGTGACCCAAAAAGCTAACTTCATGCAACCAAAATTCACACTTAGAAAATTTTGCATAAAGCTTCTTCTCGCGCAACACCTCCAACACAATCCTCAAATGCTCGGCATGTCCTCTTCCGTCTTCGAGTATACCAAAATATCGTCTATGAAGACCACCACGAATCGATCCAAAAAGGAATGAAATATACGATTCATATATTCCATAAACACTCCAGGTGCATTAGTAACTCCAAAAGGCATAACAGCGTACTCGCAGTGACCATACCTTGTCCTGAAAGCAGTCTTCAGTATATCCTCCGCCTTAACTCTTATCTGATGATATCCCAATCTCAAATCAATCTTACTGAACACATAGGCTTCCTGTGCTGCTCTATCAGCCGTCCTACTCACAGCCTTCTGAACCATGGCATTCGCCATCAATTCCATCGCATCGGCAAATGCTTTTTGCGCCATAACCTGAACCAACACCACGCTCCACGAATGAGGATACACTTCGTTTCCTCAAAACAGTATAACAGTGTTTTCCTAACACATGTTACACAAAGGGTAATCTACACCTAATTGATCCAATGGATCGACCTGCTCTGATACCAACTATTGTAACACCCTAACCCTTAACCGCCGATTATTAACTTTAATAAAACAAAACGTTAAGGACATAGGAAGTTACAACATAAAGAAAACGCATCTTCATAAACATCAACAGATCAAAACATATTTGATTCACAAAATGCAGCGGAAAAATAACAAAATAACAAAACAGGAGACGATACCCCTTCTAACAGGATACCCCTTCTAACAGGACAACAGGATACCCCTACTAACTCAACAGCAGGATACCCCTTCTAGCTGATACCCCTTCTAGGTCATACCCCTTCTATAACAATGTTCACAAAAACGATTGCATCATTTTGTTTCCGTTTTCAAAACACATTACAACATACCACATATTCATACCAAAGACCAATCTAAAACAAAGACGAGTGAAAAAGACGTAAAACATAAATCTGAAAATGCTGTCACAGCACAAATCCACTAAAACCTCCTCTGAGTATTTTCATCATAACTCAAAAACTAAAAGTCATTTTCACGTCAAACCAAAGCCACTGGAAAGCTAACAAAATTATCTAAAACTTTCATGTTTACACCCAAGGCCAATTCTGTACCAATCAATACCAGTTTTCGTTTCAAATACGGAAAAGTCATGCAGAAAATTATGCAGAAAGTTGTGCAGAAAATCAGACCATCAGCATTAGAAAAATAACATCCATATCTACAACAGAGGTCATTACCAAAATTATACATACACGTTCAGATACCCAAGTGGTGTTACAACTATCAGAGCCCTAGACTCTAACTAGGATACAACACCTAGTACAAAAAGTAAGGATAGCTAAGCTATGCCCTCACCACTACACAAGCTTCTAAACAGCAAAAGCTACTCCTTGACGATAGGCTCGTCTTCCTGAAAATCTGGATCCCCAAAGATCCAGCACATAACACAAAACAGAGAGTGTTAGTATCACAACCAATAACATGTATAAGTAACGCATTATTATACATAACTAAAACACAACACATAATCAACAAAACACAAAACTCATCAACCACACACGAAACTCGTCATCCACACACGATACTCATCAACCACACACGATACTCATCAACCACACACGATACTCATCAACCACAAACGATACTCATCATCCTCAAACGATACTCATCAACCACACACGATACTCATCATCCTCAAACGATACTCATCAGCCACAAACGATACTCATCAACCACACACGATACTCATCAACCACAAACGCTACTCATCAACCACAAACGATACTCATCAACCACACACGATACTCATCAACCACAAACGCTACTCATCAACCACAAACGATACTCATCAACCACACACGATACTCATCATCCTCAATAACAATTATCACTTAACAAGCTCATGGATTTCATTCGGATAAACTTATATCCTTACCAAGCCCCCTTGGTAACCATGCCCCCATGGATTTCATTCGGATAAACTTATATCCTTACCAAGCCCCCTTGGTAACCATGCCCCCATGGATTTCATTCGGATAAACTTATATCCTTACCAAGCCCCCTTGGTAACCATGCCCCCATGGATTTCATTCGGATAAACTTATATCCTTACCAAGCCCCCTTGGTAACCATGCCCCCATGGATTTCATTCGGATAAACTTATATCCTTACCAAGCCCCCTTGGTAACCATGCCCCCATGGATTTCATTCGGATAAACTTATATCCTTACCAAGCCCCCTTGGTAACCATGCCCCCATGGATTTCATTCTTTCATCGACTGCACCTCGATCGTGCATATGACCAATAATAATTGGATTTCATTCTTTCATCGAACATGGTTCACAACATCATCAACAACATCATACTAAACCAAACTCACAACATCATTAACAACAAACACAACTACTAGGCTCTCATGGCCATATCATAAGACACAACATGTATATACCCAACCATGTTCAACAATCTCAAATAAACCAAGCAATCACACCACAATTTCAAACACATAAGGGTTTCAAAGGAACACCCACACACCTTGATAACTTATCCATTCAAACATATTCATCAATACCCACACCTTAGTCTTTAATATCACTAAGTCCAAATCCACTTTCAAAACTTTAGACACACTCTATTAGTTCTTAACAGCCATTTCAAACATTATATAACTCATACTCACACAACATAATGACCTTAACAAAAACCACCATTGTTAGGGTTTTACTCAAGCTCTTCTAGAACAACAACATCATTTTCGAAATACCCAACATAGATAACCATCATATAACTTCAATTAAACATACCATCAACATCACTAAGCATCAAATGAATATAATATAATCATTAACAGCATTTCTATCAAAACCTAGACAAAGTGAAAGGAAGTTTGGGATGGAGAAATAGACATTCTCCCCTTCTCTATCACTTGTAAATAAGTAATACTACCTCTCTTACCTAGCAATCGATGAATCCACGAAGGTTCCAAGCTTTTCTCTTCTCTCTCTCGTGCCCTAGCTTTTCACGTTTCTTTCTCTTGCTCTTCTCCCTTCTCCTTCACGTTTTCAGCCTCTCAAAAGATAGTGAATAGTGATCACAAAGTCTTTGTGGTTATCTCTTATAACCCAATCCAATTAAATCATGGCCATCCATTCTTACTAACTCTCTCATGATCAATCTTAGCCATCCAATCCAATCCAAGCTCACTAAATCTCATCCACTTGATCATTACCACTTATTCATGACCAAGCCCATTACTATTCATCTACTTGGCCCAATTCGCTCAAAACCTTAAAAACTCGATTACGAACTTATCCTCGCGCCACATAAATATTTATCGATTACGAGAAAATATTTTTAAAAGCCAAACAATAAAATAAAATATATAAAAAATATAATTTACGAAAATAGGGTCGTTACAAAGGGCACGTCGTGCTGGTGCTGATGGCGAGGGAACCTCCCAGGAAGACTATGCTGAGCCACAGTACGAGCCTCGGGTAGAGATGGAGGAGCAAGTGGAGGATGACCAGGAGGTGGACGATGATGGGGAGCAGGAGGACCGTGTGGCAGAGCCAGATCCAAAGGAGCGTGACGACTATCCTGATGGACCACACGACTTGAAAGTGCTGACGAAGTACCATGTGAAGGTGAAAAAAACACAAGAAGGGGGGTTGAATTGTGTTGGCTTTTTCCTGGTTTTCTTATTCTAAGTGTTTATAAGCTGATCAGAATCTGTGGTATGCAGATTCTGATTCAGAGTCTGATTGCAACAAATATAGTATAACAAAAAGATAAAGAGATGGCAAGAGAGAGAGAGAGAGAGAGAGAGAGAGAGAGAGAAAGCATACATAAGACAATTTTTATACTGGTTCCTCCTACAACCCAGGAGCAGTCCAGTCCCCTTGCACTTCCAAGGGATTTCTCTATAATCACTCTGGATTACAATTGCTCAAGGATAACTCCAAGAGACTTTCCTATGCTCAAGCACACCTGCTCAAGACTTCCTACTCTAGGACTCTTCCTAAAGACTTCCTTACTTAAGCACACAACTTAAGACTTCCTTGCTTAAGCACACAACTTAAGACTTTCTGCTCTAGGACTCTTCTAAAGATTTCCTTGCTCATGGACTACTCCAAGAGACTTACAAGTGCTCAAGCACGCAGGAAAGAGACTTTCAATGCTCTAAGGACTTACCTAAGAGACTTCTAGTTACTCAAGGTTTCACCAAGAGACTTATACACTTTAGCTTTGCAACTAAAGACTTTTAATTTGTTCAATACCTGATTTAACGATGTTTGGTGTATATGAACAAATGAACAGACTCTCTACAACTCTAGGATTTCTAAGATATAAGCTTGAATACAAAAATCCTAAGTGATTTGCGCTATTTGATTTTGACAGAGTATTGTCACTTTGAAATAGCAGAGTCTTGTTAACCTTCTTCGTGGTCTTCAGCTCCTTTTATAAGCAGGGATTTGAGAGACGTTGGAGAAGAGTGCCAGCTCAAATAGAGTCGTTGAGTAGAGTTGTTGAGAAGCTTTGATCAAGAGTGTTGGCCCTTTGCCTGATATGGATAATCTCGTTGAATGCACTTTGAATTTTCCTTTGCTGAAAGAAGAATTATGCGTTGCTTGCTTTGTTCTTGATGTCCCCTGTCTGATTGTGCACGTAGACAGAAGACGACAAAAGAACTACACCTATCAGAACCTTGATAGTGACAGTTCACAGAATATGACATAGCCTACGTGGATTGTGGGTCCCTCATAACTTACTCAAGTCTGAGGGTGATCCAAGTCTGCAGTGTCTGCTTCTGAATCTGATGACCATCACAGAGTCTATTGAGTTACCTCTCCAGAATCTATGTGGTGCCCGTCTTCTAAGGACGTTGACTTCTGGTTGACCTTCCTTTGGTCTTCTACCATAGTTTTCTTAGCTTCTCTTGTTCCTTCTGACACTCTTCATATGTCCTTCCTTGATAGATAGATCTTTCTATGATTCTGCACATTGAACATATGTTAGTATTCCAATTGTTCTTCAATACTTTGTTATCATCAAAACCTTAGAGGATTTGTCCAAGACACTTCTTGTTCCAACACCATGTTCACGTCGCTAGGATGGCGACTGATGAAGTGGTAAGACACTACACCTTTTAGCTTAATGAAAATTGAATTCCTATGTTGTTTTAATAATGATTGTAAACTGTTGTTGATTTTTGTCATATGGTATCACGTAATTTGTAAATTTGTTGTCAATTTGTAAAATTTTATGTTGTAAATCACGTAATTTCTATGTTGTTTTAATAATTTGTAAATTTTTCGTTGATTGTTGTCAAATTTAAATTACTGTGAAACTGATGTTAATTTGTTGTTTTTAATTTTTGCAGTGGCATGACAATTTGAAGTGCGTCAACAACAGGAAGAAGATTGAGGCAATTCACAAACCACCAAACAGGGCGCGGATGGCAACCTAATGGTTTAAAGATGGTCTGAAGTGACCGGTCTTCAGTGGCTGCAGGATACCGGCTACAGCCAGATCGACAACAACCTATGTTCGACATTTGTGGAGAGATGGCACGAGGAGACCTTGAACTTTCATCTTCTGTTTGAGGAGATGACAGTGACACTTGATGATGTGTCTTGTTTGCTGCATCTCCCCATTGAGGGTATGCTCTTGTCCCACTAGAGTATGATCAGGCCTGATGTTGTTAGGTTGATGATGGAGTTGCTGGGGGTTGATGCGGAGGAGGCATGTAAGGAGGTGGAGAAGACAAAAGGGAGCCATGCACGGTTTAACTTCTTGAAGGATGCTTTCAAGGAACGTCTTCAAAAGGCACATGAGGCCTTCCATGCTGGTCAGTTGGTTGAGATGCAGCAGAAGCGGGACCAGTCTCTCCGCATATATTTGCTCTACCTGGTGGGTATCATGCTCTCCACTGACAAGAGCCCCATCTATGTGTATGTTGCCTACTTGAGGTACTTCAGAGACTTGAAGATGGTCTCTTATTATGCATGGGGAGTTGCTGCCCTTGCACACCTGTACAGGAAGCTGAACAATGTCTGCCATTACAAGACCAGACATCTTGCAGGCTACTTGACTTTGCTGCAGGTATAAATAAATATGTTTGTATATTTATTCATTTCTATGTCTTCATTGTTTGTATATTTATATGTTGTTGACTTTGTTGCAGACTTGGGTGTTTCAGCACTTCAGGGGCATCAGTGCCAGAGATGCATGGGGTCGTTATGAGGAGACATATCCATGTGCTATGTTGTATCTGCTGCTGAGGGGTTTGTCTTCACCAGACGAGTATAGGACGCATCTAGATCAACTAGATCTGTCTGGTGTTATCATGTCCCCTTATAAGGCACACCGTCAGACATGCCCCTTCGAGAGGATCAACCTTTACTCTGGACGACTGAGATACGACAACCGTAGGGTGAGATATCTGCCGGAGCGGGTGCTACGCCAGTTTGGGTATCAGTAGACCGTCCCCAGAGATCCAGTTAAGAGTGCATCTCCCCACCTGACCTTGACGGATATCAGTTTCATATATACGCATTACCATGATTATATGCTGACACCCCGGGACTTGGGGCTCCAGGCTATGACTGGTGTGGAGACTTCGCAAGGATATATCAGATGGTTTTATACCATCTCACATCCACGCATCGTGCTTCAAGAGGAGGTTGTTCAAGCTCCGAGGCCACCCGAGCAGGATGTAACATCCCAATTTTTTATATTAGATTTATTTAGTATTATTATTTGTTTATTATATTTGTTAATTGTTTATTTGATGTGTGATTGGTGGGTTAGTGGATTTTTAGTGATTGAGTGTATTTTGGTCATTTTAGGGTGAGTGGCATTTTTGTAGTTATGTTAGAATTAGAAATTTGAATTTTAAAGAATAGTGGTGTATAAGTAAAATGGGAGGTTTAAGTGAAGTAAAAGTGTAGAGAATTAATTGTGAGAGTTGGATGTGACTAAGCCCACTAGAGAGAGTAACCCTAACCCATTATATATAAGGAGAAGTGTATGTGTTAGTGGAATTAGGTTAACCATTTGTCACAAAATTTTGAGAGAGGCAAGAGAGAGAGAATAGAGAAAGAAGAGGCTTGGAGAGGAAGTTGGAGGAAAAAACTCAATAGCACAATGGGAAGAGCGGAATCACTTAGGAGAGCTTAATTTGTGAAGAATTGAGGTAAGGTGGAAGATTATTTTCACCAATTGGGTTTTAATAAGCAATTGGGTAGTTTGGGTGTTTTAGCTTATGCTTAATTTCATGATGTTTGTTGTTGATTATGTGAAATTCGTGCTCTATTATTATGGTTAATTTGAGTATGTTAAAATTTGGTGAATTCATGTTTTGATTATGTCAAAATTCATGGTTTGTTATAGTGAAATGATAACTTTGCGAGTTTTGATGATTTTGGTAAAGAACATGATAATTGAATGATGTTTGTGGTTTATTAAGTTGATTATGAGCAAGGGTATGTGTTTAGTTTATGAATTCATGAAGTTATGTTAAATAAGTTGTGATTTAAGTTGTTGTTGTTGATGTGTTTTGGTGAAAATGATTAAGTTGTTGTCATGATGGTTGGAATAAGTGATTATGGTTATGTGGAACATGACGAAATGTTGTTGCTGTTGTTATGTCATGTTTAATTGTTAAGTTGTTCATGAAAATGAGTTTTTGAGACGATATTTGAATTTAATTGAAACACATGGTAATTGATGATGGAAAGTGATTTTGATTAAGTTGTTTAAGTTGTGTTTGGGGTGTAATTGAGTAATTAATGTTGGGTAAATGATTTTGATTGAGTTTGGTGTGTTTGGGATCGAAAGGTGTCGTTAAAACAGGATTTTCCGCGCGAAAATGCAGAAAATCAGCTTTTGCTGGTCTGGGAAAGCCGCACGACCGTGTGTCCTGACCGCACGGACCGTGCGTACCTCTCACACTTGGTTAGCACGACCGTGCGTGTCCCCTGTTTTGGCCCGAAACTTAATTTTGCTTGTTTTAAAAGGTTCCAAGGCATGTGTTTGGGTCCCAAACCCCTAAACTTGATCAATGGGTGTTTAAATATGATGTATATGGTTGATTAACATGATGTATGATTAAAGATAACCTAAGATTGGAAAGTTGTGAAATGAAACTTGTGATTTATCTTTAATTAAGCTGTGAATTCAATGGGAACATGTTAATTAATTATAGAAATATGAATGACGATGAAACATGATTATAAAGTGGTGTAGTGATAGGTTGATGTAACTTTGTTGATTTAATCATGGAATGCGAATGATGAAGTAATGAAGACATGTTATGTTGATGTTTATGATATGATGATGAATAAACATGTTGAATGTATTGCAATGATGTGATGATGATAGCTGTGGCTTAATGCATTATAATTGTGAATAAATGATGTTGTGGTGATAATATGAATTGTGTGGCTGTATTGATTTGATAATGCAAATGAAAGTTGTGATAGTTGTGAAATTTGCATGATTTAAGATCATGATTTATAGTTGTGTGCTGTAATATCCCGCTTATAAGTATCAGTTAATCGTGTTAGAAATTATTTAAGAAGCATGGCGTTTTAGTAAATTATGGCAATGGCAAAATTGTGAATATTTGAAAAGGGAGTAACAATTTAAATGGAAAAGGAAAGATATTTTCCATTATGTTTTATCTTCTCTTCCACTCTCTCAAAAAACCAGCCCTCTCTCCCTCATTTCCCTCACTCTCACGCCTCTCACTCTCACCCAAACCATCAAGCTTTCACCCATAATCCTTGAGAAGTTTGCTAGCAAGTTGATTGGTGAAAAGATAGAACAAATAGAGAAGGAATGATCAGTTCATTTTGATGCACATTTCCCTATGTTTTTACTTTTACATTTCCATGTTTTAGTTTGGTTATTTTTCCCTTTTAATGTGTTTTTATAATTTAATTTATTTTTACACTTATTTAATTTTCGCACTTTATTTTCAGCTTTAACAGTCTGCGCGAATAAATTCATAACTTTGGCTGCGGTTATCCGATTGAGGCGTGCAAATAAGCGTTGGAAAGCTAAGGAATAGAGATACAACCTCTATGTTTACTGCAAAGCCCAGTTCGGACGTCTTGATGGTCAATTATGTGAATATCTGAAGTACAAAAGCTGACTGCGGGTTTTTGGGACACTTAATCTTTTGTAATGGGTCGAATTGCTATCTCTAAACCCATCTCTTGCTAAGGCCCGATTTTGCTAATTTAGGTTAATGCTTAGACATATAAATAAGGGAAACAACCAAACACAAGGTTTCCACACACCAGCAGCCGTATCTTTTCCATTTTGTAATTTTGTGCAAACCTATTCTAATGGAAGCTTAATTCCTATATCAATCTATTGGTGAAGGGTGCTGCCTATAAGGATTTTGAGGTTCAGTGCTTAATGTTTATTTAATTTTTGTGGTTTTAATTCTTTCTCTATCAATTTTGTCTAGTAATGCTTGTTGCAAATTCAGTTTGTGTTTTGCTTAATTACTCAAATTTTGAATTTGCTTATGTGATTCGTTTTGTGATTCAGTTTTGCATCACTTAATCATGATTCTGTTTTGCAACTTTCATTATTCAAACTATTTTATCGCTTGTTTAATCTAGTTTGGATATGAATTGATAGAGTCTATGACGCTTGTTTATAGGATTGATAGAATTCAGTCATGATATTAATTGTGTTACTGACGCTTGTTCAATATCATGATTGATTGAACACACTGTTTTGACGCTTGCTTTAAAACTGTGAGAATTCGTATAAACTGAATGGCGCTTGTTCACTTAGTTTATGATCAATCAAGAATTATCAAACCTTGCAAGAATCTATATCTTAGAACCGATGAAAAATCCAAGAAACACACCTGAAACCAATGGATTGATTGCCTTTTATTAATTGAACTTCTCGTAATTTGAAACTGTTTTCAACAACACAAAACCCCCCAATTCGATTTTATTTGGTTAATACATACAAGAATCCCTGTGAGAACGATATCCGAGTCACAGTTGTCGCTAAACTACCGTTTTACAAAACACTCGTTTTTGATCCGTGCGCGACAGCGGATCAAATTGGCGCCGCTGCCGGGGATCCTTGTTGAATTAGCCAATAGTTTAGTTTTAGGTATTGTTTGTTTTGTTTTTCTGCGTTTTTCTGCGGTTTCGCTGTTTTCGCGTCCGGACGTCCGACCTGGTCCGAAAAACCCGGTTTTTGAAAAATTTTGTCTGATTGCATATCTTTTTTTTTCCTATTGAGAGTAGAAAAATCCCAGGATCATTTGTCCATAACTACAAAGTAGTTATGGGATTTTGCTTTCAAATTCCCAAATTCCTCATTTTTCTATTTTTTACGAATTTTTTACTGTTTTCATAGAGTCGAAAAAAATCGAAAAAATTCTCAAAATTCTAATTTCACTTCATTAGATTAATTTTGGTGTTTTTATATTTTTTTTGAATTTATTTTAATCATCTTTCTGTTTGTTTTTGCATTTTAGGGACATTGTTGGCATTTAGAGAATTGTTGCTACATTGCTGCATTAGTCCTGGCCACTAGGTCTTCTTGTTCCGATCTTTTTGATTTTGATCCTGAGGTAGAAAGAACTTTGCACACACGACGTAGAGCAGTCCAGGCTAGCAATAGTTCACCGCCCGTAATTGATTCTGACACTGATTCTGATTACTTGCATAACTTGTTTGATTCAGACTCTGAAATTGTTTTTGATATGGCTGACCAAAGAACTTTAAGGCAGTTGGCTGCCCCTGACTTGAATTATAATGGTTTATGCATTGAGTACCCTCAAGCTGCTTTTGAATTAAAATCTGGTTTGATACACTTGTTGCCAAAGTTTAATGGTCTTGCAGGTGAGGATCCTCATAAGCATTTGAAAGAATTCCAGGTTGTGTGTTCTACACCATTGAGGCCTGAAGGAATCACTGAAGACCATATCAAGCTGAGAGCCTTTCCGTTTTCACTACAGGGTGCTGCCAAGGATTGGTTATACGATCTTGAACCGAATTCCATCACAACTTGGAATGATTTGAAAAAAGTCTTCCTAGAGAAATACTTCCCTGCCTCCAGAGCTGCATCAATCAGAAAGGATATATGTGGTATTAGACAAGGTAATGAGACATTGGCTGAGTATTGGGAAAGATTCAAACAGTTGGTATCCAGTTGTCCTCAGCATCAGATTACCGAGCAGTTACTCATCCAATACTTTTATGAAGGATTACTACCTATGGATAGGAACATCCTTGATGCTGCTAGTGGTGGGGCACTTGTTGATAAGACTCCAGCAGATGCCAAAACCTTAATTCAAAATATGTCACTCAACTCCCAACAGTTCACAACCAGAAATAATTCTGCGGTCCAAACAAAGAGCGTGAACGAAATTCAGGTTTCCTCCTCCAACAAAGCCTTAGAAACCAGAATTGACGAGCTCACTTCCTTAGTGAAACAGTTGGCAGTTGTTAAAACTCAACCAGCAACTTTGTGTGGTATTTGTACTTCCGCCGAACACCCGACCGACACATGCCCCATTCTGCAGGATGAGTCGATTACTGAGCTACCTCAAGCTTATGCAGCAGCCCTTTACGAAAACACTCAAAACAGGTTCAACAGCATTCCTGACCTGTCCACCAACAAATATCATCCCAATTGGAGGAACCACCCCAACCTTCGATATGGAAACCAGCAGGCCACACAGCAACAGCTAGTGTTACCCCTTCCGCAACCACAGAACACTCCACCAGCTACCATTCCTGCACCTTCTGGACCTTCATTAGAGGACCTGGTCAAGCAAATGGCTGTCAACAATCTCCAATTCCAACAAAGGACCGATTCTAGCATCCAGACCTTGACCACACAGATGGGACAGCTTGCTACTCAAATAAATAACATGCAAGCCCAAGCGTCGAACCAACTTCCAGCCCAAACAGTTGTCAATCCAAAGGGTCCTAATGCTAATGTGAGTGCAATTTCTTTGAGATCCGGAAAAGTTACAGAGCCAGCCCCTGAAAAAAATAAAAAAAATCATTGAGGTAACTTCTGAACTTTCTCCTTCTGAGCCTTCCCCATCTGAACTCTCTTCTCCTTCTTCGGTTGTGGTCGAAACTGAAAAAAATAAAGAAAAAGAGTATATACCACCCGTTCCCTTCCCACATAGAGTTCTGAAAAATAAAAGAATTGAGGAGGGAGACAAAGAAAGAGAGATATTAGATGTTTTCCGAAAAGTTGCGGTAAACATTCCGTTACTTGATGTGATTAAGCAGGTTCCTAAGTATGCTAAGTTTCTAAAGGATTTGTGTACTAATAAGAGGAGGATGAAGGGAAGTGAAAGGGTCAACTTGGGAAGAAATATTTCTGCTTTTATTCAGCCCAAGCCTTCATGTGAAAAAGTTACCGAAGAGCAAAATGTTTCAGCCCTCACTCAGGTTTTGCCGCAAAAGTGCAAGGACCCGGGAACTTTTGCTATTCCTTGTACCATCGGGGATAGTAAATTTGAGAATTGCATGCTTGATTTGGGAGCGGGCATTAATGTTATGCCTACTTCTGTTTATAATAACCTATGTCTTGGTCCTTTGCAGCATACAGGTTTAATCATTCAATTGGCGAACAGGAGCAACGCTCGACCCGCCGGGGTAGTCGAAGATGTCCTTGTTCAAGTTAACGATTTGATTTTTCCTGCAGATTTCTATATCCTAGACATGGAAGGAGAAACCAAGACAAGCAGAGCTCCCATCATTTTAGGCAGACCGTTCATGAAAACGGCGAAAACGAAAATTGATGTTGACGATGGAACCATGTCCATGGAATTTGGTGACATTGTCGCAAAATTTAACATTTTTGATGCCATGAAACATCCTGTGGAGGAGCATTCCGTTTTTTGTATTGAGCTGATTTCTGAATTAGTTGATGACACTTGTTCTGAATTATTTTCCCTTGATTTTCCATCTCTCTCAGATGTTTATTCATGTTCTGATTGTACTGACACTAACCTTTGTGTTGTGTGTGCTGAGAATGATGCTGCTTTGCAGGCTGATATATTTCCTACAGGCGAAGTTGTTACCGATGAAGCTGTTCTTGCAGCTGATGCCTTTGACGTCCCGGCTGCCCCGAGTACTCCATCCATCGAGCAGCCCCCGCCCTTAGAGCTAAAAGAGCTCCCTGGAAACCTGAAATACGCTTACTTGGAGAGTAATGAAAAGCTCCCTGTTATTATTTCTTCTAACCTTGATTTCAATCAAGAAGACAAGCTTTTGCAGGTTTTGAAGAAGCACAAGAAGGCAATCGGATGGACATTAGCCGACCTCCCAGGTATTAGTCCGTCGATGTGTATGCACAGAATTTTACTTGAGGACGGGGCAAAAACAGTAAGGCAGCCCCAAAGGAGGCTTAATCCTTTGATTCTTGATGTTGTGAAGAAAGAGGTAACAAAACTCTTGCAAGCAGGTATCATTTATCCTATCTCTGACAGTAAGTGGGTAAGCCCAGTGCAGGTTGTACCTAAGAAATCTGGACTTACAGTAGTTAAAAATGAAAAGAATGAACTTGTTCCCACTAGAGTTCAGAATAGCTGGAGAGTTTGCATTGACTACAGGAGATTGAACCAGGCTACTAGAAAGGATCACTTTCCTTTACCGTTCATCGACCAAATGCTTGAACGGCTGGCCGGTAAATCACATTATTGTTTTCTTGATGGCTTTTCAGGTTACTTTCAGATTCATATTGCACCTGAAGATCAAGAGAAGACCACTTTTACTTGTCCCTTCGGTACCTTTGCTTACAGGAGGATGCCTTTTGGTCTTTGCAATGCCCCTGGCACCTTCCAGCGGTGCATGATTAGCATTTTTTCTGATTTCATTGAAAATTGCATGGAAGTCTTTATGGACGACTTCACTGTATATGGTTCCTCTTTTGATGCATGCTTGAGCAGTTTAAGTTTGATTTTAGAAAGATGCATCGAAACTAACCTTGTTTTAAATTATGAAAAATGTCATTTTATGGTTGAGCAGGGAATTGTTCTTGGTCACATAATTTCTGAAAAAGGAATTTCTGTTGACCCCCGCTAAGATAGATGTGATTTCTACACTGCCTTACCCTTCTTGCGTTCGCGAGATTCGTTCTTTTCTTGGTCATGCAGGTTTTTACAGGCGCTTCATTAAGGATTTCAGCAAGATAGCTCTTCCGCTGTCAAACTTGTTGAAGAATGATGTCACTTTCAACTTCGATGACAATTGCAAAAAGGCATTTGACTTCTTGAAGAAAGCATTGACCTCCGCTCCCATAATCCAGCCCCCTGACTGGACCCTCCCTTTTGAGCTTATGTGTGATGCTTCTAATTATGCTGTTGGGGCTGTCCTTGCACAAAGAGTTGATAAGGCTGCCCATGTTATTTACTATGCTTCTAGGACTTTAGATTCTGCACAGTCAAATTACACTACCACTGAAAAAGAACTTCTAGCTATTGTTTTTGCTCTTGATAAATTCAGATCTTATTTGCTAGGTTCCAAGGTTGTTGTTTTTACTGATCATGCAGCTCTAAAGTACTTGTTGAAGAAGCCGGATGCAAAACCGAGATTGATTCGGTGGATGTTGTTGCTCCAAGAGTTTAATGTAGAGATTAAAGACAAAAGTGGAGCTGAGAACTTAGTGGCTGATCACTTGAGCAGAATAGAGAGAGATGAAGATCTTTTTCCCATTCAGGATGACTTTCCTGATGAGCAGCTTTTACTTTTGCATGGGATCACCCCTTGGTTTGCTGATATTGTTAATTATCTTGTTGCTGGTGTTTTTCCTACAGGTGCATCCAAGGCACAAATTCACAAACTCAAGAGTGATGCCAAATATTATGTTTGGGATGATCCATATCTTTGGAAGTTTGGTAGTGATCAGGTGATTAGGAGATGTGTCCCCGACTATGAGATTGAATGTATTTTGCATTTTTCTCATGCATCTCAAGTCGGGGGACACTTTGGTCCTCAAAGGACTGCGAGGAAAGTCCTAGACTCAGGTTTCTATTGGCCCACTATTTTTAAAGATGCTTATGAGACTTACCGCACTTGTAAAGAGTGCCAGATAGCAGGTACAGCCATCACTCGTAAGAGTGAAATGCCTCAGCAACCTATGCTTTTCTGTGAGGTATTTGATGTATGGGGAATCGACTTCATGGGTCCTTTTCCTGTATCATTTGGTTTTCTCTATATTTTACTTGCTGTTGATTATGTTTCAAAGTGGGTAGAAGCTATCCCCACTAGGACTAATGATTCAAAAGTTGTTGCAGATTTTGTCAGGTCCAATATCTTTTGCAGGTTTGGGATACCCCGAGCTATCATAAGTGACCAAGGCACTCACTTCTGTAACCGCACCATGGAAGCTTTACTCCGGAAGTATGGAGTTGTGCACAGAGTCTCTACTGCATATCACCCACAAACTAATGGGCAAGCTGAGATCTCAAACAGGGAGATCAAACAGGTTTTAGAGAAAATGGTGCAGCCAAACAGGAAAGACTGGAGCCGTCGTCTAGAAGACGCACTTTGGGCTCAAAGAACAGCTTTCAAGACACCCATTGGGATGTCTCCTTATCGACTTGTTTTTGGTAAGGCATGTCATCTTCCTGTTGAGATAGAACACCGTGCTTATTGAGCGGTGAAAAGTTGTAATTTGGAGATGCAACAAGCAGGTATTAAAAGAAAACTCCAATTACAACAGTTGGAAGAGCTTAGACTAGAGGCTTATGAAAGCTCTAGGATTTATAAAGAGAAAACTAAGCACTTCCATGATAAAATGATTTCTAGGAAGGAATTTTCTGTGGGCCAACAGGTTTTACTGTTTAACTCCCGCCTTAAGCTTATGGCTGGGAAACTTCGATCCAAATGGATTGGCCCTTTTGTTGTTACTAATGTTTTCCCTCATGGTGCAGTAGAAATTAAAAGTGCAGGTACTGACAAGGTTTTCAAGGTTAATGGGCAGCGCCTTAAGATATTCCATGAGAGTTATGTGCCTGAAGATGTTGCCATAGAAGAGCATTCTTTGGAAGTGCCCAACTACACTGCAACTTGACCAGGGAGCACTTTTTCCTTTCTCTCACTCTTACTTTATAATTGAGTTCTTTTCATTGAGGACAATGTATGTCTTAAGTGTGGGGGAGGGAACCTTTTGTTTTTGTTTTCCTTTTGTTTTTATTTTTGTTTGTTTTTTTTTGTTTTTATGTTTATTTTTTTGAATTAAAAAAAAATGGAATTTGCATGCTTTCTTGTTAGTTATTTTGCTACATCTGTGAATATTCTCTCTGTTCTTTGTCGAAAGACTTGTGGTGTGATGTGATTTACTCTTTTTGTGCATTCTTGGTATATATGTTTAACTAAGCTCTAAATTGTACATCACTAGTGATAGATCACTAAACCTTGTGAGATTTTGAGCCTAATAATGGATAACATAAAAAAAATCCATCTCTTTCTTTCTTGTGTGATTTCACTCATGTTTGTTAGTCTCTAGAACTTGAATTGACTCTTGTTGAAACTTTTTGTTTACTTGTGCACACTGAAATGATAAAGGCATGTTGTTTTGTTTTATTTTTAACCTGTTAGCCAAAAAAGCCAACCTTAACAATATTATCCCTTGTTTGGAAAACCCTTTGAGCCTATCATCCTTTTTTGTGTTTAAAACTCATTACAAGCCGAAAAGTGAAAAACAATATATCACCCTATTCAAGGGGTTAGAAGAGTCTTGTATGGAGTTGTGCGGGGTTGAACATTATGCTTGTGATGATGTTGTTATGATGTTGGCAGAAAAAAAAAATAGAAAAGCAAAAGAAAAGAAAAAAAAAATGAAAAAATAGAGAAGGATGTCAATTTTAATCCTTCTGAAAAAAACAGAGAATAAAAGAAAAAAAAGAGAAGAGAATTAAGTTGTAAGTTTGTTGTTCAATAGAATTTCCTTTTGAGATGTTTTGTAGTTCAACTCCCGCAATTTCTTCAATCCTCTTTTAGCTCTTTGAATTTTAACTTAGTACCCCGTAGGATATATCTCACCCTGACCTTGGCCAAGTTACAACCATGATAAAAGTCCTTTTGATCTTTGTGTGCAATGTATTTCAATTTGTGAATGTTAGAGTCTTTTCAAGCTTATGGTAGTACTAACTTTCATGTTGTGCTTTGAGTGTAAACACTAACCTAAACACTTGAGAGTTGAGTGGAAACAGATTATCTTGTGAGGATCTTGATACTTTTGATGTACTTTTTGGTAATCTGTTTTCCATACTTACTTTGAATGTCACAGTTGAATTTCTCGCTAATGCCATGTCTTGAAGCTTAGACTTAGAAGGGTGTTTGCATCTTGTGTCCTGATAACTTTTGAGTTTGCATGCTCCGTTTCATTTTTTGTTTTGAAGTTTCTTTGTCTTGAATTTTTAATTTTTGCTCGGAGTGCAAAAGTTTAAGTGTGGGGGAATTTGATCAGTTCATTTTGATGCACATTTCCCTATGTTTTTACTTTTACATTTCCATGTTTTAGTTTGGTTATTTTTCCCTTTTAATGTGTTTTTATAATTTAATTTATTTTTACACTTATTTAATTTTCGCACTTTATTTTCAGCTTTAACAGTTTGCGCGAATAAATTCATAACTTTGGCTGCGGTTATCCGATTGAGGCGTGCAAATAAGCGTTGGAAAGCTAAGGAATAGAGATACAACTTCTATGTTTACTGCAAAGCCCAGTTCGGACGTCTTGATGGTCAAATATGTGAATATCTGAAGTACAAAAGCTGACTGCGGGTTTTTGGGACACTTAATCTTTTGTAATGGGTCGAATTGCTATCTCTAAACCCATCTCTTGCTAAGGCCCGATTTTGCTAATTTAGGTTAATGCTTAGACATATAAATAAGGGAAACAACCAAACACAAGGTTTCCACACACCAGCAGCCGTATCTTTTCCATTTTGTAATTTTGTGCAAACCTATTCTAATGGAAGCTTAATTCCTATATCAATCTATTGGTGAAGGGTGCTGCCTATAAGGATTTTGAGGTTCAGTGCTTAATGTTTATTTAATTTTTGTGGTTTTAATTCTTTCTCTATCAATTTTGTCTAGTAATGCTTGTTGCAAATTCAGTTTGTGTTTTGCTTAATTACTCAAATTTTGAATTTGCTTATGTGATTCGTTTTGTGATTCAGTTTTGCATCACTTAATCATGATTCTGTTTTGCAACTTTCATTATTCAAACTATTTTATCGCTTGTTTAATCTAGTTTGGATATGAATTGATAGAGTCTATGACGCTTGTTTATAGGATTGATAGAATTCAGTCATGATATTAATTGTGTTACTGACGCTTGTTCAATATCATGATTGATTGAACACACTGTTTTGACGCTTGCTTTAAAACTGTGAGAATTCGTATAAACTGAATGGCGCTTGTTCACTTAGTTTATGATCAATCAAGAATTATCAAACCTTGCAAGAATCTATATCTTAGAACCGATGAAAAATCCAAGAAACACACCTGAAACCAATGGATTGATTGCCTTTTATTAATTGAACTTCTCGTAATTTGAAACTGTTTTCAACAACACAAAACCCCCCAATTCGATTTTATTTGGTTAATACATACAAGAATCCCTGTGAGAACGATATCCGAGTCACAGTTGTCGCTAAACTACCGTTTTACAAAACACTCGTTTTTGATCCGTGCGCGACAGCGGATCAAGGAACAAGGAAGAAACAAGGAAGGAACAAGCTAGGGTTTTTGAAATCAAGCATAACCAGCACCAATTAAGGTTTAGGTGAGCTCATCTTGGGTTTTAGAACCCATCAAGAGTGAATTATATGAATTTTGCAAGCTTATGCAAGTTATAGAAAGTTTTAGAGTTTTACCCTAAATTCCTTGCTTGCTAGATCCTTGCTTATATGTGTTTATAATTGTTATTTTATGAAGGAAAATCATTTTTAGCATGTTTAGGAAGCTTGGGTATCCTTGAATGGGCAAAAATGGTGGAAAAATGCATTTTTACACATGACTGTGCTGTCATGGTCGCTGTAGCGACGAGCTGTCGCTTGTAGCGACCAGGCAGGATTTCTCCCTGCCTACCTGCGCTTGTAGCGACCAGTGGCGCTTGTAGCGACCAGCTTGGCGCTTGTAGCGACCAAGCCAGAACAGCACCACTCAGTTGGGCTGTTCTGGGGGTCCTGGTGCGCACGGGCATGGCTTTTTGCAAATGTTTTCTCCTAACATATTTTAGAAACATAAACCACCATTTTAGTTCATTCTAAGGGCTTCCAATGGTTGAGAAAATTATATGAGCAAGGACTATGCAAGGCTTGGAAATTCATGAATTAAAGTTAAAAGCTTAAGTAAGCCCTAGGAATGGCTCATGAGAACGATGAGTCAAAAACCTTGATAGATTAATGAGAATATAGAAGATGCTCTTCTCGTATCAAGCATGAGAATGTTACCATTTTTCAAGCCTAGAACCTTTTATAGGTTAAGTACTTAAGAATTAATCAGATATTAAGCTGTGGCCTTCGTCGTTCACGCCAGTGGGACACGAATGGTTCACGTAGAGTAAAGACTAAGATTAATATCATTAAGTCGTGACTTTCATCGTTCACGCCAGTGGGACATGAAAGGTTCATGCATAAGTTAAAGAATATTAATTCGCGTCTTTTGTCGTTCACGCCAGTGGGACACGGGAGGTATACGCGTAAGTTAAGATTATTAATTAAGTCGTGTCTTCTGCTGTTCACGCCAGCGGGACACAGGAGGTTCACGCCAGTGGGACGTGTTATTCCGCAAGGATGACCGCACGACGACAAGAGGAGTCCGGTGTTAGCCTGATATGATAGGAATTTTCACCGGTTATCAGGGGAATGTGCTTCGGGGTTACTCCACCCGGGGGCATTCCGTAAAATGAACTCAGATAATATTGCTTGTTCAACGCTAACAGCTAACATAATATATCAGTTAATATTCTATTTCATTATCAGTCAGGAAACAATTATCAGATATCAGTTATCAGACGGTGATCCTAGGACTCCCCTTGATCACCAGTTTAGCAGGATCAGTCAGATGACCCTCTATGGGTAAAGTTAAGACTTGGCGATCATAGGTATCCCCAAGATCGCCGAGGTAGGCACGGCGACCCTAGGTTCCCTGAGGTTGCCAAACAGTAGGTAGGGTAGGAGCTCACTGAGACGTTATGTCTCATCCCTTTCCTTCTGGTGCAGGTTCTTCGCAGGTAGCACGACATAAAGGTAAAGAGAAGGCTATGGATTGATCGTGCTGCTTATGTTTTATCTTGATGATGTATTATGATGTGTATTATTGAAGATGTTATGTATCAGATTTTCAGATTGTATCAGAACTCTTGTATTGTATAATTATTAAGCAAATTTTCTGTATTGTATTTAATGTATCCAGTACGAAATTTTAATACTCGTAAGAGATCCTAGGCAATCTCTATATGGGTGTTACAATTTGGTATCAGAGCAGGTCGATTCAGACCGTGCCTTGGGTCATTAAAGTACAATCCAAGTTTGTGGACCTCTTGGATCCAGGACATTATTCTAGATGTTATGTTCAGTTAAAACTGATCACTTTGACTTGTATATGACAGCTAGGATAAGATGTCTGGGAGAAGAAGAGGACCCGGTAGACCTCGTGCTAATCAAGCCAGTGATGAAAGTGGAGGACCCAGCATGAATTCATGGGAGCAAATGATTCAGCAACAGCAGGCCTGGCAGCAGCAGTATCAAGAGCAACAAGCTCAAAACGCATTACAGTATCAGCAAATGATGCTGATGATGCAACAACAATCTCAGCAACAGGCCCAAGCTCAACAGCAATGGATGGAAATGATGCAGCAAGGGCAGGGTTTCCATCCACAGCCACCACCTCCTCCCGTAATTGGTAACCCAGTGTTCCGGGAATATAACAGGCATCACCCTCTGGAGTTCAATGGAGAAGGTGAACCTCAAGAAGCAAGGAAGTGGATTAAACAGATGGAAAAGATCTTTAGAATGGCTGAATGTTCAGAAGAGGACAAAGTGGTCTATGCCACAAATCAACTCAGAGGCGCAGCAGAAGACTGGTGGGAATCTGCTCAGCGCAGGATGGAAGCGAATGGCGTAGAGGTGAATTGGGTAAACTTTAAAGAAGTGATGTTGGAAAAATATTTACCTTTGTCTTACAAGGTAAAGAAGGAGCAAGAGTTCTTGGAGTTGAAGCAAGGTAGTATGTCGGTTGCTGAGTTCACAAAGAAGTTTGAAGAGTTGTCCTACTATTCTACACACAATGAGTATGCTGAGAATGAAGTCTGGAAGATGAACCAGTACAAAAGAGGTTTAAGAGGCGAGATCGACACTGCAGTAAGTCTCCAAAGAACTGCAAGTTATGATGAACTGGTGCATGATAGTTTGGTGGTTGAAGCAGGACTTGCTAAGACCTCGAAAGAAAGATCAGCAACTTTTGAAAGAAAGAAAAGCAGGATGTCAGATAAGTATCACGACAAGCTCAAGCCAAAAGGATCCCCGCAGAGAGGGAAACAGACATACTCTCCACAATCTCATCCTTGGCGGACTAATCCTACTTGCAAGACGTGTGGTAGGATGCATAAAGGAGAGTGGTTGTTAGGAGCTGGTATTTGTTATGGATGTAAGCAGCCAGGACATTTTATATCAGAGTGTCCTTATAGATGTGGTAAAGGGTCAGCTGAAGGAACGACTACTAGTAAGGGCAGAGTGTACTCCCTTGATGGCGCAAAGGCTTTGGCCAATGAAGATTTGATTGCCGGTATGTGTTATTTGGGTACAAATCCAGTAAAAGTTCTTTTTGATTGCGGCGCTACTTGTTCTTTTATTTCATATAAATGTGTGGAGACGCTACAATTACCTTTGTCTCCGTTGAACCCTCCAATGTTAGTATCTACCGCTACTGAAGGCGGAATTGAGGCAAAGTATGTTTGTGAAAACTGTCCTATCACTGTGTCTAGTAAGACTTACTATGTTGATTTAGTATGTCTCCCGATGGAGCAACTTGACATGATTTTAGGCATGGATTGGCTCTCCGCTAACCATGTGTACATCGGATGTTCCGAGAAGAGTATTTATATGCCGACCAGTGATACGGCGGAAGGTGTGGCTCTGTCTGAATTGATTAACTGCACCCATCAGTTAATTCAATTCATTTGTGCTCAAGATAAGGGATTTTACGTGATGCTCACTGTGGCTTCAGAGTCAGAGTTAAGTCCCAGTGATATTCCTGTCGTGAATGAGTACTTAGATGTTTTTCCTTCAGAAGTAACTAGTTTACCTCCAGAGCGTGAGGTGGAGTTTTCAATTGATTTGATTCCAGGAGCGGAGCCAGTATCTGTGGCACCGTACAGAATGTCACCAACAGAGCTGAAAGAGCTGAAATCTCAACTCGAGGATTTAATCCAGAAGCATTTTATCAGACCCAGTGTGTCACCTTGGGGTGCTCCAGTTTTGTTAGTCAAGAAGAAAGATGGAAGCATGAGGCTGTGTATTGACTACCGCCAACTTAATAAAGTGACTATCAAGAACAAGTATCCTCTTCCCAGGATTGATGACCTCCTAGACCAGCTTAAGGGAGCAACGGTATTTTCTAAGATTGATCTTCGATCAGGTTACCATCAGATCCGCATTAAGTCTTCAGATGTGTCTAAGACGGCGTTTCGAACGCGTTACGGGCACTATGAATTTCTGGTTATGCCTTTCGGTGTAACTAATACTCCAGCAGTATTTATGGATTATATGAACAGAATATTTCAGCCTTACCTAGATCAATTTGTGGTGATTTTCATAGATGACATCTTGATCTATTCTCAGGATCCTCAGGAGCATGCTCAGCATTTAAGAATTGTATTGAACGTCCTCAGAGACAAACAGTTATATGCTAAATTTAGCAAGTGTGAATTCTGGCTATCTGAGATTAAGTTTCTGGGTCACGTTATTTCTCAAGGAGGAGTAGCTGTAGATCCCTCCAAAGTTGAAGCTGTACTCAGTTGGGAAAGACCCAAGAATGTGGCAGAAGTCAGGAGCTTTTTAGGCTTGGCAGGTTATTATCGAAGATTTATTATGAAGTTTTCTCAGATTGCTTTACCCCTGTCACGCCTCACTCGAAAGGATGTACCCTTTATTTGGGACGAAGAATGTGAAGAGAGCTTCAGAGTTTTAAAGAAGAAATTAACTAAAGCACCCGTGTTGGCAATACCAGATCCTGAAAGGAGATACACCGTTTTCTGCGATGCATCCTCTAAAGGACTGGGCAGTGTTCTTATGCAAGGAGAAAATGTGATAGCTTATGCGTCTAGACAGCTCAAGACTCATGAAGAGAATTATCCCACCCATGATCTTGAGCTAGCAGCTATAGTTTTTGCCTTGAAGATATGGAGACATCATTTGTATGGTGCGCAGTTTGATTTGTTTAGTGATCACAAAAGTTTGAAGTATTTGTTTGATCAACGAGATTTAAATATGAGGCAAAGGCGATGGATGGAATACTTGAAGGATTTTGACTTTGATTTGAAATACCACCCCGGAAAGGCAAATGTGGTAGCAGATGCTTTGAGTCGAAAGGCTTTGGTTAAAGCTGAAGTGATGATGCACACGTGTGGGTTATATGAAAAGTTTAGAGACCTTAACCTCCATGTTACCGATTTGGATGGTGGCATCTTGTTAAACAAGTTAGAGATTTCTTGCAACCTACGGTCTAGAATTGCACAAGCGCAAACCATGGATATGGATCTCCAAAGAAAAATTGGCCAACCGGAGTTTTCTTTAGCACATGATGGAACGTTACTGTTTGAAGGAAGAATTTATGTTCCGAATGATGAGGACTTGAAAAGGTTGATTTTAGAGGAGGCGCACAAGAGCAATTTTAGTATTCATCCAGGTACCACCAAGATGTATCAAGATTTGAAAAGAGATTATTGGTGGCCTAGCATGAAAAGAGATATTGCAGAATTTGTGTCACGATGCATCGTATGTCAGCAGGTGAAGATTGAACATCAGAGGCCTGCAGGAATGTTAGTGCCTTTGGAAATTCCACAATGGAAATGGGAAGAGATAACGATGGATTTTGTGAGTGGATTACCTCGAACACAGCGAGGACATGACTCCATATGGGTAATAGTGGACCGGTTAGCCAAGTCAGCTCATTTCTTGCCGGTTAAGACTACTTACCGAGCCTCTCAGTATGCCGAGTTGTTTATTTCGGAGATTGTGAAACTCCATGGTGTGCCAACTAGTATTGTGTCTGATAGAGATCCCATCTTCACATCCCACTTTTGGAAAGCTTTTCAGAAAGCCTTAGGGACAAGATTAAAGATGAGCACGTCCCATCATCCTCAAACAGACGGACAATCAGAAAGGACTATTCAGACGTTAGAGGATATGTTACGTGCATGTATCCTAGAAGATGGGGGAAGTTGGAACGATCACCTACCATTGATTGAATTTTCTTACAACAACAGTTACCATTCTAGCATTGGAATGGCACCTTATGAAGCCCTGTATGGTAGGAAATGTAAAACCCCACTCTGCTGGGCTGAGGTTGGAGATAAGAGCATTTTGGGACCAGAAATCATTCAGGAGACGACTCTAAAGATTAAATCCATTCAGGATAAGATGAGAATAGCCCAAAGTCGTCAGAAAAGTTATGCTGATAAGCGGCGAAGACCCTTAGAATTTGAAGAGGGAGACCATGTATTCCTTAAAGTTACGCCCAAGTTGGGATTAAGAGGAGCATTCCGAACTAAGAAACTTTGTCCAAGATATGTTGGACCATTTCAGATACTTCGACGTGTTGGCCCGGCAGCTTATCAGTTAGCGCTGCCACCAGCCATGTCAGGATTACATGATGTCTTTCACGTCTCACAATTAAGGAAATTCATTCCTGATCCTTTCCAACCAGTGGAGCTGGACAGTATTGATTTGAGATCGGATTTGACTTTTCAACCTGAGCCAGACCAGATAATTGATCGCGATGTTAAGACTTTGCGAAACAAAGAAATTCCTATTGTTAAGGTTGTATGGAAAGGTTCTCCCGACGGCGAAGCAACGTGGGAGCTAGAGTCAGAGATGCAAGAGAACTATCCCCATTTATTTTCAGGTAACTTTTAAATTTCGAGGACGAAATTTCTTTAAGGGGGTAGATTGTAATATCCCGCTTATAAGTATCAGTTAATCGTGTTAGAAATTATTTAAGAAGCATGGCGTTTTAGTAAATTATGGCAATGGCAAAATTGTGAATATTTGAAAAGGGAGTAACAATTTAAATGGAAAAGGAAAGATATTTTCCATTATGTTTTATCTTCTCTTCCACTCTCACAAAAAACCAGCCCTCTCTCCCTCATTTCCCTCACTCTCACGCCTCTCACTCTCACCCAAACCATCAAGCTTTCACCCATAATCCTTGAGAAGTTTGCTAGCAAGTTGATTGGTGAAAAGATAGAACAAATAGAGAAGGAACAAGGAAGAAACAAGGAAGGAACAAGCTAGGGTTTTTGAAATCAAGCATAACCAGCACCAATTAAAGTTTAGGTGAGCTCATCTTGGGTTTTAGAACCCATCTAGAGTGAATTATATGAATTTTGCAAGCTTATGCAAGTTATAGAAAGTTTTAGAGTTTTACCCTAAATTCCTTGCTTGCTAGATCCTTGCTTATATGTGTTTATAATTGTTATTTTATGAAGGAAAATCATTTTTAGCATGTTTAGGAAGCTTGGGTATCCTTGAATGGGCAAAAATGGTGGAAAAATGCATTTTTACACATGACTGTGCTGTCATGGTCGCTGTAGCGACGAGCTGTCGCTTGTAGCGACCAGGCAGGATTTCTCCCTGCCTACCTGCGCTTGTAGCGACCAGTGGCGCTTGTAGCGACCAGCTTGGCGCTTGTAGCGACCAAGCCAGAACAGCACCACTCAGTTGGGCTGTTCTGGGGGTCCTGGTGCGCGCGGGCATGGCTTTTTGCAAATGTTTTCTCCTAACATATTTTAGAAACATAAACCACCATTTTAGTTCATTCTAAGGGCTTCCAATGGTTGAGAAAATTATATGAGCAAGGACTATGCAAGGCTTGGAAATTCATAAATTAAAGTTAAAAGCTTAAGTAAGCCCTAGGAATGGCTCATGAGAACGATGAGTCAAAAACCTTGATAGATTAATGAGAATATAGAAGATGCTCTTCTCGTATCAAGCATGAGAATGTTACCATTTTTCAAGCCTAGAACCTTTTATAGGTTAAGTACTTAAGAATTAATCAGATATTAAGCCGTGGCCTTCGTCGTTCACGCCAGTGGGACACGAATGGTTCACGTAGAGTAAAGACTAAGATTAATATCATTAAGTCGTGACTTTCATCGTTCACGCCAGTGGGACATGAAAGGTTCATGCATAAGTTAAAGAATATTAATTCGCGTCTTTCGTCGTTCACGCCAGTGGGACACGGGAGGTATACGCGTAAGTTAAGATTATTAATTAAGTCGTGTCTTCTGCTGTTCAAGCCAGTGGGACACAGGAGGTTCACGCCAGTGGGACGTGTTATTCCGCAAGGATGACCGCACGACGACAAGAGGAGTCCGGTGTTAGCCTGATATGATAGGAATTTTCACCGGTTATCAGGGGAATGTGCTTCGGGGTTACTCCACCCGGGGGCATTCCGTAAAATGAACTCAGATAATATTGCTTGTTCAACGCTAACAGCTAACATAATATATCAGTTAATATTCTATTTCATTATCAGTCAGGAAACAATTATCAGATATCAGTTATCAGTTATCAGACGGTGATCCTAGGACTCCCCTTGATCACCAGTTTAGCAGGATCAGTCAAATGACCCTCTATGGGTAAAGTTAAGACTTGGCGATCATAGGTATCCCCAAGATCGCCGAGGTAGGCACGGCGACCCTAGGTTCCCTGAGGTTGCCAAACAGTAGGTAGGGTAGGAGCTCACTGAGACGTTATGTCTCATCCCTTTCCTTCTGGTGCAGGTTCTTCGCAGGTAGCACGACATAAAGGTAAAGAGAAGGCTATGGATTGATCGTGCTGCTTATGTTTTATCTTGATGATGTATTATGATGTGTATTATTGAAGATGTTATGTATCAGATTTTCAGATTGTATCAGAACTCTTGTATTGTATAATTATTAAGCAAATTTTCTGTATTGTATTTAATGTATCCAGTACGAAATTTTAATACTCGTAAGAGATCCTAGGCAATCTCTATATGGGTGTTACATGTGCATTGTCAAGTCCATACGTGAACATCCATGCATTCATGGTCAGTCGAAAGTTGCTTGATTTAAGATCAAGATTTATAGTTGGGTGACTTAAGATCACTATTTATAGTTGGGTGATTTAAGATCACTATTTATAGTTAGGTGATTTAAGATCACTATTTGGTACCACATGCATGTAGAGTCGTGCTAGGCGCATTGCATGCACATGAGTCGTGTTTGGCAATGTTTTGGTGTGAACTTGTGCATTTATGTAGTAAATGTCTAATTGATGATGTGTTGAGATTTGCGAGTGACTTATAGTCGTAATGATGATGATTCATAGATGTGACAATGATTAATTGTTTATGATGTATAGATGAGACGATAATTATACATTGATGAGATTATGCGATGTAAATCTTGTTGCTAAATTGTTGATGAATTAACTATTAATGATTTATGAATATGTTATGAATGTGGTAAGAGGATATCCAGGCTTATTATGTTGTATGCTTATATGTTGTTGGTGTTTGGCCTAAAACTTACATGCGTTTATTGATCATTTTTGTTGAACGTATATCTTACCCTCCAGTGGCTTTGTTGTCGCCTGCATCCTCGTGGTGTAGACTTGCAGGTCAAGGAGTAGTTGCTTGGTGAGTTTTGCTGAGGATGGTGTCTTGCCTACTCCGTTTATATTGCTTGTTAAGGATGTCTAGATTAGGAGCTCTGATCTAGGAGTTTTGGGGATTTTGTTATTTATTTCTGGATTATTGCTAAGAGATCTATATGATCATGATGAGATGTACTTATGCTTGAGATATTTGTGATGTGACCCGAGATATTATCTGATGAGATGATTATTCCGTTGTGATATGTTTATGTTTTTGATGAAATTTTTATTATGAGAAATTAGCATGAGTTTAATTGAAGTTGTAACATCCTAATTGTTGTTGGTTGCATGATTTATTATTTAATTATTAGTCTTGGGGAATCGGGGTGTTATACAGGAGGCCCTTGATGAGATTGCTGCTAAGCAGGATGGAGAGCAGGGGTACCTGGCGCTGACCGGAAGGTTGAGTCGCATAAGAGACCATGTATATGCCGTCATGGCCAGTGGTGTGGTGTAGCAGGGGACTGATCAGTGGCGCCATTTGGAGGCTATCCTGACGGAGGTTCATGGAGAGCGAGTTTATCATCGTAGGCGTGTTATTGGGGGTAGGGGTGGCATAGCTTAGTTTTACATAGTTTTAGTTAGTTTTTTGGTGTTGTAATTATTATTTTTGAATTTTATATCTGAACAATTTGATTGGTTTGTAAATTATGGATAATTTTAGTATTTATGTCTGAACAATTGAATTTTATCGTTTCAATTACAACATTTTGTTATTTATTCAAGAATGCATGTTTATTTCACAAGAATACATAATCCGGGAAAAAAACACAGCTTTTGTTTCTGAAAAACAACTTTTGTTTCTGCACTCTGATACATTTCGGATTATATAATCCGAAATGTTTAATGACATTCCGGATTGTATAATCCGAACTAGTCATTTTTTTACCTTTTTTACGCCAAAGTTAGGCTTTTATGGGGTGTTAGGCATGATTCGTATTTTATAATATGAAACGTCTTAAATTATTTCGTATCATAAAATATGAACTGTAGTTTCACAGTGACTTCACAAACTTCTCCAGGGTACTCTATGTTTCAATAGTTTAACAATGTTTTGGATTTTATAATCCAAACTGTGTCCGGATTATAAAATCCAAACAAAGAGTATTTTGGGGAAAAAAATAGGGCGCGTCAGAATGTCATAGGATGGGAAAAGTAATAGTCTATTTTTTTTTTTAAACTTGGACAGATTGATATAGAACATTGGTAACTAGGGCATATGGGTGAAAAATTCCTATATATTCCCCTTTCCCCCTTAAAAATATTTTTATCAAAGTTGTAAACAAAACACCGATGAAGGTTGATTCAATTGATAAGAAGTTGACTCATTTATTTATCGTGAGTTGAACTTTCGCTACAAGCATGAGAACGTCTTTAGTGATTATTATAAGTATCTCTTTTAGCGCTTGTTGAGTCATAAAGGCTGCTCTAACTTTAGTGAGTTTCACCAAGTGATTATTCTCCACCAAATGATGAATCGTTCGGTAGAACCCAAGTTTTATTCCTGAATGGAACAATTCTTGATTAGGCTATGCTTATCTCACGATCGAATTCTGGATTATAAGGACTTCTTTCCCTGAAAATCAAAGAGTTATACACACAAAAAAAACGCTCTAACTCTAGTGAGTTTTGAAATCCAATTCATCTAAACTTTTTGTAATAAAAAAAGTTGTAAGCAAAATCAAGGGTCTTGCTAACGAGTGTCCCTGTACACTCTTTAAGGATTCCAAAATCCTTAAAAAAAATCAAATGTTTAATTTTCAATGCATTGATTACACAAATTTTCATAAAAACTTACCATATAAAGCTTTTAAAAAATATTCCGACGACACTCGTTAACATTTTCCCAAAAACAATCCATTTGTCTATCATGGAAATAAAAATGATACTTGTCTTCCCTAAAAAAATGATACTTGTCTATAAGACTCTTATACCCAACTTTATTGCTTAAACGATTCTTATAAACAAAAAATATATATCTCAGACCATTTAAAAATTAGTTAACTTCTGTTAAAAAAAACAGTTAAATTTTTGGGTTAAACATGTTTTATTTGTCCCTATAAATATTCAAAAATTTTATTTTAGTCCCCTTAAAAAATTTCTTCGACTTTTTTTTCTCGAAAAGTTTTACATCATCACTTTTGGTCCCTTGTCATACCCCATTTTTGACCCGTGTTCATTTCGTTTCCCTCGTCTTTTAAGCCGTGAATTTTCGTCGTTTCAGACGAAATTTCGGCAGGGAGGTATTTTAAAATACCTCATGTTTTTGTTCCGAAGACGACCGTGTTTTATTTTTATTATTTTGTTATTATTGGTTATTTTTATTTATTTTCTTTTTTAATTTCGTTCTCTTCATTTTTAGTGTTTTTATTTTATCTTTATTTTCGTTTTTTATTTACTATTATTTTTACTGTTTTTTTACTTATTTTATTTTTTTAGTCTTTTGGTCCTTTTTTCAGTCCAAGCCCAGAGGGGCGTTTTGGTCCTTTTTCCTCTGAACCCTAGTTTTTTTTACTATATATAGTGCATTTAATGCACAGTACCAGGGGAATCTGTCAGTACAGTACCAGTCAGAAAACAGAGTCAGTGAGCCACCACACAAAGCCTTTTCAACCACCGTCCATCACCAACACCGGCCAACTTCCGGCCACAAAAATTAATTAAAAAAATTCTCTCTTCTTCCTCCATCTGAACCGAATTCGGCCAAGGCTCCAAAATCACACTCACCCAAAACAAAAACCAAATCCAGTTCTTTCCTCTTCTTTCTTCCAAATCTAAACCAAAAAATAAACACAATATCACAACAGAACCGAATCAAAACACAACATCACAAACCCAAATTCACAACATAACCGAGCTCGGCCTAGCCACACAAAATCAAAACCAACATAACCACAACCGAATTCAAAGCACAAAACCGAATCAGAATTAGGAAGAGGTAGTTTTTTTTTTTTTTTTTAAATCAAGTTTAGATCTACACGGTTCAAAACGGTTTTTGCAGATTCCGAGCCCAGATTCAAAGAGAGGAGAGAAAAGGATCTAAGAAACCACAAAAATTTTTTTTTTTTAAAAAAAAGAGGTTCTGTGCTCCGGCGCGGTGGCGCCGCCGGCGGCCGCCGCGCCGGGATCTTTTTTTCCGGTGGCTGTTTTTGAGAGAGAGGGCAGAGAGTTAGAGAGAAGAAAGATGGAAGAGAGAGGGAAGAAGAGGAAAATGACTAGAAAAATCTGAAAATTTCCTTTTATACACCCATCCAAACCGGCCCATCCACTCGGCCCACTCCTTCTCTTCTTTCTTCTGTCAGCTTTCTCCCTGCACCCCCCCTTTTCCCTCTGCACCCCCCTCTTCTTCTTCTCTTCTTTTTTATTTTATTTTATTTCTTTTTCTTGCATTTTCATTTCTTTTATTTTTTTATTTTTCATGCATTTTATTTACTGTCATTAATTTCCAGTACCCCATGCATTTTTATTTTTTTTTATTATTTTATGCACCATATTTATTTATATGTCTTGCATTTTTATTTTCTTTTATTTTATGCATCATGTTTATTTTATGTCTTGCATTTTTATTTTCTTTTTTTTATTTTCCAGCACCATATTTAATTTTATGCCTTGCATTTTTAATTTCCAGCACCATATTTATTTTATGTCTTGCATTTTATTTTCTTTTTTATTTCATGCATCATATTTATTTTATGTCTTGCATATTTTTATTTTTAGCATCATGTTTATTTTATGTCTTGCATTTTTATTTTCTTATTATTTTATTTTCAGCATCATATTTATTTTATGTCTTGCATTTTTATTTTCTTTATTTATTTTATGCACCATATTTATTTATTGTTTTGCATTTCATGCATTTTTTTTATTTCTTTTTTAGCATATTTACTTTAATGCAATTGCAATTTTATTTTATTATTCCTGTCATTTATTTTATTTCCATTAGAATGTATCTAGGTCCAATGTAAAAATAAATGAGAATATGCACTGACACCACATTTATTTTCTTATGCTTTACGTCGAGGACGATAATGACCGTATCCGAGGAAAATGACCCTCACTTGATCCAACGTCATTTTGAGGGATCCGGCGCGTTTGGACTTTCTCAGTATAACTTAATCTCTGGACCTTAGGACTTAATCAAAATTTTCAAAAAACAAAAAAAAGTCAAAATAGTCAAAATCCAAAAACATTTTATAATCAAAATTTCAAAAAAAATCAATCTTTGATTTTTCTTTCTTAATCAAATTTTAATCAATCTTTAATCAATCAAACTTTTTCTTCAATTAAGATCAATCAACTCACTTCCTTTTTATTCTTCTATGCCTTTTCGGCCTCTTATCTTTCTCAAACTTTTTCAAAACTTTAAAATCAATCAAAACCAATCACTCGTTTTTTACCCCGAACTACATGATTTTGATCCCATTCGGGTATGTAGGCAAAAGACTTTGTCTTTCCAAATCAACAAAATAACAAAAAAACACCTTCCTTTCTTTTTAATCTCCTCACTTTAATCTTTCTACACTTGCATTTATCTACAAACAAATAATCAATTTAGCATAAAGATAAATAAAAACAAGAGGTTCCTATAGAGTATTATAGACGTTTAGGGTGCTAATACCTTCCCTTTGCGTAACCAACCCCCGGACCTATGATCTCTAAAAAATAGGGTTTTTCGAACTTTCTCCCTTTTCTTCGGAAAAATAAAAGATCAGTGGTGAATCTTAAAATTACGAGTCAACGCTAATTAATAGCTTGATATCCAAAAATCACCGCGACATCCCTATTTAAGTCAACTCATATGTATCATTCGATATTTTGAATGATTTTTTGCAAGACTGTTTAGAATATTATATGAATCTCTTCAAAAAAAATTAGAATTTTTTAGTAAAATATGAATTTTTCAGTGCTAAAAAATTAAAAATCCATATTAAATTCTTCTCTTGTTAAAAATAAATAAAATTTTTTATTCATAAAAAAATAAATAAACTTTTACAGTAGAGAATTCTATAATGTACTAAACATAAATTTGGAAACAAATTTTAAATTTTAAATGATAGACATGACTTGACTTAAAAGCAGAGACCAAAAGTGGTGATGTAAAAATTTTCGGAGACCAAAAGTTGAAGAAATTTTTTAAATAGACTAAAACGAAAAGTTAAGATATTTAATAGGACCATAAATATATTTAACCCTATATTTTTTTTGAGCAATCACAAAAGTAATTGTAGTTATTAAATTGGATGTAAATCATTCTTTCAAAAAATATGGATGTATATCATATAAACTTGTTTCATGAAAGTAAAAATTTAAATATTTATTGAAATTCTAAATAAATTGAAGAGTGTTTTGTAAATGAGATATTGTTTGTAAGAATAAGGAGAATGAAGGTTTGGGGGTAAGGAGAATTAGAGAGTTTAATTTGGCTATGTTAGGAAAATGGTGTTGGAGGTTGAGGGATGAAAGGGAGAGGTTGTGGTATAGGGTTTTAACGATGCGTTATGGAGAGGTAGGAGGTCAATTTGGGGATGGAGAGCGTAAGGGATCTATATGGTGGAAGAACATAATAGGTATTAGGGAGGGAGTCATCATTGGGGTTGGTAATTGGTTTAACAACAACTTAAAACGTTGTGTTGGTAATGGGATCTCAACGTCTTTTTGGTGGGATCCCTGGTTTGAGGGTGAGGCTTTAAAAGATAGATTCAGACGACTTTTTGAACTAGCTGAGAATAAGATGGTGTTTGTATCTGATATGAGTATGTTAGGTTGGAGGGTGAATGGGGATGGATGGAGGTGGCGTAGGCGTTTGTTGGCGTGGGAGGAGGAGAAAGTAGTAGAATGCAATTCTTTGTTGAATACTGTTGTTTTGGAGGATGGTGTGGAAGACAGATGGCACTGGAATTTACATCCAACTCATAATTATACTATCAGCAATGCTTATCAACTCTTATCAGCATCATATACTAACTCTCCTACTGTTCCTTTTGATCTTATTTGGCATAAAGTGGTGCCTTTAAAAGTTTGTCTTTTCGCTTGGCGTTTGCTCCAGAATCGTATTCCTACAATAGATAACCTTACTAGACGCGTTGTGTTTCATAACCACTATCAGCTTTGTTCAGGTGGATGTGGCTCAGTTGAAGACGTAGATCATCTATTCCTAAATTGCGGCTCTTATGGATCTATTTGGCCAATGGTCTCGCATTGGGTAGGCATCGACACAGTTTATCCGGATCATATTATAGATCACTTACTGCAGTTTCATTATCTTGGAGGACCGACAAAGAATTATCAATTAACAATGCATTTAATTTGGCTTTCATGTGTGGGTCATATGGAATGAACGAAATAGAAGAATCTTCAAGCATGAAGAGTTACCCCTAAAGCATCTATTGGAGAAACTAAAGCTACTAACGTTCAGGTGGTTAAAGACAAAATATCCAATTTTTGACTTTGACTATCATTTTTGGTGGCAATACCCTCTTTTGTGTTTGGGAGCAATTTCTTAGCTCTAGTTCTTCTTTTCATGTTTCTTCATTGTTTGGTTATCTTTAATTTCGTATTCTGTTAACTTTACCTAATTCATTCTGACACACCTTGTGCTAGGATGAATTAGTTTTGTGGTATTATATTTCATTTTAGTTTCTTCAAAAAAAAATGACGAGTGAAATTAGTTAAGATTTTATTATTATTATTATTTGGTCAAGTAGCATAGTGATTATAGATTCACACATATTATGAGTGGAGAAGTGGAGAATCCGGGGTTCGAACTCTGACCCATGCACGTAATGTCCCTTGTAAGATTTATTATTAACCGCTAATTATAAGATTTATTTTGTTTATATTCAAATTTGGATGATTAGCAATT
The DNA here is from genome assembly GCA_018208015.1 of Medicago ruthenica. Lineage (NCBI taxonomy): Eukaryota > Viridiplantae > Streptophyta > Magnoliopsida > Fabales > Fabaceae > Medicago > Medicago ruthenica. Next base: position 26,160,257 of record CM031371.1, on the reverse strand, counting down.
AAGAGGAACAAGATATGTTTAAAAATAATAATATAATTGCCGTAAAATAACTCATCCAATGGATTGAAAATTATTATAAGTTTAGTGTCTTCTTTCAAAAATATATTTTGAGAGTTTATATTTATAAACGGAAATTATATTTTCCTAAAAAATTCAAGTATACTCACAACAATATATTCGTAAGTAACATTCACAAAAAAAAAAAAGAGTCGTAAGTAACCGATTTCATACATAAATGCACATAAATTTGTAACAAGAAAATTCGCTGATTTTATTTTTTTTAATGTGGATGATATCTGACATGTCATCTGTTTCTAAAAGAAAGATGCTTATAACATCTCTCTTAATATAAGAAAATAAGATGTTGTGGAAAATCATCAATTTTTACCCTAAGCTTAGCTTCTCATCATAATATTTATCTAATCTTTATCTTTATAATATTAAATGTTAGGTAGTCTGACCTAACCCTAATGACTAACCCTAATTTTTGGTTTTGAAAAAATTTATGAAAAAACTCCTAGTGGAGATCGAACCAGGTATCACATGCTTCTAAATCACAACTCTTACCACCAAGGTACTGATGTTTTTTATGACATGCAATTGCTTCAATGTTATGTATTCAACACAAATTTTGGGCCATCTTTCTTTCAATCTCACAATTCCTAAATCATTTCTCACTCACTTTCATCTCTCTCACCATCATGCAATTGAACATAATAACCATAACCCCGCCCTTTTTGACAGACCTAATTAATTTTTATGAAAAAAAAGGTCTGCAAGAAATTGAATCAGGTAGCACATGAAAATGTCATTTTTTTAAAAGCCACTAACGTCATTGCAATTCCTTTTTTGATAGCAGTTCCTTTTCATATACTTTTATCGATACAATTTTAGTGTAATTTTGTCTACCTTTTTGTTTCTCCTATATTATATTAATTACTTGAAGTTATTTATTCTGCCTTTTTATTTGCAAAAATCACTACACTAGATTATAACATTACTTTGTTTTCTCACTTTGACTTTTGAAACATGTTTACTATTTTCAATTTGTGTATTTTAGTTGTTCTTTTAACATGAATGTAATCGAATATGAAGGTTGAGAAAGAAGGAATTCGGAAACACAAACTGGTAATATTATTTGGTAACAAAATAAAGTTAATAACTTAAATTGGTGTAATTTTTGCACCTTTTCTTTTGTTTTTTTTTCCGATCGTTTCATAACAAATCAGGTTGAAGATGGTCTAAATCCAATGATTTGCCAATACGACATTAATGTTTATAATGTCTACATGTTTGATTCCAAAACATATATGCAATTAAAGAGAAGGAAAACAAGAAATCATATTTCCCACTACCGCCCCCCACTTTCTTTCTTTCCCCAAATCTGATTCAGCGATTAACCGTCAAATGAGATATGCAATTAAAGAGAAGGAAAACAAGAACTCCTATTTGCTACTACCCCACTACCGCCCCCCATTTTCTTTCTTTCCCCAAATATAATTCAGCAATTAACAACTTTAACACATAAATTAGTAACTGCATGCATACAATGATTCAAAAAAGAAAAAAAAAGGTAATTTTTCCGAAATGAACTTTCTTTTGCTGGTTTTGAGAATATGAAGATAAGGTAATGATGCTTATTCTGTTTTGTTTTGATATTATATATTAATATGTTCTTGCAATTGACGTTTATATGAATCAGTTTAAAGCATTCATTTATTTTTGCTAAGTTCCTACAAAATGCAGACAAATAGATTGTTGAAGGCATACTGTTTATGCGGTTGTTATAGACAGGTTATCTCTAAAATTCATCATTGTTCTGCTCCTGTTTGAATTTTTTACTAAATATGAGTGTCTCTGTTGCACAAGGTTTGTACCTTCATCTTCTTCTACATTAGATTCTCGATTTCTTTTCCTATTTTATTTGTTACTTTGAACTTTTATAGTGTAGCGTGAATTATTTTTTACTTTGATATGGTGGTCCTGTTAAGCTCTACAAAGTAACAATTATTTAGTTGTTCTGCTCTTGTCTTTAATCTAAAATAAGGTTACAACCACTGGGATACTTTATAATAGACGTGGCAGCAGACAAGCCATGCAGATTAGATATTTATGGCTTATGTGTTATTTGGTATGTTCTTGAACTATTTCTACTTCTCATTCTCATTTTATTTTTTGAAAATGATGTTTCTTATGGCTGTTGATGTGACTTTCCTTATGGTTTGGTTCTCTCATATCATCGTTGATGCCACTTTCCCTCTGATTTTTCTCTGCATCTTTTTTTGATTTTTTGGAGAACCATTTATAATGTTGGATTTCTTTTAATTATCCTCGGCTTATTGTGACGGTCAAATACAATATTGTGTTGGACAGAACAATCTACGTCAACTTGATTTTTATTCATTTGTTAATTTTTCTATCTACAAATTTGCTGCTCACAACTCATTGTTGTGTGTGTTTTTTTTACAGTAAAGTAGTAATGTCCATTATTTAACAGACTCAACACACCAAAATTGGAATGAAGGTAGTCAATGGATTCTATATTATGTATCCTTTTCGTTAATCGTATTCTACTTTTTTTTTCTGAAGAATTTAATCGTATTCTAACTGATAACTAAATAAAATTAATCCCCTTAAATGCTAATTCTTGGAGCAGAAAGTATGAACAGGAACAAAAACCATAAGTTCAACGAAGCAGAAATTTATGTTAATTCTTCTTTTACAATTTTCTATTGTATTTTATTTTTGAACCATGTATTTGCTTTTTGTTTTGCTAATTTGTTCTTTGTTTTAATTCATTTTTCCTGCATTCTTTTTGTAGACGGTGCACTTTTGAAAGATGCTCACATTGGGTAACATCCATGACTAGGGAAATATGACTTTAAACTTTATATTGGACTGCAAAGACATAATTTACTGATATAAGAGATACCATCAAAGACATGATATTTGTGTAGGGATGTTATGAGGGAGCCATTTTTACTTGATGTTTTGAAGTTAAGGTGTAGTATATGTTACATTTTTTAGATGTGCAGTGTGTTTTAATTATGACTTTCTAAAACAACTCGTGCATCGCACGAGTCGAAGTCTAGTTTCTCATATTTTCTATTCGTTCTTTCATATCTCTTTTCATAATATTCATGCATTATTGAATCGTTAAAAAATTCTCTAATCCTTATCGTATTTCATCCCCCTTTGCATGTACACAATATCTTTTCTCTCTTTCTCTTCTTTGCTTGACTTCCATAATAAACAAACTAATAAAAATTCATGAATCAAAAATTTACTTTATATTAGCAAAATAATTTAAACCGTTTTTACTTCCTTTGTTAATATGTTTGTTACTTTTGTTACTCTCGTTTATTTTGAAAGTGTACTCTCTTATGTTTTTTTATTGCAATTTTTCAATTTTTATAGTAACTTTTTTTTTTCAAACTTGAGATGAATATAATCAGTGACGTATCAAGGACCCTAGGTCAGGGGTGCAAAATATTAATGATAAACTATATGCATAATCATCGTCAATAGGAAAAATCATCGCTAACTTCAACGGCCGATAAACTAATGGATAAACAATATGTTTTCTAGTTTCAACCAACTTTTCTGAAAGATCACCAATTTCTTTCAAAGATGCTAACAATATGCATATCAATGACATAAGTCTCAAGTTGATTATCAAGCACCGACAAACTAGTATGACAACATTCTCGTTGATAAAACTTGCAAATTCAACAAGATTCTTGCTCAATTGATGGTAACTCTTCCAAATTTAATTGAACATGTTGTTAAGAACTAATTCTCATTCATTTGATCAGAACTTTCTTTTAAAAAATATCTCCATAGTCTCCTACAACAACAAAAACAAGGCATGTGTGTGATTAACAACAATACTCAACATTTCAATCATCCAACATCTATTAATTTACAAAACTCAAAATTAATCAAGTTTGACAACATCCATTGATTGACAAACGTCTAGTAATTCTACAAAATCCCACTTGAAAAGGGAACTCTACTCATGGCAGCACTATATACCTAGTTTGAAAGCATCCATTAATCATGTTTGACATTTATAATAGAACTATTTTACAGTTGCAAGAAGGGAACTCTACAACATCTATTAATCATGTTTGACATTTTTTTATGTTTGAGAGTATAACAAAATACCCTAGTGCTTTGAAGTTAGACGCAAAGCTAGTAATAACATTAAATCCCAAATTGAAAACTCATAAATCCCAATATAAAACGTCTTGTTCCTGCAGGTGCTTTGAAGTTCCAATTAAAAACTCATAAAATCCCAATTAAAACTCATAAAATACCAAAGTGCTTTGAATTGAGGCTCCTGCAAGTGCAAAACGCCTTGTTCCAATTGAAAATTATCAAATTAAACTTATCACATCCCAAATTAACCAATTGAACACTAAATCCTAAAATCCCAATTGATAATTTCAGAAAACCCTAAATTAACAAATCTCTAAAACCAAGATTCAAGATTCATTCCCTTGCTTTCTAGCTTTACTATTCTTGAGGAAGGTTTGTGGTAGGAAACCAAAAATAGTAATTTTGCATTGGAAATAACAATTTTTTAACTTTTAAAAAGTTGAATTCACCACTTTTCATCACTTTTCTAACTTTGTTCCCTTAATCAATGCTTCAAGGACACTCTTTAACATTTCCCTTATTAAATTATTTAAATTAATATATAAATGTATGTGTATATGTAATTTAAACAAAAGATATCACATAAACATTAATCAATCAACTAATTTTTCAGATTTCCGATCAAAAACTTCTGGAAATTAACTCTTATTCATACATTAAATATTACATTGATGATAACCTGAATAAATTTTTTTACAAGAAAATGTAAACAAAAAATATGTATTGATCTATTCTTCAGATGAATTTCTCAAAATTAGTTAAAAAAAAGTAAAAAAAAAGAGAAGGAAGAATATGGGATTGCTACAAAGTGGTAAATGTTGGAGATTTCCAAAATAGGTGAGAAAAACTGAAAAACAGAAAATTACACATGGTAATCGATTACCATATTGATGTAATCGATTATGTAACGACCCTATTTTCGTATATTATATTTTTATATATTTTATTTTATGGATTTGCATTTAAAAATATTTTCTCGTAATAGAGAAATAATTATTTGGCGCGAGGATAAGTTCGTAATCGAGTTTTTTTAGAGTTTTGGGCCTAGGGCGTGAATAGTAATGGGCTTGGTCATGAATGAGTAGTAATGATCAAGTGGATGAGATGTAGTAAGCTTAGATTGAATTGGATGGCTAGGATTGATTATGAGAAAGTTAGTAAGAATGGATGGCCATGATTTATTGGATTGGGTTATAAGAGATTATTACAAAGACTTTCCCAATCACTATTCATTGCTTTGTGGAGAAGAAGAAAAACGTAAGAGAGCAAGAGGAAAGCTAGGGCAAGTGAACAAGGGAGAAAGCTTGAGTTTAGAATCACCAATTCCTGGTAAGAGAGTTAGTATTGCTTCTTCACAAGTGATTGAGAAGGGGAGAATGTCTATTTCTCCATCCCAAACTTCCTCTCACTTTGTCTAGGTTTTGATAGAAGTTTTTATGGTTTAAAGATGTTAAATGAATCATGTTAAGCTTATTTGATGCTAAGTGATGTTGCTAGCATGTTTTGTTGAAGTTATAGTGTTTTTGAATGCAAAGGAAAAGTTATGGAAAAATAGTGTTTTTAACCCTAATTTCTTTGATAGATGTAATCCTTGCTTGTGATGGTTTATAAATGATGTTTTATGATGGAAAGTTATTTTTAATAAGTCCTGGAACTTTGGGTAACCTTGAATGGGCTAAAATGGTGGAAAAATCACATTTTTACATGACTGTGTACTGATATGGTCGCTGTAGCGACGGACCGTCGCTTGTAGCGACCAGGCAGGATAATTCCCTGCCTATCCGCGCTTGTAGCGACCACACTGGCGCTTGTAGCGACCAGGCTCGCTTGTAGCGACCAACCCTGGATAGCTCAGCTTCGTTGAGTTGTTCTGGAGGTCCTGGTGCGCGCGGGGATGGCTTTTTGCTACTGCATTCTCATAATATGTTTTGGAAACCTTGCCCACCATTTTAACTTATTCTTAATGCTTCCTAAAGAGTAATTGTTCAAGTAAAGTTTGAGATTGTTGAACATGGTTGAGTATATACCTGTTGTGTCTTATGATTTGGCCATGAGAGCCTAGTAGTTGTGTTTGTTGTTGTTGATGTTGTGATAATTATCAGAGTGCTGATAATTTATTGGTTGTGTTTGTTGTTGTTGATGTTGTGATAATTATCAGAGTGCTGATAATTTATTGGTTGTGTTTGTGTTTGTTGTTGTTGTGATAATTATCAGAGTGCTGATAATTTAGTGTTTGTGTTTGTTGAATCATCATGCATTTCATGATTGTATGATACCCGTGTGCGGGTTATTCGATGATATCCGTGTGCGGATATGAAATCCAAGAGTGCTTGGTTATCAAGAGTGCTTGATAAGGATATAAGTTTATCCAAAATGATTTGGTACCACATGCATTAGTGAATGCATTTTGAGGCATGCATCCTTTGTGACATTAGTGTTCATTTAGGAATTATGTGTGCATAATGGTTGTTAAGTGGTAATTGTTATTGATGAGCTTTGTGCATTATGTGTGCATAATGGTTGTTAAGTGATAATTGTTATTGATGAGGGTTGTGCTTTGTCAATTTCGTGTTGTGATATCATTATGTATAATAATGTGTTATTTATACATGTTTATTGGTTGTGATACTAACACTCTCTGTTTTGTGTTATGTGCTGGATCTTTGGGGATCCAGATTATCAGGTTGACGAGAATATCGTCGAGGAGTAGCTTTTGCAGTTTAGGAGCCTGCATAGTGGTGAGGGCATAGCCTAGCTATCCTTACATTTTTGGTACTAGGTGTTGTATCCTAGTTAGAGTCTAGGGCTCTGATATTTGTAACACTATTTTGGGGTATCTGAACGTTTATGTATAGATTTGGCAATGGTCTCTGTTGTAGAATTGCCTCTTTTGAAAATCTTATGTATATATTTTTGTGTAATATATATGCATGCTTGGTTATAAGCTGTTTGTTATTTTTCCGCTGCTGTGTTTGTGAATCAAATATATTTTGATTTTCTGTTGATGTTTATGAAAATGCGTTTTCATCATGTTGTAACTTCCTATGTCCTTAACGTTTTCTTTATTAAAGTTAATAATCGGCGGTTAAGGGTTAGGGTGTTACAGATTACATCAAGCAAAATTTGCAAACGGTAAACAGAGACTTTGGGTAATCGATTACCTGCATATGGTAATCGATTACCACGGGACTGGATGTGTTTTTCTGCACTTTTTCTCATAGTTTTGGGTTCCAAAAGTTGTAACTCTTCATGGGAATGACTTGTATACATTGGGAAGTTATCATTTACTGATAAATCATGAATCATTGCATTGATTCAAGCCAAAAGTTGAATGTATATGGTTGTAACTTTTGATTAAAAGTTGCATTCTCTCATATGAAGGGGCATATGATGCACTATAAATGCATGGCATTTGTGTATCAGAAGGAGCACGTTTTTGACATCAATTACAGTCAAATTCTCCCTCATTCTCATACTCTAAATCATCCATCAATTCTCTAATGCATGAGTGAATTGTTGGAAACATATTTCTGTCAAATATTGTTAGGAGATACGCTTGGTGTGATTGTGCAATACACATCAAGGAACTCATAGTATCCTGAAGGGGATTCGCTGGACATTCCTATTGCATCCAATATAAAGTTATTGGTGGGGGCGAATCGAACCTAAAGGTTAGTGTGGCAACCCCATACGCTTTGAGTTTTCGTGCATAACCATTAATCATTTCAGGTTTCAAGTGCAGCAGCCTCTTCCCAACAAATCAAGATTGCTAACAATCTTTAGGTTCGATTTTATGGCTGCTTCATTGAAAGAAATGACCTCTGACTTTGTTAAGTTGGAAAAGTTTGATGGAGGAAACTTCATCCGTTGGCAGAAGAAAATGAAGTTTCTTCTCACAACATTGAAGGTGGCTTACGTTCTGAACATGGCAAGGCCCGTGGAGAAAGATGATGAAACCATTGCTGAGACCAGAGAAAGACAGAAGTGGGACAACGATGACTACATCTGCTTGGGACATATCTTGAATGGTATGTCTGATTCTCTGTTCGATATCTACCAGAGCAGCCCATCGGCAAAGGATTTGTGGGACAAATTGGAAACCAGATACATGCGTGAAGACGCTACAAGTAAGAAATTCCTTGTCTCACAATTTAATAATTACAAAATGGTAGATGGTAAGCCTGTTATGGAACAATTATATGATATTGAACGTATTCTTAACAACTACAAACAACATAACATGCATATGGATGAAACTATCATTGTGTCATCCATAATTGACAAACTCCCTCCTTCATGGAAAGATTTTAAACGATCCATGAAACATAAGAAGGAAGATATCTCTCTTGAGCAATTTGGAAATCACCTTCGTTTAGAAGAAGAATACCGAAAACAAGAAGGTATTAAAAATCAAATTACTCAAGAGAAGGTGCATGTTGTGGAAGAGGGAAAATCAAGTAAGACTTCCAAAAAGAGAAATCATGAAAATGATGAGTCTCAAAACCACAATGGTAATAACATTAAAAAGAAAAAGAAAGGTAAATGTTACTTTTGTGGGAAAGAAGGACACTTTAAGAATGAGTGCAGGTTCTTGAAAAAGAAGAACAAAGAAAAGAATTCAAGTGCAACAAATGATGATCTTGTTGCGGTCATTTCTGAAATCAACATGATTGAAGATGTTGATTCTTGGTGGATAGACTCTGGTGCTACTCGTCATGTGTGCAAAAACAAGGAATTGTTTAAGACCATCAATGAAGATGGGAGTGTTTTGTACATGGGAAATGCTTCAACTGTGCAAGTCCAAGGAAAAGGGACCATAGAGATTGAATTCACTTCTGGAAAGACACTTACTCTTAAAGATGTATTTTATGTTCCTGAAGTTAGGAAGAACTTGATTTCTGTACCATTACTTAATAAGAATGGGTTCAAATCTGTATTTGAGGGAGATAAATTTATCCTCTCAAAAGGGGGTATGTTTGTAGGAAAGGGATATTTGTGTGAGAATATGTTCAAATGTAATATTGCAAATATTAATAATAATGATATGATTTCTGCTTATATTGTTGAGTCTTGTGATTTATGGCATATGCGATTGGGACATGTTAATTTTAGAAAATTGGAGGATATGATGAAATCAAATCTAATTCCTAATCTTGATAAAAACTTTGATTCATGTACTACTTGCATGTTGACTAAAATTACAAGACAACCTTTTAAAAGTGTTAAAAGAAGTTCTAGGGTGCTAGATTTAATTCATTCAGATGTATGTGATTTACATGGTTGGCCCACCATTGGTGGTAAAAAGTACTTTGTTACTTTCATTGATGATTGCACTCGATTTTGTTATGTTTATTTAATGCATTCAAAAGATGAAGTCTTAGATAAATTCAAAATGTTTAAAGCACAAGTAGAACTTCAACATGAAACTTTCATTAAATGCTTTAGAAGCGATAGGGGAGGAGAATTCTATCATCCGAGTTATTTTGAATCCACCGGTATTGTGCATCAAGTTACTGCACCATACACCCCACAACAAAATGGAATAGCAGAAAGGAAGAATAGGACTTTGGTAGAAATGGTTAATGCCATGTTGTCCTATTCTGGATTATCTAAAGGATATTGGGGTGAAGCAATGCTTACAACATGTTATATCCTCAATAGGGTTCCAAACAAAAGGAACAAAATAACCCCATATGAACTTTGGAAACAAAGGAAGCCAAATCTTAATTATTTAAAAGTTTGGGGTTGTAGAGCAATTGTGAAAGTGCCTGAACCAAAAAGAAAGAAGTTGGGTGAAAGAGGAATTGAATGTGTATTCTTAGGCTATGCAGGAAATAGCAAAGCATACAGATTCTTGGTTATTGAATCGAATGACTCATATTCTGTCAATACAGTAATTGAGTCAAGAGATGCAATTTTTCAAGAAGATAGATTTAAATCATTCTCTTATCCCAAGGACATTGTTCATTCTAATGTACCAAATTTAGAAAACAATGAATCAAATGTAGATACATTGGATGGTTCAGAACTTAGAAGGAGTAAGAGGATCCGAAAAGAAAAAGATTTTGGACCTGACTTCTTCATGTTTCTTATAGAAGGAACTGGTACATCCATAAATAGTTATGGACCAATTTGCTTTAACCTTGAGAGTGATCCAGTGACATATGAAGAGGCTATAAAGTCTCAAGATTCAGCCTTTTGGAAAGAAGCTATCCAGGAAGAAATGGATTCAATTATGGGTAATAAAACTTGGAAAGTAGTAGATCTCCCACCCGGATCCAAACCAATAGGTTGTAAATGGATCTTTAAAAGGAAAATGAAAGTTGATGGTACCATTGATAAATTCAAGGCTAGACTAGTTGCCAAAGGGTTTACACAAAAAGAAGTAATTGATTATTTTGATACATATGCACCTGTTGCAAGAATTGCATCAATTAGAGTGCTAATTGCACTAGCATCCATCCATAAGTTTGTTATCCATCAAATGGATGTTAAAACTGCTTTCCTAAATGGAGAGTTGGATGAAGAGGTATATATGAAACAACCAGAAGGGTTTGTGATCAAAGGTCAAGAAGATAAAGTGTGTAAATTAACTAAGTCTTTATATGGGTTGAAACAAGCACCCAAACAATGGCACCAAAAATTTGATCAAGTTGTGTTAGCCAATGGATACATTATAAATGAATCTGACAAGTGTATTTACAGTAAATTCCACAATGGAAAAGGTGTCATGATTTGTTTATATGTAGATGATATGTTAATTTTTGGCACAAGTTTAGATGAGGTAGAAAAGACTAAAGCTTTCTTATCCAAAAATTTTGATATGAAAGATTTAGGCGAAGCAGATGTGATTTTAGGAATTAAAATCATAAGAGATGGTAACCACATTGGTTTATCCCAATCTCATTATATAGAAAAGGTGCTTCAGAAATTCAATCATTTAGATTGTAATCCGGTCTCTACCCCATTTGACCAAACTGTTAGTTTGCAACCAAACAAAGGTTGTCCGGTGGCACAACTTGAATATGCAAAAGTAATCGGATGCTTGATGTATGCCATGACCTGTACAAGACCTGATATAGCATATGCTGTTGGAAGGTTAAGTCGGTATACTAGCAATCCAAGTAAAGAACATTGGCATGCTGTGAAACGAGTATTAAAATACTTGAAAGGAACAATGAATTATTGTTTAACGTATAGTGGAGACCCTTCAGTTTTGGAAGGATACACAGATGCTAGTTGGGTAACTTATGTTGAGGATCATGCTTCCACAAGTGGATGGATCTTCAACCTTGGTGGAGGTGCAGTTTCTTGGGGTTCAAAGAAACAGACATGCATTGCCGACTCCACCATGGCTGCAGAATTTATTGCATTGGCTGCAGGAAGTAAAGAGGCAGAATGGCTAAGGAATTTGTTGTATGAGATACCAGTCTGGCAAAAGCCAATGGCACCAGTATCCATACATTGTGATAGTCAATCCACACTATCAAAGGCCTATAGTCAAGTATACAATGGGAAATCAAGGCATATTGGTTTAAGACATAGCTATGTAAGAGACTTGATTTCTAATGGAGTAATATCCATCATGTTCGTAAGAACAGAAAAGAATCTTGCAGATCCTTTGACGAAAGGTTTGACAAGAGACATGGTGTTGAAGACATCATTGGGGATGGGACTCAAGCCCATATCTAATTGATTACCAATAATGGAAACTCAACCCACACTTGAGTAACATCAAGTCTTGGGTTCAATGGTGAAAGTACATTATTAGAGTAATTGAAGTACTTGTTAATAGATACATCCCAAGGTTAAAAGTACTTGGACCATAAGATTAAAAAATGGTAGGTTGAGATTTTTCTCTTAATGGACATATAGCATACATTTGCTGAAATGCATACTTATGGGGCATTTCCGATATAGTCTACCTATGTGAGAATGAAGTTTGGCCGCTTCACGGAGTTCAAGGGCTTGACTCTTAAGTTTTCATGAAAAGGGATATATGACACAAGGCCTTATTAATGTGTCATCTTACAGTTCTCTTTATTAATGATATTGAGATTCTATGTGTAAATTATGTACACTTGTTCTAATGAATAGTTGGTTCAAAGCTTGCCTACCATACTATTTGGGAATGAGCGAAAACTTAATTTACTAAGTAATGGTTCAAATCGTGAGATACCATTATCTGAAACCATGGAATTTCCAGTTTTATGGGATTTAGTATTTTGAAAATGGTGGGGGATTGTTGGAGATTTCCAAAATAGGTGAGAAAAACTGAAAAACAGAAAATTACACATGGTAATCGATTACCATATTGATGTAATCGATTACATCAAGCAAAATTTGCAAACGGTAAACAGAGACTTTGGGTAATCGATTACCTGCATATGGTAATCGATTACCACGGGACTGGATGTGTTTTTCTGCACTTTTTCTCATAGTTTTGGGTTCCAAAAGTTGTAACTCTTCATGGGAATGACTTGTATACATTGGGAAGTTATCATTTACTGATAAATCATGAATCATTGCATTGATTCAAGCCAAAAGTTGAATGTATATGGTTGTAACTTTTGATTAAAAGTTGCATTCTCTCATATGAAGGGGCATATGATGCACTATAAATGCATGGCATTTGTGTATCAGAAGGAGCACGTTTTTGACATCAATTACAGTCAAATTCTCCCTCATTCTCATACTCTAAATCATCCATCAATTCTCTAATGCATGAGTGAATTGTTGGAAACATATTTCTGTCAAATATTGTTAGGAGATACGCTTGGTGTGATTGTGCAATACACATCAAGGAACTCATAGTATCCTGAAGGGGATTCGCTGGACATTCCTATTGCATCCAATATAAAGTTATTGGTGGGGGCGAATCGAACCTAAAGGTTAGTGTGGCAACCCCATACGCTTTGAGTTTTCGTGCATAACCATTAATCATTTCAGGTTTCAAGTGCAGCAGCCTCTTCCCAACAAATCAAGATTGCTAACAGTAAAAGCTTATACTGTTTTAGCACTAGTATGAAGTTGGACTAAGGAAGCATAAAATCCATCTTTAACATTAATAAGTGTTTCGTGTCTTCCTTTTTCCACGATAACTCCATTCTTGACAACAGCAATAACATCTGCATTTTTAATTGTAGATAAACGATGTGCCACAACCACAGTGGTCCTATTTACCATGACTTTATCTAATGCATCTTGAACAACTCTCTCTGATTCTGCATCTAATGCACTTGTGGCCTCATCAAGTAATAAAATCTTTGGACTTTTGATTATTGCACGTGCAATGGCTACCCTTTGCTTCTGCCCACCTGATAATTGAGTTCCCCTCTCTCCCACTATTGTATCATAGCCCTGTTAAAGTCAAAACATTCCACCCAAAATTACACAATGTTAACAAGACATAATACAACTAAGAACTATAAAATATTGGTTAAAAAAAACCCAATTCTCAATAGAGATAAGGTCAGAAATGATTTTATGAATGGCACCCATCATCTTATGATCCGATTTTTTAACCATAATTTATATCCATCATCTTATAAATATCTATTATGGTAGTAGAGTCTATCTATCGGATCCCCCATAATTTATATCCTCCTACCAAGTAATAATGTTGGACATGAGGGATGCGTTGAGAAACATCTAAGTCATATCTTAGAGAGATATAATGTCAAATGAACTTGTAAAGAGTGACATATTTAATGTTACAAAACAATTTTGTAAGGATTGTTAAGTCCAATATAAATATCTAATATAAAGTCGTCAATTTAGTCTATGTAATTGTAGGGCCGAATAGTTTCACGTAACTCTAAAATTATCTTTGAGATTGAAAATTCTCAATCACATGACCAAAGTGACTAATGTCATGACTGGTTTTAGAGACCAAATTACTCATGGCTAGATATTAAATTTATAATTCGCTCAAAGTAAGGCGGAAAATATGTTTGGTAGAGCTTCTAATTAATTATTATTTTTTGGGTTATGTTAACAAGCGCCTTGAAGACAAGTGCCCCAAAGACACTTGTTAGCATTTCTCTTATTTTTTACCTGCTGTAAGCCACTAATGAATCTATGAGCATTGGCCAATTCAGCTGCAGCTATGATTTCTGCCTCCGTTGCGTTGCCACCTTTTCCATAGGCAATATTGGAACGGATAGTTTCATTGAATAAGACTGGTTCTTGGCTTACAAGACCCATTTGTTGAACACCTTAACCACTTGAGCTTTAACTGACGAATTTCTATCCCATCAAGTGTGATTTCACCTGAATCAGGATCATAAAATCTTTGCAACAAAGAAATCACCGTTGATTTCCCACTTCCACTTTCACCAACAAGTGCCACTGTCCGTAACGAACAATTTTTATTAGATAAAGTTAGTTATATTAGTTAGTCTTAGATATAGTTAGTTAATAACTGATATAACTAACTTTATATTGAAATTATTTGATAGTGTAACTATTAGTTGCTTACTACGTACATAGTGCTTTTTCAAATAATGGTTACCATTAGTTGATATTTATTAGGTAAAGCAGCCCTTACCTTGCCAGAATGGATGGTCATGTTGAGGTCTTGGAAAATCTGAATATCAGGTCTAGATGGATACTTAAAGCTAACATGACGAAGCTCAATTTCGCCCTTAACACTGTCTAAAGTTGCACCAGATTCATCACTTGGATCTATTTTTGATTTCTTATCAATCATTCCAAATATGGAAGCAGTAGCTGACTTTGCTTTACTAGAGTCGGGAGCAAAGGAACTTGACTGGGAAATACCAACAGCTGCCATAGTTAACGCAAAGAAAACATGCAAAACATGAAAATAATATACATTTTTAAGAGGGTTGATTTGATCATATAGTGCAATATTCTTGCATCTTATCCCTGCAAAAGTTGATCATAATAAATGTTAGTACCCGAAAAATATCTGAAAATTTTGTATGCCCGGATTTCATAAGTCTAGCTCCAGCGTAGAAACTTGTTGCATAGACACAAAACAATAAGAAAAATGAAACACCGAATCCTGATCCACTGATTATCCCTTGCCTTATCCCTGTTTTCATGGGAACTTCACATTTCTTCCTATATAGTTCCATAACCTTATCTTCAGCACAGAAAGAAGCCACAGTTCTTATACTTCCAACTGCATCATTTGCAACTTGACTAGCCTCCTCATACATCATCTGCATCAACTCAATTGTTAGGATTAGTACGAGTTTGTAGTTAAAAGTGAATTAATATTAGTTGCGAGTTAGTTAATATTTGATAGTATAGTTTGGCTTGCTATGGATTGATTAATTCATGTTAGACTGGTTTATTTACTATGCAAGTCAAGTGGTTAGGTAGTAAGTGAACACAAGAAAGTGAAATCATGTGAACACAAGAGAGTGAAATCATGCAATATCAATTCCCATTTTTCAGTTTGTGTTAATTCCTTTTTTCCATTATTGATTACACCATCTTCACCAAAAGTTTTATGTGAACACAAGAAAGCAAAATCCTGTGTTCTAACAAGGCTCACTATATAAAGTGTATCCTACATTCATTATAATTAACTTTCCACATTCCATCAATTTCAGATAATCAAATTTTCTCTGAATTCATTTTTATATCGCTGATGGGATCTAATGCTTCGCAACATCAATTATTCAATTCCCATTAGTACATTGACAATTTGTCTCACAATAATCTAAAAAATGCAGTTACTAACTACTAGTATATATCTCCTCAAAAATATATATATGCAATGTAATAAAATTAACTCACCTTTGCATCTGCGCTGAATCCCTTCATGGATTTCATTTGAACATATCCATTTAATCCAATGAGAGGAATCAAGACAAGGATAATCAACGCAAGCTGCCAGCTCGCAACGAAAGCAATAATCAAACCAGACAATGCAGTTGCCAAATTCATAACCAACAGTCCTAGCGCATCACCAACAATTGCACGCACTGAAGCAGCATCTGCCGAGAGCCTTGCACCTACTGCGCCGCTCGAGTTTTCAGGCTCATCGAACCAACCAACCTCCATGCTCACCACTTTCTCAAAACATAGTAGTCTGATACGTTGGATTAACTTATACCCAGCCACAGAGAAAGAGTAAGATTGTGCAGTAATCACCAGCAATGATGCAAAACCAAGGAGCATAAACATTACTGCCCAAAACTTGGAGTCCTTTTTCATCTCATCAAACGGTTCATAAAATGTTTTGATCACACTAGAAATCAGAATGCCGAATATTGTAAATATGACACCGTTTCCTATGGCAGCAAAACATCCAATAAGCAGAACTGGAATCTCTGGCTTGTTGAGGGTAGCAAGGCGGCTTAGCGGAACTTCTTGTCCTTTTTCTTTGGTTGGTAAATTCTCAAGTTCAGGATCAATGACATTAACTCCTGTTGGTAAAACGGACGACACAGAAAATGAATGGCGACTACTATTCCCTATAGATGATCCCCTACTAATAGATCTTTGAAGCGACTTCCTTTGACTCAACAGTCTAAATGATTCTGCAGAAAGTTCTCTCTTGCCGTGATGGTCTGTAGTTTCTTCTGATTCCTTGTTTACTTCTTGTAATCGTACGAGTTGAGAATAAGCTCCTTCAGGATCCTTGAGTAATTCTGTGTGTGTTCCTGATCAATGTACAAATAAAAGAATAAGATATAAACAAGATCATGACAATTATAATTCTACTCTCTATGTATGAACTGAATTCTACTCAATCAATGAAAAGAAGCCATGTTTTGTGTGCTACCTTTCAAAACCATTTTCCCTCTATGGATTACAGCAATCATGTCGGCATTCCTCACGGTGCTCAAGCGATGTGCAACAACAACCGTGGTTCTGTTGACCATGATCCTATCTAGAGTCTCTTGTACTACCCTTTCAGATTCTGAATCAAGTGCACTTGTAGCTTCATCTAGAAGTAAAATTCTTGGATTCTTAAGTATTGCTCTTGCAATGGCAATGCGCTGCTTCTGCCCACCAGAAAGCTGAGTTCCATGGTCACCAACCATTGTGTCCAACCCCTGTACTCAAAAGCTCAAGGTTAGGAATCCATAAATATCAAATAGCATTGAATTTGAAATTGAAGTACTATACTAATCTTCTATAGTTAAGAGTTAGTTAGATTAGTTATCCTAATTATCTTCTTCATTTTAATGTGCATTCAAATATATAAATAGACTCTCTTGTGTTCATTATTGATCAATCTGGACAAGTTATCAATAAATAAGATACTGTAGTAATATGGTATCAAAGCCTGGTTAGAATCTAGAACCTGTGGCAGTTTATCAATGAATTTGGCAGCGTTTGCAAGTTCAGATGCAGATCTTATTTCTTCAATTGTTGCTCCATCTTTACCATATGCAATGTTATCCTTAATGCTGGATGCAAACAACACTGGCTCCTGGCTAACAAGACCAATTTTCCCTCTGATCCACCTGAGCTGAATTCTTTCATGTTAATTCCATCAATAAGAACTTCACCTGCCTGTGGATCATAGAATCTCTCTACCAAACTGATAACTGTCGACTTTCCACTTCCACTTTGTCCAACTAATGCTGCGGTTGTTCCGCTCGGTATATGAAGAGAGAATCCATTAAATATCAGCTCCTCGGGTCTTGCCGGATAACTGAAATAAACTTCTTTCAACTCTATTTCACCTTGAATATCCTCTAATATATTTCCATTTCGATCATAAGCATCTATCTCTGGCTTCCTTTTAATTGTCTCAAACATTTTGTAAGCCGCCGCCTGACCTGCCACAAAAGCACTCAGACCAGATGATGCCTGGCTAAGAGACCTAAAGAAATACATATCCATATGAAGAAACAAAAATTAATGTAATTAAGGAACTTTCAAATTGACTTAGCCAGGGGGTGCATAAAAATGAAGGTACCACTTACATGGAAGCAGTTAACACGACCATAATCACATTAATCACGGTGCCTCCATTATATCCTTTTTCCATGACCATCTTTGCACCAAACCATACAGCCAAAGCATAACCTAGGAACATAACAAACATAACTGTGCCTACACCTACTCCAGATATAAAGCCTTCAAAAACTCCTGATTTGTAAGCATCTACAAGAAATTTGTTGTAATTAGCTACTTCTTGCTTTTCACCAGTAAAGGAAGCAACCTGAAAATACACACAACACAAGGCAAGAAATTAGGCTACATGTTTATCATAGCACTGCCATATATAAGCAACAAGAAAATAAAAAGCAACATGTGTGTTTGGTTCCACTTCTAGACTGAGGCAAAAATAATTTTAGTGGTGTAGAATTGAATTTTGAAATGCTTGGATGTTCTCGAGTATAGTTGATTTTGACCCACTTTTAAACCTCAAATTTATCGTTCAACACACTTTTACATGAATTTTACATTCAACCCTCTTTTAGCCACAATCAATTTTTGTTACTGCAAAACCAAACTCACACTTAGAAGTTATTGAAGTTTGCAGATTTGTTTCGAACAATATACCGTTCTTATTGAGCCAATTGTCTGCTCAACAACATACGCAGCTTTTGCATAAGCAGTTTGACCTTTAGAAGCCATCCTGCCTATGATAACAGCCATGGCAGCACCTGACACAACAAGAAGTGGAAGTGTTGACATCAATACAACAGTAAGAAGCCACCCTTTGGTAAATGCTATCACAAAACCCCCAATAAATGTTGCTATTAGCTGCAGAAACTTCCCAACCTGTTTTTTCAAACACAAAATTAAACCTTCATTAAGTAAATTAAATTCAAACCAACCTTTTTTACTCCAAAATCTTACTAATTTACACATTCAACACTAAATTTTCATACCTTCTCACCCATGGCATCTTGAATAAGAACAGTATCACCAGACATTCTCCCTACAACTTCTCCTGTGTTTGTTTCTTTATCAAAGAAAGTGACATCTTGTCTTAATATTGTTTTCAAAGACAATCCTCTTATTCTTGCAGCTTGTCTTTCTCCTGTGACCATCCAACAACTCACCTCTGAAAATACAAAAACAATTTCTCACAAGTTTAGTTTAATGTCTTTTCTTCATATATCTAAAAAAATTCATCATCTTAATTAGTACAATATATTATACTTACGAAGAAATGCTGCCACCCCAGATCCCACTGCCAAATATACAAATTTCAATGAAACCTGTAATTAATTTAATCATCATCATCATCATGTGACTGAAAAATTATTCTACAAATTAAAGAAAAATCTCATTCGTCCCATAAGTACAGCTCGGTTGGTATAGCTGCAAAGATGTTGATATGCTGAGGTCTGTGTTCGAACGTGACACCCCCAGTCCCAGTGCACAAGTCTAGCCACTAGACTAAGACAAAAAAGAAATATCATTCATTAACGAATATAGTTTCGTGGCATGGTTTTATGTTACCTTGGTCACTTGGTCAACAACATCCTCGGTGTTACTTTGGTTATTACCGAAACTATGAATCATTTGACCGAGGAACACTGTCATGATAGGTAAACCCAAACCGTTTCCAATAGAACCAACAGTACCAACAATCATTAACAGAATGTCAGTGAAATCTGCAAAAGTGAATAATTTGTGAAATGGTACAGTCTCTTGTTTTTCTTTTGTTTTATCCTTTTCGTCGTTTGTAGTAGCATTTGTACTTGTTTCTGTATGAGTATTCTCTGACGTTGTTGCTTCATCAACAACACCATTATCAATCTCCACAACCATCTCAAATCACTGTTTTATCTTCAACTATGGAAAAATAAAGTCAACAATGCAAAAAATCAATAACTCAGAAAAAATGAAGACAAAAAAAATTAACTCCTCAAAATATCACAAACCAAAATATTCCAAACTAGATCACTTACCCGTGCGATGCACGGGTCCTACCAACTATAATATACGTTGATAATGTTTTGAACGGAAAAAAATTGAAGTCAAATGAGTTAAGTTGATAAAAATAGTTTCACATAGATAAAGATGTGAAATGATGTCAAATGAATAATAGCGTTCATGAAATTCATAAATACAACATTAGTTCTTATAAATTATGAAATACTTATATATAAACCACATTTGACGTTACATTAGTATATTCACCATTTTATCGTTTATCAATATTTTCAACACTTCTCTTGAAGTAACCCTTGAGATCGCAACGTATTAGTGATTGGGTAAAAACACATACGTTGACAAATATATCCTAGTATATCTAAGAGACTGCCCTTGACTCTAATTAATAGTCATTGTATATGAAACAACTAAAGGAAATTGTCAGCGTTGAAACTTGAACGGAATTCTTACGTCAGAAGTCGTCAAAGAAAGTTTGGGTATGAAAATTTTGTTGCTGATATTATTTTTGGATATCACATTTTCTTCAAGCACATATTTTCTCATTCTTCTTTTAATAAGCCTTGTTCCAATGCATTTCAATAACTCTATATCATTACATTTCAATTTTTTAATATTAAAGATATGTGGGACCCACATTTAGAGGGAGGCCTTGGTTGAGACCTACAACCCATTAGGTATCCAAAAAAATTCATCCTCAATGGCGGTACCTATACGTACCAAGTCTTATGGAGATAAGATCTACCATTGATGATGTTCTTATTGGTTTAAATCAATGTGAGTCTACTCTTTGGAAATGAAACCCACATAATATAGAGAGATATGCAATGATTTCATCTAATAAAAGAGTTAGTGTTAAAGAGAGTGTTTAACACAAAATAAACTGGTCCAAACACAGATTTATTTGGTTTTGTACATCCTTCTTGCTAAATGGTCCAGCTAATTTTCAAGTTGTGGTAAATAATCTTGGGGCGTGGTATATATTATACATACTATAACGTGATACAATTTCAACCGAAATTATTTTAAGTATACTTTTTTTTGAAGGAATTATTTTTACCATATGAATTGCAAGTTTATATACAAATGGAATTAATCATGCCAGATAACTATTTTGAAGGCATAACTTAAGTTATATTTTACTAACTTAATTAAAGCAGTTGACCATTTTCAACATTGTGTCCGAATTAAGGTATTGACAATGTTTTGCAAAAACAATGGAAATGTACATAAGGCATATTAGGATAGAAACATCCCATATGTTCACGATAATTAATTTGTTCTTGAATTCTTCATTGTTGATAATTAGGCATTTGATTGACTATGTGTAGTAAGGGATAACATGAACAGTAAAAAGGGTTGATAATTAAGCAATCATTTGAAGAACATTACAAATATAGCTTGAAGCAGAATAACTTGTTTTAATTGGATTTTATTGAAATTGAAAGACGGAAACAGATTACACAGTGGAGTTGAACACATTAGACACAAACTTATCTAACACAATTCTGATAATTGGCAGATTACAATAGAAACAACATTCTAAATGGAAATTCATATGAAGACCCCAGCTTAAAAATTGAAATCTCGATAGACATGAAGGTAAACAATTTCACTTTTGCCAACCATCCCAGCTTGATACGTACACCTTCAAAAATTCTGCACTCAATCATGTGCTTCCACTCACCACCAATTATGATTGTACGACATAGATCCAAAAATAAGAGTGCAATTCCACTTGTTGCTGCAATCATCTATGACCACCATGGCCATGGTCTTTTATCCAATGCGAATTCACAAAAACCATTGTAGAACAACTTCTATGAATCAGGGAAGAATAGACATAAGATATAATTGTCCAATAAAAGTAATAATAAAAAATGTGAATTGGTAACGAACATACCAAAAATTCACTGGTCACATCATACTCAGAAAATTTCTTCTTGTACGATAGTTGAATTTTTTTAACATTATGACGATAAAACAGTTGCTGCACAGGATTTGGAATAGCAACAAACAATGTTGAAGGGATGACATATGTTTCAATATTCAACTTCATAGGAGGATCAAACTTAGGATGATAAATTAAACGACCAATGCTATTGTTCATGGTTATTCCAAATTGACCCAATCCAACATATACCATAGTGATCCAAGCACCGAAACGGATATCATAGAAATCACGGAGAGCGAACCATTTTGTGGTTAAATATATACTACCATTTACATTTCAACTACAACATTGAATTAATTGTTACATGAATCAATCATTGTTGCACAATGATTGATTTCATTGCCAAAATCATCAACAAACATGGGAGTTAACATCATAGCACCCTATATGACAGTGAAAGGTTATCATCAATAAAAAAAGAACAAAAATATAATGAAAGATCAAAGATAAAGTACGCACACATGATTAACATGTAATCCAACGGCATATGTTCGATATTTAACCCTTAGTTCGTTTACATGTCCATATCAGTCAATGAATTTGGATCCAATGGAGCTGTGTATGAAAAAAAACGCGTTTGTTAGCATGGTAGTAAAATGGAGCTATGATTAAACTAAAATAAGCATTACAAATTAAGATATGAGAGGGTAAATAGACAACTCAGAATAACAAAAAAGCATGTGGGAAGGGGGCTTATCAAATATCATACTTTCACCAAGAGTGCATATTAGAACTAACTTAAAATTAATTCAATGGAGTAAGAGATCATAATGACTTATCATAACTATAACTGCCCATAAATTATGATAGTAACAGTTTCAAAATAGTTCAATGAAAAAAGAAATTGAAGAAATTTGTGAGAAGCAAAGCCTGTATGATTGTAGTTTCCCCACAAATCTAAATGAAGACGACTACAGCAACGATAAAGTGGGGAATCGAGAGTTATAAGCATTGAAATAGTAGACAATCAACAACCTAATAGTTTGAAAGTGAATAGATTTTTTATTCATTAAGATGTTTAGAAGTCAGTCAATGTCCATTCCTAGAGCTCTTTACCTGCAAACTTTTATATGAACACTTGAGTTTTAAAATATTTTACAGAATAAATAGTTCCTATTGTGTATTGAATTAGAAATTTAAATTCTATGGAAATCAAACACAATAACTACAAAAAGTCTACCTAAATTTGATTAAAAGAAACTGTGCTATGCAAATAAATCAATGGATAAACAACCAAGTTATACTAACCTATCTCATATGTAATAAGAATCTTCATTGTGAAATCACATAATTAAAAAAAAAAGTTAGAAACAATTCCTTACATGTAAATCCTTTGAGAAACCAAAGAACATTGCATTGGCAACCCGCATAGACGATTGGTCTTCAACATCGAACAGTCACTCTTCTGGCGCCGTCTTTGGATTTTGCGTTCAAGAAATCCAGTCAACTATCACATCAAAGTTTCTGACGCTAGTTTCAAACGATGGTCGCAAGCGAGTATCTGAGTATCATCATCTCACCATCCGATCATGCGACCTCTCTCAAATGAAATTGAAGAAAGAAAAAGATGATTAAACAATTGAAGCAGAAAGAAAGAGGAAATCTGAAACCAATTGGTTTGGCCATGGTGAGGGCAGCAAGGTCGTGGAGAGACATAGAGAGATAGATAGAGATAGAAAACTGACCGTGGCAGTAGCAATTGATGTTATGAGTTTGTTGTGATGACATGGTTCCACAGACGATGGCGGTGGAGTCGATGACAGCGAGGGTGGTGCCAGAACTGAGAACATTGATGAAGGGGAGTGATGAGAGGAGAAAGACCACGGTGAAAGTAGAAAAGACATGGAAGAGAGTGAAATTTTCTTCATTGGCATGGAGATAAAGTGAGAGAGAGAGAGAGAGAGAGAGAGATACTAACTCAAAATCTACATCTGTAATTACGTGGAAGAAACGTGGGGTGCCTTGTATAAATCAATTTGTATTTGTTGTTGCATTGGAAAACGAAAAATGCCTGGAAAAAGAATACTTGATGCGCTCAAAATATTAGTATACAACCATATACCTACATTTCGATTAGGGAGGTAGAGAGACACTTGGGGTACAAATGCATTTGAAAAATAAAGGGATATGGAAGGTTCATTAGTGGGTGGTTGGCAATTAGGGTCCAACACTTGATGCGAGTTTGGGAGGGAAAATACGTGGGGGATTAGGGTTTAGGTCCAGCATGGCAGGGCTAACTTTTATAATAAGGGATACAAAGAATTCAAAGTTTTAAAGTTCTAATGAAGTTGGAGGACATAGTTGTCATTTTCAAAGATTGACCAAACGTTTCTTTCATTGATTAAGTGGTGATTGAGGAATCTTATTTGAGTGATTGGTTGGAAAAAGAAAGTGTACCAAAATGAGAACTTAATTAATTTGTAAGGTGTCATAATGAAATACTATATAAGTAATGCAAATTAGGATTTTAATTATTTGAGTTTACCATTAGAATTTTTCTCCTCACACCATGTATTTCTGGTTACATCCAAATTTATTTAAAATTTTACAATAATATCAAAATTGCCCTTTTATATAAATTTTCTTAAAACCTTGATTTCATTCATTTTTACTCTAAAATTTTACTCTCTTTAACCCACAAACAATCATGGATGTTCAATCAATCTCTATAAAAGATTAAAGGGTGAATCAAAACATTTTTCATCTATACTCTATTGCATATAAGTAAGTGAATTTCTTCTTTTTGTTCAATGATGCTAGAGTTTCTATTTTTTCTTGTTGTACAACGTTGATATGTTATGAACTCTACAACGACAGATATTTGATGGTGCAGCACGCACGCGTTAACGTTAATTAACATTGTTGAGGTTAACTTAAATTCAGTTTAAGTAGATACATGTAAACTAAGTTTACATAACCTACTTAAATTGAGTTTAAATATACACACTTAAAATAAGATTACATAGAATCATCAAACATTGGCATTATTAGCATGAGCTATGCTAAGGTAAGGACAAACTCTCATAAATACAAAACCTTTGCAATTTTTCATTGCTATATTTTTTAAGGGCTCAGGCTACGGTGAAAGACCAAAACAGGTCTCTCACCGTGCAAATTGATTTTGAACCGTTAGATATATTAATAAATTATTGTGCGGTCAGATGGTGAAAAAATCAAACGGTTCAAAATCAATTTGGTGATTTTATTAATAGATCTAACGGTTCAAAATCAATTTGCACGGTGAGAGACCTGTTTTGGTCTCTCACCGTAGCCTGAGCCTTTTTTAAGCGGATAATTAATTTTGGACCTGTTTGTGATAGAGAATGAAAAAGGCACAGTTTTTTTTCCCTTTTTTCCGTTGGAGGGAATAAATTTACTGTTGACAGCCATCACCTAGTAAATCCAAATTATAAATGGAATTGCCCTTTCTTTCAAATTTATGGTCCTATGTGTTTTTGACCTGTTGACATACACCCAGAAAAAAAAATGTGGCGTTAAGTTAACACTGTCTGGCACCATTTGTGGAAGGAAAACAATAGAAACTGGGGGGACGAAATTGACAAAAATTGTAAAATCTTACAATTACCCTCCTGAAATTTGAGAAAAGGCAAAAACTTTCTTGAAGTTGTCAAATGCTAGTTAATTTGCCCCCTCTTTAGTTTCTTTGGTTAGTCAACATGAGGTGGCCGTTGATTGCCTATGTGGCACTACCACGTTGTCTGACATGTCATGTCATCTCATAGGGGGTGTTTGCTTTTTTTTTTTTCATTTTTTTAAAAAAAAAAATTTGGATTTCAATTTCAGAGGGATCAATTTGTTTGATTATTATCAATTTCAGGGGGCATTTTGCACATAAGTATAAAATTTCAGGGGGTATTTGTTCATAACCGTTTAAAAAGAAATCCAGATTTTTTTTCAAAAAAAATTGTAAAAAAAAGCAATACCCCCTATGATGTGGCATGACATGCCAGACCACGTGGCAATGCCACGTAGGGAGTCAACGGCCACGTCATGTTGACTAACGGATGAAGTTAATGGAGGGGGAAAATTGACTAACGTTTGACAATTTCAGGGAAGTTTTTGCCTTTTCTCAAAGTTCAGGGGGTTAATTGCAAGATTTTAAAATTTCAGGGGATATTTGCCTATTTACTCAATAATCTATTCTATCCTATATCTAAAAAAAAATATATGAGTTTAGACTGACTTTTTTATTAGCTAAAATACTTGGACTGACTTTTTCATTGGCTATTTTACCCTTCTTTTTTTGGTTAGAATTATTTTACCCTTCATTTAAACTATTTTTTTTTTACTATTTTATCCTCTAATAATATTATTTTAAATTTTAATTAATAAAATTAAATCTCATTAAAATATGTAATATCTCAATACAATAAGAACAATATTATCTATAGTATATATGAAGACGATAGAGATTTTTGTGCTGAATTTTTTATAATT